>JAZKJV010010206.1:600000-1009391 GCA_037367405.1 Ottelia alismoides | reverse complement strand
TCTCGGGTCTGAGCCAAGCTCGGGGCTGAATTTGTCGATCAGATCAGATCGGGCCAGTCCAATGCTCATCCTCTCTCAAAAGTCTCTCTAAGTAAAGTCAATTGGTGAGAATATGTGCTATTTTTGTCTTTGGAATCTACAGGTATGCTACAAGTTGGATTATTGGAGTTGTCGTACCATAAGATGGTGATAAGTTTATGATATGGATTCCAATAATCATCCTTATCTATAAATGTGCCTTCCATGTGCATGGCTTTTGCAACATGCTTATTATAGAAGGGTTTTTTACCCTTTTGCCCTTCGAGATTTTGTATGTATAGTTATACTATCATTTTTGCAATAATAATTTTGTCGCTATATTTTATAAAATTTATAGTCATGCCCTTATGTTAAGGTAATGTAACAACAGAATGATGGAACTATGAATTTTGTAAGAATATAATGGACACAAGTGATATTCAAAGAAAAAAAGTAATAGCATAATGGGGTGTAAGTATAAAATAGCCTCTATGTCAAAATATTTCTATTAATGAAATCATGTAAATCCTTTGAAAAATAAAAATAAAAAATACGCATATGATGAAAGGAGTCCAAAAATGAACTAGCCAAGGATAAACTTGGGATATGTATCGGGACTATGTGTATCGGAAAGAAGAGGATGTTGGATAAACCTGGGATAAGCTAGCCAAGGATAAAGCATTCATATCACAACTACATTATCTATTATATCCATAGTATTTATCCAATCTTTAACCCTCAAATCAAGTGAAGAGGAATGAGGGATAAACCACACTTATCCATCGTCTCTAATCCGAACACACCGAAAACCTTGGACAAGGGCACGTGCATTAGATAGAGCAAAACTATAGGATCATGTTGCAATTACAAGGATTAATGGGATTATGGTATAATTAGACAAGATTTTAAGGATCATAATTTAAAAACCCAAATTGCGCAATAAGGGAAATGCAAGTAATTAGTAGGGTGGAGCATTGGGCCGTGCCGGCCCAGACCCGACCCTGACCCGACCCGCAAAAGCTCGGGCCCGGCCCGAACCCGATGTACAGATGGGCCGGGCCCGGGCCCTCATTTTTCAAAAATATTATGATCGGGCCGGGCCGGGCCCGAACCCGAAGTACAAATGGGCCGGGCCCGGGCCCTCATATTTCAAAATATCATATTAGAACTAAATTAGGGGATATGGATAGATAGTCACAATACATCCAATATTTCCTTCATCCATCAATAGTAATACTATATCGTAACAATACATCTAATATTCATGTGTTATGGATGAATTATATCCATAACAATAAATTAGAATCAAAGTACAACTTCATGGAATTAAAATAAGTGCGGGTTGAGCCCGGCCCGAGCCCGAACCCGAACCCGATCCCACGGGCCTTGGGTCGGGCCTGGGTCCTCAGTTTGTTGAAAAAAGCGGGCCTCGACCCGGCCCAAGGCCCACGGAAAATTGATGGGCTCGGGCCGGGCTTTCCCGGGTTGGGCCGGGTCGAGCCCAATGCTCCACCCTAGTAATTAGGACACAAGTTTTGTTCTTTTGCATTTTGCTTGATTTGGGCAAAACATATTTCTTTCTCGATTTTTTACGCATTGCCCCTTCGAGATCTACAATTACAATTATACCCCTAATTTTTTTACAATAACATATGCATGTATTCCTACAAAATTCACAGTAGATCCTTCTGTTAAGGTAAATTAGGAGCATAAATATTAGGGATGCAAAAGGTTATGGATATATCCGTATCCGACCCGTCACCGTATCCGTTTTATATAGATTTTGACATCCGTATCCATTTTAAAATGGACGAATATGGATATCGTTTTGATATCCACAAGCATCCGTATCTATATCTGTATATCCGTTTGCGTATATAAATATAGTCATAGATTTATTTTTAACCCTATATAACATAATTATTTACCTTCTTTTACCATATTTGTATAATTTTTATGATACAAACACATTTAATAAATTTATATCATGTGTTTTCCATCCAATTCATACGTATTTATGTCGATTCTATATAGTATTTCTAACATTAATCGTAGCGATAAATATCTGTTTTACATCCGTATCTATTTTTTAAGGATATGGTAAGGTTGTTTTGTGGATAAGAGAGAAAAAATATGATGTATATTCCATAGGGTTAGGGTCTCTTTTATAGAGAGAAAACCCTAGAGAGTACAAGAGGAAAAATACATAAATCCCCCTGAGGGATTACAGAACCCGAAGTGTTAAAGGTTACGGAACCCGAAGGGTTACAAACATAATTGTAATATAATAATTCTAACACTCTCCCTCAAGTTGGAGCATATCTGTCGATCATGCCCAATTTAGATACTAAGTACATTAGGCGCTTCCTTGGAAAAGCCTTTGTGAGGATGTCTGCAAGTTGAAGTTTAGTGGAGATGTGTGGAGTGTTGATTCGTCCTTCTCGTACTGCATCATGAATAAAACGGTAATCAACTTCAACGTGTTTTGTCTGCTAATTGAAAACTTGATTGGTGGCGATGTACGTGGCAGACTTGTTGTCGCGGTATAAGGGTACAGGAGTGGTGACAGGCATGCCAAGTTCTGTTAAGAAAGAAACAAGGCATGTGATCTCACGTGTGGCCTGAGCCATTGCCCTATATTCTGCTTCTGCACTGGATTTGGATACCACTGTCCGCTTCTTGCTTCGCCAAGTGACAAGGTTATCTCCAACAAACATGGCATATCCGGTAGTGGATCGACGATCCTCAGGAGAGCTAGCATAGTCAGAATCTGTATAGGTGATGAATCCGTGATTCATCGCCTTTATTCTTTCATTTTAACTAAAATCTTTGATAAAATACATGTAGATATCCACTAATTCCAACTAATTATCACTCAAACCACAATTATTAATATTATATAATTAACACTTATTTTATATCTAAAATAAAAGAATAAAGAGAAAAAAGAAAAATAAAAGAAAAGAAGGATCTATATAGAATATATACAGACTGATCCTAACCTCGAGAGTAGGTCAATATTGATGTGGTCGACAAAAGAAATAAGTATGAGGAGATAAGGATCATAACCTATAAAAAAATCATGAAAACAAAGACCGAAAATGTAATTTGCCCATTTTATCCCATTGTAAATATTTCACCTATTTAATTTATTATCAAGACAACCACAAATCAAATCACTTCTTTTACAAAAATTGTTCACAAAAATATATATTATTTTATAAAAATATTAGGAAAATATTTCAGAATAATTAATCGTAATGAACCGAAAAAGCCGCAAAAGCCGACTTCCGAGGTTCATAACTATTTATAGAAAATTCCAAACGGACCAAACTCACTTTTAAAATCTGTTTTGTACATAGTACTATTTACTAAAAATATTAGAAAAATAGTCGAATAAAACCGATGAGTTTTGGCGTTTTGGACCCATTGTATATATGTACTATATGTAGAATCTTCCTGGATTTTTAACTAAATAACCGTAAACCCGATTCACTTAATTATTTTTCCTAAAATCTTATAAAATTGTACATAAAAATATAAAAATATCAATAAGTTAAAATACCAATAAAATCTGAAGCCTCGGAGCTGCTACTTTTTTCCGGACCTCAAAACTCGGCCGTATGAACTCCGAATTGAGCAAACTCAGTTCTAAAAAATATACTATTAAATTATCTGCAAAATGATGCTAGTTTCGCTAAAATCGGAGTAAAGGCGAAAAATGCGGTTTTCGGGTCCGTATTGGTATATTGTACATTGTACCAGAATATATTAATAATTTATATATGTTAATTTACATAAGTTATTTATATTTAAATTAAATAAAAATTTTAATTTAATTTATTATTTATATATCTTTTAATTATTTCATTATTATAGATATTTATTTATTTATTTATTTAATACTTAATTACTTAATTAATTACTTAAAAAATATTAACTTTAAAAATTATTAATTATTTATTCAATTATGAAATTAATTATATATTAATTAATTAATATTTATTATTAATTTTATTATGTTTATTTATTTTTATTTTTATTTTCATTTTCTCTCTCTCTCTTTCTTCTTTCTTCCTTCCTCTCTCTTACTTTCCCAATTCTCTTCTTCTTGCCCGACGGTTTTCTTCCTCCCCTTTCCTCTTCCCCCGCCGGCCCATCTTTCTGTCCCGCCTCCTCTTCTCCACGGGCCAACCACTCCAACAACCTTAACGACTGGCGATTGCGCCAACCTCCTCCTCCAACCTCTATAAATACCCCTCGAGCTCCTCTCACCGGAGCATCCGCCATTTTTTCCTCCCACCTCCTCGAGTTCCGGTGTGAGATCGAGTGAGAGAGCTGTGATAGGGCTCCGACTTCCTCCCCGTCGAGCGAGAGGGTGGAGGCAAGGCACGATGTGATCTCCTTCACCGGTGTGAGGATTTCCGTCGCGATTCAGCCCCCGAGAGCATCGTCGTCGCGTAGTAGGTTATTATCCTTGGAGCTTCGCGCTCCAATTTCCAGGCGAGTAACCTTCTGTCTATTCTTAAACTGATTTCCTTCGTCTCTCATCCCTTCTATATCATATCTTCAAATCGATCCTAATGCTTCATTAATAGCATCTGTTTCGTCTCATTTTCAATCATCTCCAATTATCTGCATATTCTCATCATCCTTCAAAACGCGATCCCCATTCTCAACCCAATCTGAGGATCAATCATCATTGACTTTTCTCTTACCATTTCTGGAGATGAGGTTTCGTAATCGAGAAAATCTGAAGTTTTCAGATGTCGACTCCATCCCATCGAGCAGTTGAAGCATCGATAGCATTGCATATGGAATCTGAGCAGCACATGCAATGTACCTGCATCATAATCACGATCAGAAATTAAGGTCGTTGTCACCTGATCTTAAATCTACCACCGTGCATGGAGATCAAAATGAGAACCATCAAGACCTGAAAGCATCGGTCCGATCGAAACCGAGCACCTTCGACTGATGTTCGATTGAAACTCTCCACCCTTCGAGTCGCCTGGAATAGAACAATCATCTTTCAACATCGAGCAACAGATGTTGATCGGCTGAAGACCGATGGTTGATAACCGCGAATTATCGAGGGTCTAAATACGTCGCTGTGGCGACCCACAATAAAATGCGATTAATCAAAAATTAACCCACACTAAGCTCAATAATTAGAAAGAAATGTGGAGTTAAAATTTATTTTTAACTCTGCACAAATGGTGTATAGTGTCAAGTATGCAGAGAGTTCGAACACAGGGAGCAAGCAGTGTAGCTCAAGCAATTGAATGCACAAGTGTGTGTGAGTGTGATAGTGTCTACACTAAGCAAGCAAGTAAATACAATTTTTGTGGGTTTTTAATTTTTAAATTTTTTTAAATTTTTATTTAATTTTTAATTTTGTATTTGATTTTTTTTTCTGATTTTTATATTTTATATTTTATATTTTTTTATTTCTTTTTCAATATTGGAAAGTAAAGGCAATATAACAAAAGGTAAGGTGAACTATTTATAAAAATGCACAAAATACTTAAAAATTCAGAAAGAAAATGTTTTTGGTATTTTTAAGGTTTTCTACTGTTTTTGTGATTTTTGAGGGTTTTTCAAAATGTTTTTGATATTTTTAAATACTGAAATAAGGCTAAACAGTGGAAAAGAGGCTGGCTGTGAATAAAATGAGATTTAAAAATACCAACCAGTAGCTAAAAGTTTTCACACTATTTTTCTATTAAAAAGAACAAAATAAGGGACAAACAGAAGCTGAGTTTATGTTTTTTGGATTTTTCTACTATTTTATATATTTTTTTGAAGTTTTTAAGTGTTTTTGAATTTTTAGTGTTTTTCTTTTGAGTTTTTTAATGATTTTTGGACTGACACTAAAAGATGATAAAATAGACACTAGGTAATTTTTTTAGAATTTTTGGAGGGGCTTTAATATTTTTTTGGTATTTTCTAAGGTAGACAATACACAAAATAGATGTTTTTGATTTTTAATAAATAGGAAAATAAAATAAAATCAAAAACTAAATAGCTGGCGTTAAAATATAGGTGCACAGGAGCTTAAGTCTATTTTTGTGGAATTTTTGGAGTTAAAATGATATTTCAAATAAATACAACACACATCCAATTAATAATCAGGCCTGGCAGGGGTATATGTGCAATATACAAAACATCCAGGGGCTAACATGCAATTTTCCACAAAAATATACACTATATATTTAATTTTTGGAACCAAAAAGCAATTACAAAAACCGCCAGGGCACGCCTACAAATTACCCACCAGGGCGCGTGACTTGCACGCGCCTGGGAAGGACTGAAATGCAATAAAACAAAACATTGGGGGCCTACTTGCAAAATAACCAGAGATATTACACGTGATATTAAAGTTTTTGTACTGAAACGAAATACCCAAAAGACCAAGGGTGCCTCTGCAAAATGCCCGCACCTCACGTACACAGGTCACGTGAGGTGACGTGGCGGAGGACCTAAGTGCAAATAAGAAAAGTTCGGGGGTCTCTATGCAAATATTACAAACTTTTTACGCTACAGATGAAAGTTTAAATACTAAATATTAAATACAAAAAATGGCGAGGGGTGGAATGCAAAATACCCTCGCCCGGGCGCTCTGATGAAGACGCGTGGCGCGCATCCAACGGCTGGGCGGCGAGGCGTGATCCAGCGGCTGGAGGCGATCCACTTATCCACGTGGCGTGTCCTGGGCGCGCGATGACGGTTGGGCTCGTGCGGCTGAGATTAGATCCTCCTTGGTGGATCGGACGATCGAGGCGAAGGATGATCCAACGGCCAACACGCGAACTGGAGCTGCGGCTCGATCGGACGGTGGAGAGGCGAGGAGGAAGAACGGGGAAGAAGGCCGGCGAAGGCGAACTTCCCCGACTCCGATCTCGCTCCTCCGGCGGTGGATGGGCTCCAAAATGGAGCTGCAGGCTCCTGGAAGGTCCCTCTATGGATTGGACGGCTCGGATTCGCCGGAGGGATGTCGAGGCGCTGGCGCGAAGGCGGCGGAGCTTTACGCTCCAGGTATCTCCGGCGAGGGGTCGAAATGGCCCTCCAGGTGCGTTCAAGGATCTTGGACCTGCAAAAATTGGTGAAAAGGCCCAGGGCAAATTGCCTGGGCCTCGCGGAGGCGTGGGGATGGGTGCAGCGATGTGGCGGCGAAGGGCCGGAGGTGCGCTCCGGCCAACTTGGGTGATCGAGCGATTAAGATGGGGGAACTTCGATTTTTTTGGGGGATTTTTATCCGTAAGCTACCAGGAATAAAATGCAATAAAGAAATAGCGGGGGGGAATGCCCTCAATGGCCGGAACCAGAGGATGAAGGATACCTCGACGCCGGCGGTTGGCGGAGGTGCTGGAGTCGTCCTCGACCTCGTTCGCCTTGGTTGAGAGGCTCGCGGCGGAGCTGTCACCTCCGGCAAGGGTCAGAGCACTGGAGAGGCGGAGAGGGGTGGACCAAGGGGACTCGATTTGAATTCAAAGTTGGGGGGTTGGTTTTATGCGGTTTGACCTAAGGTGACAGGGGTTCGAAGAACGAGGTACCACAGGTGCGTCGATGATCCACAGCCCAAGATGAAGCTTGGGCGGGCATCCTTGATAGAAGGGCTACAAAAGTCATGAAGAGTGTTTCATGATTTGATGAAAGGGGTGACCTCGAAAAAAGGATGAAGATAGGTCAAAACGCACTTCTGACAGGCGCACATGGGTGAAGGGCAGGCAGTTGACCAGAGTCAACAAGGACCGACCCCTGGTTGGTCCATGTGGACCAACCAGGAAAAACCCTGCTGAAATGTTTTAATAATTCATTTAAAAATAGAAAAAGGCCGAATTAAATTATGATTATAAAATAAAAAATGCTTAAAATTTTATGTAGTATTTTATTTTGATTTTTAATTATTTTAAGGAGTTATATTTTTACAAGTTGCCTTTTTAACCTTATATAGGTATAATACCTATGTATTTTAATATTTTATTTTTATTTAGGTGTTTCTAATTTGATTATTTTTATTTATTATTTTATAAAATTGTAACATACTTTTATATACATAAATATATTTTTATTTTATTTTTCTGAGATGTTTTGTATATTTAATAAAATACAAGTGTATTATATATAGGTATAAGTGTATGCAGTATGCCTATGTATTCTTTATACAAGTATTTTTATTTTTATTTTTCTTTGCATTTTATTTCAATTTTAATGCACATATACAGTATAAGTAATATTTACAAAATTATAAAAATATAAAAATGAATAAATAATGAGTAAAGAATAAATTGAATATTTTATTCAGTATAGCTATACAACAGGGGGTCCAAAACTCAACTTTCAAACCGTAGCTCCGCCAAATGCGAAACCACCGCCATTGGATAGTTTATTTTATTCTATATACAATTAAAGGCGAGTTTGATGCATTTGGAGTTGTCGTTTGTGAGATACGGGTCTGGGAAGTTGGGATTTTGGATTCTTATTCAGACCAGAACTTTATGTCTGTACATTCTTTTTCTGTGAAATCAATTTTGTCTTTTTCTTTATGAAATTATCTACAACTTTCATGTACAAAGTTTCTTTATTTGATGTACAAAAAGTGGAACCAAAAATAGGTCCCAAAATGAGTAAAGAATGAATAACAAGTATAGGTATTTTGACTGTGTTTTTGGCCTTATCTCCCCCTACTTTATTCCTTGTCGACCTATTCATCAAGATGCCTAGGTCTCGGGGGTTTTGAGTCATAAAATATTTGCAATATTTTATTCTTTTTCTTTTCTTTATTTATTCTATAATTTTGGCCTTAATTACAGTCATTTAGACATTGTTGAGATGCACATGCATGAATGCTAAGATGCTTGATTTAAGGCTAATTACAGGCATTTGCTAGGGTTTTTGGTGCCAAAATGATAGAATAAAGATGATGAAATGTGGATTCATCATCCCCCTATACTTTACCTTTGCTAGTCCCTAGCAAACACTTATGCAATAAGTGCAAAAAGAAACGAAAGAAAAGAAAAAGAAGAACTTGGATTTTATTTGATTATCAAACTTGTCTTCGCAAAATCAAAGTTTGGAGCTTAAGTCGGACCTTTGGAATTTTAGTGCGGGCGGAACCTTAGTTAGAACCGTGTTTGAAATCCAACAGTCCTTGAGAATCTCAAAACTCTGTTCAAGTCTCCTCAATAGCCAGGTCAGAAATACTTCAACTCATACGCAAACTCTTACGACTATGAATCTGACTTGTACAGTGTAAGTGATAGTGGCTCTCCCCAACTAGAATGACAAAGAAACTGACTTCTCCAGTACGACAACCCAATGATTCCCCAATCCAGCAACTCCATCCTCGAGGAGCGGGGTATTCCCTTCTAAGTTCAAGTGGCAACCAGCTCAAGAGGAGGGGGTGAAGAGAAGAATGGACGGTAGCCAGTGTAGCTACCTATCCTTGGATGCAAGACCAGTGTAGTCAAGTCATCCTGCTGCAGGCTCACATGATATGACTTTGGAACTCAAGCTTGCTTATTGACTTTGTACATACTTGCAGGCTTTTTATTTTTGTACATGCCTGAACTTTTTTTTTTTTTGAATACTATATACAGCAGCATTTACATAAGGAGTTTTTCCTCTTGAGCCAGTAGACTATCCCTCTTTTGAAGCTTTATCGCAACCCACAGCCTCCTGTCTTTAGACTTCCTAATCACTGGACGGGTTGGGGTGCACTTCCCTCCCTAGAGGAGGACAAATGTTTCCACTTGTGTGCGTCTCATACCGGCAAATCCAATCCCCTCACCACTCCAACTGAGTTGAGCCATGTGAAAGGTGCAGGTGTCCAAGTTAGGTCATTATCAACAAGAGTCGTACGTGTGCTCCGAAATACTCTACTTAAGCAGTCAAGAATCCATTGAACCAAGTCCCGTGATCCTCAAAGAATTAAGTCAACTAGACCTGAAGTACCTCAAACCCAGTTCCTATAAGGTTCCTGTTATTAGGTAGATTTTAGGGTCCAATCAAGCTCCAATCTTCGGATTTTACTTAGACTTGTTCAACTATCAAACTCAATCCGAAAAATGCGAATGCTATGCAATGCAATGCAAAAAATATTTTTGTGATGCAATTTTCAAGATTTTGAACTTTTTATGGATTTTTGAAAAGATGATGTATGCATATGCAGATGCATTTTTTTGTGCTTTTCAAAGATTTTTCAGATGTTTTTGGATTTTAATTTTGCAAATGTTTTTGGGAATTTTTGAAAACAAAAATTTTTGGCTGAAAACTAGGTTAAAAATATGTACACGGGAGTGCTTCTTATATTTACAAGAAGTGGATTTTAGAATTTACAAGGGTAAGTGGTCAATTTTATACATATATACATATTGGATTTTTGGTGTGATGTGAATATTCCTCAAACTTATTTGACACAAGCTTTTCACACAATTTTTGAAAACTATAGTCCAAAATAATTTTTACAAACATTTTACACACATTTGAAAATCATTTTGCAAAGGCTTTCAAAACAGTATATATAGGTTTTTCAAATCATTTTTGCAACCATTTTTCAAACCATTTGCAAATCATTTTTCAAACATTTTATTTCACACAAAGAAAAGAAATTTTACAATCCACACATTTTTCACATAGGTTGAAAACACGAAACAAAATATTTTCAAAATAGTTTTCAATAGATGTTCAAAAAGATTTTCAAACTATTTTTCAAACATTTTGCAAAAAAAACATTTTCACCTGATTTATTAATCAGTATCTACAAAAAGAACTTGAGGAATAATCACATCTTTTTATTAAGAATTTTTAATGAATTTTAAAGAATTTTTAGCCATATTATTAAGAGAATACGAAAGTACGAGTTATGGCTAAAGTATATACGTAGTATATACGACCCCCCTATACTTAGCTTGAGCTATGTCCTCATAGATCGAAGAGAAAAGAGAAGACATAACTCGTACTAAGTATAGACAAGTCTAAAGAACAAATGAATGAATTAATGAATGAGAAGTTGACCGTCTCCCCTATACTTAGGATCAAATAATCCTAAGTATAGCAGAATGTACACAAAGCAGGGAGGGTCAAGGGTGGGAATGAACAGATCGTACTCAAATTGTCTCCCCCTATACTTAGGGTAAGATATCCCTAAGTATAGACAAGAAGAGGAGACAATGGAGAGGATCGAAAAGAATAGATGAACTCGGGGTGCACGCCCCCCTATACTTAGGACAAAGTACGTCCTAAGTATGGAAAACTGTCTACAAGGGCGGCACCTTTTTGATAGATAAAGAGGATAGAAAAGGAAAAGAAGAAAAGAAGAAAAGAAGAAAATAAATCAACAGACACCAGAGTGATATGAACAGATGGATCTGTACAGCGGAAGATAGATTTGATCACCATGTATGAGATGTAGATGATGAGAGTCAAAGGACACATCTCATACCAGAAGAATGGGGGCAACGTCAATGGTCGGCGGATCATGATCAAGATATAGTTTCAAGCGTTGACCATTGACGCGGAAGGTAGAGGAAGATGACGGTTCAGATATGTCGATGCTGCCATTGTCATGTACCTTCCTGACCACATACGGTCCTTTCCACTTGCTCTGCAATTTCCGTGGGAATAATTTCAGCCTGGAATCAAACAACCATACTCTCTGATCTGGCTCAAACTGTTTATGGCTGATATGCGAATCATGCCATGTCTTCACTTTCTCTTTGTACTGTAGGCTGTTGGAAAAGGCTGTATCTCTCAATTCTTTCAGGGCTGCCAATTCTGCTCTTCTCTGTTCTCCTATACTCTCGGGATCTAGAAGCAACTCAGTAACTGCCCAAAAAGATTTGTGCTTGATCTCCACTGGCAAATGGCACGGCTTGCCATAAACGAGACGAAAGGGAGATGTCCCCAATGGATTCTTGAAAGATGTCCGATAAGCCCACAAGACCGAGTCCAAAAGCTGTGACCAATCCTTTCGGTCTGGGCGGACAACTTTCTGCAAGATAGTTTTTATCTCCCTATTCGATACTTCGGCAAGACCATTAGTCTGTGGGTGATAAGGAGTGGCAACCCGATGGTCAATACCGAACTCGTCTGCAAGGGCCCTGACTTTGTCATTGATGAAGTGAGACCCCCCGTCTGAAATCAAGACTCTAGGTACCCCGAACCGTGAAATGATATTTTTCCTCAAAAATTTGCAAACGGTTTTAGCATCTGCGGCTCGGGCGGGGATGGCCTCAACCCATCGGCTGACATAATCCACAGCGAGCAAAATATGCTCGAATCCCTGACTTTTAGGAAATGGGCCCATGAAATCAATTCCCCATGCATCAAAAACCTCACAGAAGTGAATGGGTTGCATGGGCATCATGTCTCTCTGTCCGCAGGTTCCCATTTTCTGACAGTCAGTACATCTCTTCACGAACTCATCAGAATCCTTGAAGAGAGTAGGCCACCATAGGCCGGATTGAAGCACCTTCTGTGCTGTTCTTTTTCCAGAATGATGTCCTCCTGCCTCAAGTTTGTGGCAGTATGTGAGGACGCTATGCTGCTCTTCTTGAGGAATGCACCTCCTCCAGATACTATCCCCTCCTTCATGATAAAGGACGGGATCCTCCCAATGGTAAAACTTGGCCTTAGCTAGGAAGGTCTCAAGTTTCTGCCTGGGCCAACCCTGAGGGACTGTCTTGGCAACAAGATAGTTTACAAAGTCAGCATACCACGGAAGTGAGGTGACAGCCAAGATCGCCTCGTCTGGAAATGTCTCTGTTATAGGTGCGCTGGGCTCAGATTCCTCAAGATTCTCCAATCTGGAGAGATGATCCGCCACCACATTCTTGACTCCAGGCTTGTCCTTAATCTCAATATCAAATTCCTGGAGTAGAAGGATCCATCTGGTGAGACGTGCTTTGGCATCCTTCTTTGCCATTAAGTACCGGATGGCGGTATGATCAGTGTAAATGGTCACTCTAGATCCGAGAATATATGATCGATACTTATCAAGAGCGAAAACTACGGCCAGCATCTCTTTCTCAGTCACAGTGTAATTCCGCTGTGCGGCATCCAAAGTCCGGCTGGCGTAGTGAATGGCAAAAGGTAATCCATCCCTCCTCTGTCCAAGCACAGCCCCAACGGCAAAATCTGAAGCATCCGTCATGATCTCGAATGGGAGAGACCAATCGGGTGGCTAAAGGACAGGAGCTGAAACAACCATATTCTTGAGAGTCTCAAATGATTCAAGACACTTATCATTAACAATAAACTCGGTGTCTTTGGTGAGCAAGTCAGTGAGCGGTCGGGCGATTCGACTGAAGTCCTGAATGAACCGTCGGTAGAAACCGACATGCCCCAGAAAAGACCGTAACTGACGCAGATTGGACGGCGGATTGAGTTTTCTGATGATATCCACCTTAGCCGGATCGACCTCCATGCCCCTGTTGGAGACGATATGACCAAGGACCGTCCCTTGAGTCATCATGAAATGACTCTTCTCCCAGGATAAGACAAGATTGACCTCTATGCAGCGCTTCAGCACACGGTCTAGGCAGTCAAGACAAGCGTCGAACCCGTCGCCATAGACTGAGAAGTCATCCATGAAGACCTCTAAACAGTCACCCACCATGTCCGAGAATATGGACAACATGCACCTTTGGAATGTCGCCGGAGCGTTACATAGACCAAAGGGCATCCGTCTGAAAGCATAAGTCCCAAACGGACAGGTGAATGTCGTTTTCTCCTGGTCTTCGGGCGCAATGGCCACTTGATTGTATCCAGAGTACCCATCAAGAAAACAATAATGACTCTTCCCAGCTAACCGCTCGATAATCTGATCAATGAATGGTAGCGGGAAGTGATCCTTCTTGGTGGCCTCATTCAATCGTCTGTAGTCCACACAGACCCTCCAAGAAGTTGGTACTCTGGTAGCGATCTCCTCTCCGGACTCATTGACAACTGTAGTGATACCCGTCTTCTTGGGTACCACATGTAACGGACTTACCCACTTGGAGTCGGAGATGGGATAGATAAAATCGGCGCTCCACCACTTAGAAATTTCTTTCATGACTACGTCTCGAAGATTCGGGTTCAGCCGTCGTTGGAACTCACGCGACGGCTTAGCGTTATCTTCGAGATAGATGTGGTGAGAGCAAAGATTTGGGCTCAGCCCCTGGAGATCAGCTATACTCCAACCGATTGCCTTGCGGTTTCTTTCAAGAATCTCCATCAGACGAGATTCTTTTTCTCCAGTCAAATCTGCTGAGATAATGACTGGGTGCATTTCTGGCTCTCCAGCAAGGAATCTGTACTTCATTGACTGCGGCAGAGGTTTCCGTTCCGGACAACTGGGAGGTGGCAGATCTGGCTTCTGATATGTCTGTGTGAAGGCGACCAGGTCTGCATGGGAGAACTCTCGCTCTGCATGAATCGCTGACGAAGGGCGGCCTGATGGATCATCAATAAACTGTACTGGCTCGCACTCTGTCATGGTTGCTGGCTCAGAAGGAATCAGACAAGGCAAATAATCATCAAAGTCATCCCAGTCAATGTCTGAATCCGAGGGATCAGAAGATGATGAGCAAGATTGAAATTCCTCAGCACCACTCATCACGACACTGTCAGCCTCAGAGATATCCTCATCCAGGAATGTGCTTTCCCGGCTCTCGACTGCCATGAGCTTGAGATACAGTGAATCTGTAGGCAAGGCGAGGGTCGGTGCTACGGGATCTTTCCAGTTGGATTCATCATCAGTCATCTCGAAGTCACAAACCTGGTGGATGTCTAGCTCCTCCTCTGTCATCTGCTCGGCCTCGCTGGACTGCTCTGAGCATTCTGCCTCTCTGGCTCTGATCTCTTCGATCGTCTCTATTTGTATGGTTTCGCCCTCTACGCGAAAGCATACCTTCCCACTATCATGATCGGTCACCGCCTTGGCTGTGGCCAAGAATGGACGTCCGAGAATGATGGGGGCATCAGTTACCGCCTCAGGGATCTCCATGTCCAACACGACGAAGTCCACGGGGAATTTCAGGCCCTGAATGGTAACGACCACGTCTTTCAATAACCCCTTCGGCCTCTTAATCGACCTATCAGCAAACTGAAGGACGGTTCTGCTTTGAAGAAGAGGGCCAAACTCGAACTGCTTGAGTAAGGCTGCCGGAAGGAGGTTAATTGAAGAGCCGCTGTCTAACAGAGTACGATCAAACTGCTGCTCCTGAATCTCGCATCTGACATAGGGAGCTCCTGCGTCTGGTCGCTTGGCTGGCAAGGTGTTCTGAATGGCGCAGCAAGTGTTATGCATGAGCATATGGATTTGATCTTTGTGCCTCTTCTTCCTTCGGACAGTAGTTGTTTCTTTCAAATTCTTCTTGAAGAAGGGGATATGCTCAAACGCCTCTCGCAGAGTCAGCTGAATGTGAAATCTGTTAATCATTTCATTGCCAAACTCTACCTGCTGATTCTTTTTAGGATTTTCTTTTTTATTCCCCTTCGCTCGGCGGAGTGCCTCAGGGAAGGGGATGGTAGGTGCCTCCTCAGATGGAGGACTAGGAATCGGTCCCTGTGCCTGTGGAGATGGAGAATCCATACAATAATCATCATTCAACACATATGGATCCGTAATTTGAACAGACACCTTTCCTTTATTCATATTTTTGTTTTTGTTTTTCTTCCCACAGTCTCTAGATACAAAATGTGGTGACATCACAGTGGGTGGCTCAACAAAAGTGGATGTGGTGGCCTCAGTACCACCACTAGCACCGGTCTTCGTGGCATCAGCACCGCGCTCTGGTTCCTCTCCCAAAATGGTGGCTTCAGCACCACCGTCTGCATCTGGTATCACAACGGCATCAGCACCGTTGTCCTGGACTCCATCATTGGTGGCATCAGCACCACCGTCTTCAACATCATCATTAGCGGCATCAGCACCGCTAGCCTGCTCCTCTGGCGCTCCGGGTTCTGCGTCTGGCTGTCGCTCAGAAGAGGCGCCGCCGGCTGGCATCCTACCGCTCCTAGTAGTAACAAAATCAGCATCATAATAGGAATAAGATATGTCACTCAAATAATCACTAGGAGAGGTATCCTCTGTGAACTCTACCTGCTCAGATTTTCTTTTTAAATTATTAGGATTGGGTTCGATCTGAGCGGGTATGGCGGCTTTGCCTTTGATGATGTCCCGCATCTCCTGCCGGAACTCATCCATTTCTTGCCTGAAAGATGCTCACTGTTCAGATAGCAAGCGGGCAAGATCATCAAGAGCTGGGTTCTCATAGGCTGGACCCTGAGAACCGGATGGATGTCCTTGCTGGAAATGGGGCTGCTGCTGCGGGTGTTGTTGCTGAAATTGGGGGGGAGGCTGGTGATAAGAATGCTGAGGCGGCTGTCGCTGCCTCCACTGCTGTCCCTGATAGGCGGGACGAGGACCACTCTGATACTGCTGGGGCTGGTTGTACTGGGGCTACTGGTGTTGTTGCTGTGGCTGGCCGTTCTGTTGTCCTGGAGCAGGGGAATGCTGTTGGGATGAGGATCCACCATTACCCCAACGGAATCCGGGGTGGTCCCTACGGATTGCGGGCTGCGGGTATCGGTCATACCATATCCCGTTGACTTCCATCAACGGTTCCTGCTCAAAGGAGGGTGGAGGAAGAACTGCAAGTGGCTGCTCCGGCTGATAAACCACCATCTGAGTCTCCTGAGATGGCGGTTGCTCTGGATGGTACTGCAGCAATGGAACCGGCTCCGCCTGGATATGGTTCACCTGGCGGTATGAGGTGGAGGCCTGGTTGGGATTGCTGCTGCTGGATGCAACCTGTGACCTGGGAGGCTGTTGGGAATGGGCTTGTGCCTCCTGAATACATAGAATTTGAGTCTTCAGGTCACTCATTGTTTTGGTAAGAAGGTCCATCTGGGCTAGACCTTGGTTCTGCTTCTTTTCAAGGATCTCCATGCGGTCCAGCTTTTCACTGATGATGCCCATGTCGGCTGCTGCTGATTCTGCTTGAGCTGCGGCTACCGACGCTGTGCTGGGACCGGCATCGATGCGGGCGATCCTCTGAAATGATCCCGCTCCCTGCGGGGGCTTCTGCTGAGTGTAGACTCTGGCCTGGGTCATTACTGTGGAGTTCTCTGCCATGCCTTCATAGATGGCCCAGACGTCGTCTTCTCCCTTGGAGAAATAAGACCCACCGCAAGAGGCGTTCACAAGCCCCTGCAGCTCCGGTGTCAGCCCACAGAAGAAACTCTGCACCAGGTGGGGCTTGGAGATATCGTGATGTGGACATCGGTCTATGAGCTCTCTGAATCGATCCCATGCTTCATGGAACTGTTCATTTGGGATCATGGCGAAATTGCTGATCATGGCTCGAGCTGCGTTTGTTCGCCGAGAGGATAGTATTTCTTCAAATATACGGACCGGAGATCTGCCCAAGTGTCGACAAACCGCCCTAGATGCTTGAGCCAATATGCGGCTCGATCAACCAATGAGAACGGGAAGGCGATCATCTTGATAGTATCCTCGGTCAACAACCGATCGTGGATAGTGCTGCATATCATTTCAAACTCTTGGAGATGGAGGTGCGGCTCTTCGGTCGGCAACCCATGGAACTTGGGTAGCATCTGAATCGTGTTGTGCCGAAGCTCGAAGTCTCCATGAATTGGTGGGAGTCTGATCCACCGGTGAGTGAGGGATGAAGCTGGGTTGTGCAGTTCCCTCATGATAGTCTGTGGCGGTCGCTCACCGTCTGGGTCGCCTCCTCCTGCATCGGGTCCTCCTCCTTCTCCGCCACCGCCTCCTCCAGGTCTGTTCTCTCTCATTTGAGCAATCTCTCTCATAAGGTCACCCATGAATGCACCCTGGTCACGGATCTGTCTCTGCATATTCTCCAGGGATGCTAGCAAGGAATTGTTGATGGCCGCCTGATCAATAATGAACGGAGGATGGTCGTGGTCATCTGGGTGCTCGCCTCTGTCTGCCATTACTGGATTCTCTGAAAATGCAAAAGAGGCCATTTCAGGTGCTGTTGAATGAGTCGAATTCTGTGATTCACTGAACTCTGAAATGATTGGACTGAGGGAAGGAGAATGGGAAGGGTGGTCGAGGGGGAACAGGGTGGATGTGAACTCGGGCTCGGAGAGCGGACTCTCCGAGTTGTTCCTAGATGAGTAGGGAGGAGTGCTGGATAGCGGTGCCGACAAGGTCGGCCTAAGAGATCTCCGTCCCATCATCTTGATTATTTGAGAAGAGTGGGGATAATGCAAGAAAAGAAGAAAATGAGATGCAACAAAATTTTGCACAATTGTGTGGTGTTTTTGATCTTGACCTTAATAAATCTAACAATCAAACACAAAGCAAGGGTAAGTTCACCAACTCAACTCGTGAAGCCGTGAAGATTCGGCTTTTATCTTGTCAGTTTTAGCTTGTTTTTTAGGTATTTATCTTTTCACGAGTCCTTAGAGCGCTACGCCTATAGGAGAGAGAGTACTGCCAGGAAAGTGTCCCCGTACTTGTCCTCCTCCTGTGTAACCTGTAACTTGCGCTTTTTAAGGTCCTTGTAACCCTTCCTGGATCCCTACTCAGCCAAAGAAAAGAGAGAGGAAGCCGATAGGCGAAACCGATACTTCGGACCTCGCTCGCAACGGAATCACCCGTGAGCGTGCAAGATCCTACTCGGACGCAGCCGGTGAGACAGACACACCCGTGAAGGCGTGGCCTAGGCTCGGTACTTCGGACAAGGTTGGTGCTCTCACAACAGAGAGTCACCAATGGCGACCAAGTCCTACTCGACTACGTACGATAGTAGCGCCAATACTTCGGAAATCCAGGCGATACACAAGGCAGCCACAAGGTTGGGTTTTGGGCTCTAATCCTTACGAAGCGCTCACCTCACTTGGAAGGAGACCTTCCCATGCAACCTGAAAACAAGTGAGGGTGTTACTCTCCCCAAGCAATGAATCCAATTACCGATTTTATTTTTGGCCAAGTTTTCTTTAGCAGTCCCCTTTTTAATTTTTTTGGTGTTATCGCTTCTTTTGAGTCAATTCAAACAAGCGCCTAACGTTTTTGTATTTTTCCTTTATCCCTACTTTGTCCAAAAACAGAGGGAGAAAAGAGTCGGAAAAGCCGTGCAAGTCGACACCAAGGTGGAAATCTCACCTTTGTGCCTAGATGATGCGTGCAAAGTAAGAAGACTTACAGCGAATCCCAGCTCTCTCCATGCGGGATGCAAAGCAGAATTTTAAACCTAATCTATATGGCGAAATGCAAGGCGGAAATCGTCCTAGAACAGGCAACTGCTAGCGTGAAGAACCACAAGCTAACTAGCAACTCCTAATCCGAGTGTCCGGTCTAGGCTCACCCTCCTCTGCCCAACACATTTGGGGTAGGAGAAAGCGCTTGTTCGGGTGTGAGCTCGCGGCGCGTGGATTTGGAAGCTACTAACTAACTGTTTAATTAGTCTAAGTCCAAATACGTATCTATAGGAGCATGCAAGTATAATTAGGTGTTTGGACCTATTTCTAATCGAATCAAGCAGACCTAGAACTAAGAGCTCAATCCGCAAAAGAAAGTGTAAAATGAAAACAAAACCGGAAAATGACGAGCGATGAAAACGCGGTCAAAACGGCGGTGAGCCCCCGGGTGAACAGACACCCGGAAATTAGGCCCGAATGTTCAAGTGTCCAAGTCCAAGGTACCTGTATTATTACAAATTAAAATAAATCACTCTCTCACAAAATAAGAGAAAAGCTAACTAATCACTCTCACTCTTCTCGCTCTCTCCTGCCGGCTTGGCTAAGAATAGCCGGCTCCGCGTCCCAAGGTTGCTTCGGGTCGCCTAGGCGATCCGCCTCGCTCCACGGTCCCTCGCAAGAAGACAAGAAAAGAAATGGTCAGATAACTCAATCAATTTGTATCAAAAATGCAAGAGAAATGGAATGAAGCTATATAGACAATCACAATCAAACAAAATATGAACTACAAGCTGTTGCTCCCCGGCAACGGCGCCATTTGATAACCGCGAATTATCGAGGGTCTAAATACGTCGCTGTGGCGACCCACAATAAAATGCGATTAATCAACAATTAACCCACACTAAGCTCAATAATTAGAAAGAAATGTGGAGTTAAAATTTATTTTTAACTCTGCACAAATGGTGTATAGTGTCAAGTATGCAGAGAGTTCGAACACAGGGAGCAAGCAGTGTAGCTCAAGCAATTGAATGCACAAGTGTGTGTGAGTGTGATAGTGTCTACACTAAGCAAGCAAGTAAATACAATTTTGTGGGTTTTAAATTTTTAAATTTTTTTTATTTTTATTTAATTTTTAATTTTGTATTTGATTTTTTTTCTGATTTTTATATTTTATATTTTATATTTTTTTATTTCTTTTTCAATATTGGAAAGTAAAGGCAATATAACAAAAGGTAAGGTGAACTATTTATAAAAATGCACAAAAATACTTAAAAATTCAGAAAGAAAATGTTTTTGGTATTTTTAAGGTTTTCTACTGTTTTCTGATTTTTGAGGGTTTTTCAAAATGTTTTTGATATTTTTAAATACTGAAATAAGGCTAAACAGTGGAAAAGAGGCTGGCTGTGAATAAAATGAGATTTAAAAATACCAACCAGTAGCTAAAAGTTTTCACACTATTTTTCTATTAAAAAGAACAAAATAAGGGACAAACAGAAGCTGAGTTTATGTTTTTTGGATTTTTCTACTATTTTATATATATTTTTGAAGTTTTTAAGTGTTTTTGAATTTTTAGTGTTTTTCTTTTGAGTTTTTTAATGATTTTTGGACTGACACTAAAAGATGATAAAATAGACACTAGGTAATTTTTTTAGAATTTTTAGAGGGGTTTTAATATTTTTTTGGTATTTTCTAAGGTAGACAGTACACAAAATAGATGTTTTTGATTTTTAATAAATAGGAAAATAAAATAAAATCAAAAACTAAATAGCTGGCGTTAAAATATAGGTGCACAGGAGCTTAAGTCTATTTTTGTGGAATTTTTGGAGTTAAAATGATATTTCAAATAAATACAACACACATCCAATTAATAATCAGGCCTGGCAGGGGTATATGTGCAATATACAAAACATCCAGGGGCTAACATGCAATTTTCCACAAAAATATACACTATATATTTAATTTTTGGAACCAAAAAGCAATTACAAAAACCGCCAGGGCACGCCTACAAATTACCCACCAGGGCGCGTGACTTGCACGCGCCTGGGAAGGACTGAAATGCAATAAAACAAAACCTTGGGGGCCTACTTGCAAAATAACCAGAGATATTACACGTGATATTAAAGTTTTTGTACTGAAACGAAATACCCAAAAGACCAAGGGTGCCTCTGCAAAATGCCCGCACCTCATGTATACAGGTCACGTGAGGTGACGTGGCGGAGGACCTAAGTGCAAATAAGAAAAGTTCGGGGGTCTCTATGCAAATATTACAAACTTTTTACGCTACAGACGAAAGTTTAAATACTAAATATTAAATACAAAAAATGGCGAGGGGTGGAATGCAAAATACCCTCGCCCGGGCGCTCTGATGAAGACGCGTGGCGCGCATCCAACGGCTGGGCGGCGAGGCGTGATCCAGCGGCTGGAGGCGATCCACTTATCCACGTGGCGTGTCCTGGGCGCGCGATGACGGTTGGGCTCGTGCGGCTGAGATTAGATCCTCCTTGGTGGATCGGACGGTCGAGGCGAAGGATGATCCAACGGCCAACACGCGAACTGGAGCTGCGGCTCGATCGGACGGTGGAGAGGCGAGGAGGAAGAACGGGGAAGAAGGCCGGCGAAGGCGAACTTCCCCGACTCCGATCTCGCTCCTCCGGCGGTGGATGGGCTCCAAAATGGAGCTGCAGGCTCCTGGAAGGTCCCTCTATGGATTGGACGGCTCGGATTCGCCGGAGGGATGTCGAGGCGCTGGCGCGAAGGCGGCGGAGCTTTACGCTCCAGGTATCTCCGGCGAGGGGTCGAAATGGCCCTCCAGGTGCGTTCAAGGATCTTGGACCTGCAAAAATTGGTGAAAAGGCCCAGGGCAAATTGCCTGGGCCTCGCGGAGGCGTGGGGATGGGTGCAGCGATGTGGCGGCGAAGGGCCGGAGGTGCGCTCCGGCCAACTTGGGTGATCGAGCGATTAAGATGGGGGAACTTCGATTTTTTTGGGGGATTTTTATCCTTAAGCTACCAGGAATAAAATGCAATAAAGAAATAGCGGGGGGGGAATGCCCTCAATGGCCGGAACCAGAGGATGAAGGATACCTCGACGCCGGCGGTTGGCGGAGGTGCTGGAGTCGTCCTCGACCTCGTTCGCCTTGGCTGAGAGGCTCGCGGCGGAGCTGTCACCTCCGGCAAGGGTCAGAGCACTGGAGAGGCGGAGAGGGGTGGACCAAGGGGACTCGGTTTGAATTCAAAGTTGGGGGGTTGGTTTTATGCGGTTTGACCTAAGGTGACAGGGGTTCGAAGAACGAGGTACCACAGGTGCGTCGATGATCCACAGCCCAAGATGAAGCTTGGGCGGGCATCCTTGATAGAAGGGCTACAAAAGTCATGAAGAGTGTTTCATGATTTGATGAAAGGGGTGACCTCGAAAAAAGGATGAAGATAGGTCAAAACGCACTTCTGACAGGCGCACATGGGTGAAGGGCAGGCAGTTGACCAGAGTCAACAAGGACCGACCCCTGGTTGGTCCACGTGGACCAACCAGGAAAAACCCTGCTGAAATGTTTTAATAATTCATTTAAAAATAGAAAAAGGCCGAATTAAATTATGATTATAAAATAAAAAATGCTTAAAATTTTATGTAGTATTTTATTTTGATTTTTAATTATTTTAAGGAGTTATATTTTTACAAGTTGCCTTTTTAACCTTATATAGGTATAATACCTATGTATTTTAATATTTTATTTTTATTTAGGTGTTTCTAATTTGATTATTTTTATTTATTATTTTATAAAATTGTAACATACTTTTATATACATAAATATATTTTTATTTTATTTTTCTGAGATGTTTTGTATATTTAATAAAATACAAGTGTATTATATATAGGTATAAGTGTATGCAGTATGCCTATGTATTCTTTATACAAGTATTTTTATTTTTATTTTTCTTTGCATTTTATTTCAATTTTAATGCACATATACAGTATAAGTAATATTTACAAAATTATAAAAATATAAAAATGAATAAATAATGAGTAAAGAATAAATTGAATATTTTATTCAATATAGCTATACAACAGGGGGTCCAAAACTCAACTTTCAAACCGTAGCTCCGCCAAATGCGAAACCACCGCCATTGGATAGCTTATTTTATTCTATATACAATTAAAGTGAGTTTGATGCATTTGGAGTTGTCGTTTGTGAGATACGGGTCTGGGAAGTTGGGATTTTGGATTCTTATTCAGACCAGAACTTTATGTCTGTACATTCTTTTTCTGTGAAATCAATTTTGTCTTTTTCTTTATGAAATTATCTACAACTTTCATGTACAAAGTTTCTTTATTTGATGTACAAAAAGTGGAACCAAAAATAGGTCCCAAAATGAGTAAAGAATGAATAACAAGTATAGGTATTTTGACTGTGTTTTTGGCCTTATCTCCCCCTACTTTATTCCTTGTCGACCTATTCATCAAGATGCCTAGGTCTCGGGGGTTTT
Organism: Ottelia alismoides; assembly: GCA_037367405.1. Lineage (NCBI taxonomy): Eukaryota > Viridiplantae > Streptophyta > Magnoliopsida > Alismatales > Hydrocharitaceae > Ottelia > Ottelia alismoides. The sequence continues at coordinate 985,713 of JAZKJV010010206.1, read as the reverse complement.
GAGTCATAAAATATTTGCAATATTTTATTCTTTTTCTTTTCTTTATTTATTCTATAATTTTGGCCTTAATTACAGTCATTTAGACATTGTTGAGATGCACATGCATGAATGCTAAGATGCTTGATTTAAGGCTAATTACAGGCATTTGCTAGTGTTTTTGGTGCCAAAATGATAGAATAAAGATGATGAAATGTGGATTCATCAATGGTCTACATCCAGTAACGTGCCAACGTGATCAGCCATCACTACGTCGACCACCATCAATCGAGAACTCATCAAAGACTCGATCTACCTCTGAGAACAAGATCGTGAATAAATCAGAGCTCCGCCGCTTCGAAGTCGATGCCGTTCAACTTGAAATGGGGAAATAAAACTAACTGTCTGATTAGTGGAAACACCAACGCTCAAGATTAAAGACAGAGCGCCACACGTCGAACTTACGTCGACCTCGTCGCTTAAACTACCGCTTCGGACACTGATGAATCTCCGAATAATCACTCTAAATCTCATTAATTAAGCTCAGATCTCTCAAAATCGTCAGCATTTCTGCATCTATTCAACATAATTAGCATTCATGCATGTTTTCATAAGAATTGCTTTTTATCCCTTATTTTTGAACAAATAAGAAGCCAAAAATCCAATCCAAGATTGACCTGTAAATAGCCTAACTTCCCTGATTTTTAACTAATTCATGCTAACTTCGAATGACCCAAAATAGCCTCCACTATGTACATATCACTAACAAGAATAAATGAAAATACAAAAAAATAACTAACCCAAATAAGTGGACCAAAAATCCAAACCCTAGTTTCAGGATTTCCGGACAAAAAGCTCATATCTTCCTCATCCAGTGTTTGTTTTAATCCATTCTCTTTTTAACTAATGTACATTCAACTACCTTCAAAACAAGACCAAGTTCAAGTGAATCGGAGCTCATATGTGAAAGTTAGGTTTTGGGCCTCTTTTGTACATTTTGTATTTAAGCGGTTTTTGACCTAGTATTTTATGTATATATTTAACTTATTTTAGATTATTTCTTTTTCATTTGTCTTCTTTGATAAAATTTTTATTAAAATGCTCAAAAATCCAATTCTAAATTGAGCTTGAAATCAAAGAAACAAATTGAGTCCAAGTCTTCACTAACCGACTGTACAAAATTGGTCTTTTTCATATTTTTATTTTATTTCTTATATTTCTTAATTAATAAAAATCCAAAAAAATAGATTAATGTGAAAATATTTATTTTTGATTTTACCATATTTTTTTGGATTTTTATCTGGTTTAAAAATGATAAAAAATTACAAAACCCAAAAATCATGGTATTCTATGAAGATCACCCCAAAAATATCACTTTTTGCAATTGATCGATTTTGGTTTTGATGTCTTCATAAAAGTTGTAGAACTCATCGAGACGAGCAATTTTTGCGAAGAAACTTTTTTGATCCGAGGTCGTTTGCTATTTATTTTTTATTTTCTACAGTTTTTATTTCCGAATTTTTGTGGTGCTGACACGTGGCAGCTCCTGGACCGCCACGTGTCAGCTACTTTTTTATTTTTTATTTACTTATTTTATTAAAAAAATTATTAAATCTCGCACGTGCCCAGCACGTGCCACCTCCTTTCCCCCCTTTGCGCCACGTGTCACCCCCTCGACCGCCCGATCTCGGCCGATCGAACGGCCGAGGACCCTTCGTCTTCGAGCCCTCCAATGTCGCCCCAATTTCTCCACCTCGATTTCGCTGGAGATTTCTCCCGTCGTGTATCTAGCGATGCCTCCATCTCTAATCTCCTTCAATCTCTGATTCGCATCAAACAAACAACGTCGGCCGCCATCAAATCCCATGAATCGTGCATCTCAAATCCTCCGAATCCCTTCTTTCCTTCACCGGCGAGCCTACATACCCTATAAAACCACAGTGCCGCCCCGACCTTTGCTTCATCCGCCGCTTGCACAACGATCGACCGAGCCGGTGGTGAAAGCCCGGCAAGGTTGCCACTGACGGCGAGATCCAAGGTCTTGAGACCTTGCTGCAACACGACAGCATCTTCCCTTGCCGCTTCTGCTCCCGCTCCGGTGTCCCACCGTCGAGCCAACTACCACTACGCTCGACTTCAACTTCCACTTCGACCACCTCGCTACTCCGCCTCATCTTCACCAACGTAACATCTTCGGTCAACTTTGACAACGACGCTCAACTCCATTTCCAGCCATTATCCACCGCATCGCCGTCCAGCATCATTCGCGTCATCGACAACAACGCTCCGCCTTAGCACCCCAAGCACCGGCGAAGCGGCACCCTGCCGTGGATTAATAGAACCACCAGCGGTCGACCGCTAGGTGTGAGGCCCGAGGCCCTCCCGCATGAGGAGCACGTGCGGGAGGGAATGACGTCAGTAGACGCACGGCACGTGACCCACTGGGTCAATTGCAAAAGAGCCCCTAGCAGTTCCCATATCACAAGAAGACCTAGGGATCACGTGCAGTGCATGTGACCCACTGGAAAAATTTGGAAAAAGCCCCTGCCAGAGTATCTTATTCGCATCCAGCTCCCGCCGACCATGTGCCCCTCTATAGATTTTGCAAAAAGACCCACTAGAGTAGCGATAATTACATAAAGCCCCTCTATTGCATATCTATATTCATTTTATTTATTGTATTGCAGTTACACCCATGTGTTCCTCTTTGTTTTGTGACTCCGACATTGCATATTTTATTTATCCAAAAATGCATGATGTTTGTCATTTAAATCTCTAAAGTTTGACATATTACAGACAATTTTGTGATCGATGGTTAATTAATAATTATTTGTTTTGTGGAAAATTGCATGTTTTTCCCATTTCTTGCTTTAAAAATTATATTTGGCTAACCGTTGCTCTAAAAATTCCCAAAAAATCACATATTGTAGAATTAATTGTGGTGAACATTGTGCCAAAAAAGATTTGCATTTGGTGATTTCCCTGTAAAAATCATTTTGCATATTTCAGTGTTTGATTATTAATAGGTATTGAAATTAGTATTTTCGAGGTTTAGGATTTTTTTGAGATCAATCACCTAGTTATAGATCTTATATAATTTTGTTCCTTGAAAATAATTAGGTTTAATATTTATTATAATTAAATAATGAAATTTATTTTATTTACATTTAAAAATTCATAAAAAAAATTCATATTGCATCCAAAAATTCCAAAACAATTACAGTGCATTCAGTTCATCATTTGCATTTTGGTCAAGTTTCATATTTTTCGGGCATTGTTTGAGCGTAATTTACATTTTAGTCCCTAAAATAGGACGAATTTGCATTTTGCATCATTTATTGCATTAAAAATTACAAAAAAAGACCGCCTTGAAAACCGCACACGAATTTTGATAGACATAATTCTAGGTTGTTCCTTTGCCTCCTTGTGTTCGACCTTGGGACTTGCCCAAGTAAAATAAACATAAAATCGCATTCATTAAAATTGATAAATATTTGATGTGGTTATTTTCTTGACCAATTCCGATTCTCACCTACAACGAAACGACAAATCAATTTTTATGCATGATCAAATACACATTTCATTCATTTAACACGTACAATTCCAAACTCGTCGGGCACGTAGTGCATGCTTTTTGATATTTTGGCAAATTTTCATAGATCCCCTTGATACTTTTGATATTTCCTAATAGGTCCAAGTGGAGAAGTAAGCATGTGACCACGCGCAAGTTTGGACATTTTATGTCGACAGCCCCCGAACTTTGCAAATTGACGAACAGGTCCTCAGTCACGTGGAAATCACACGCGTCCTGGGTGTTCTGCATGTAGCACCTCCAGAATCTGTAATTTACACGCATAGCCCTCCTAGTTCCTTTTTTACACCTATTCCCCTATAACTTCATACATTCACTCTACATAATAATACACCATGAATAAAATATTAAAAAACATAAAATATAATAAAAGTACATACTTATATAGTAATATACTTTATATACAATAATAAATAAAGTTTTTAAAAAATAGATTTTCTATTTTCTAATAAATCATTAAAGCTTATATAACGAACTTAAAAATTCATAAAAAAATAGGAAAACACCTTTAGAAACATCTTAAAATTCTATAAAAATTAGTTAGAGTATATTTTACCATATTTTGCATGTTAAAAATGAAATAAAAATCAAAAAATAAAACCAATAAAAAAAATACAAAAGTCATTAAAACTTGTAAAAATCATAACTAAATAAAGAAAAACCCCCTAAAAACGCACATCATATCGTTTTAAAAATAATTTCGAATACTTTCTACTAAAAATAAAAATATTTTTCTACTATTTACGACCTTAAAAATTCAAAATACAAATCAGTTTTTAATAAAAAAAATTAATTTTTCCTATTAAAAATAATTCAAAAGCTATAAAAATCTTAAAACTTCTAAAAACTATAAAAACAAGAAATAAAAGAAAAACATAAAAAAATAAAAAAATCAAATGAAAATTACAAAACATTTTCTAATATTATATAAAAAATTCACAAAAATACTTAAAATTCACAAAAACAATACAAAACTTCATTAAAATTCAAATAAAAATCCAGAAAATTTCTTAAAAATAAAATAAAAATTAGGAAAACCATTTACCTTAGGTTGTTTATAGTTTAACCCTAGTTATGAACAGTTTGCCTCTCTAAGTTCGGTACTCCCATACTTGACACTATACATCTTTTTTAGGAGTATAAATAAAATAAGAAGATTAATCCTAAATTAATCTTTTCTGGTAAAACTCACCTGGTCGATACAACATCCGTGAAATTATATCTAGGATTTTTTCATTTTCTTTCTTTTTTCATTATATTTTTTCTTTTTCTTTTTCTTTTTCTTTTTTTCTTTTTATATCTTCTTTTTTTTATTTTCTATCTTTTTTTCTTTCTTCTTTCTTTACTCCTTTTTTTCTTTCTTTTTTTCATTTTTTATCTCTTTTTTTCTTCTTTCTTTCCTTGTTCTTTTTTTATTCTTTGTTTTCTCTCTTTTTTTCAGATGGTGTCGTTGCTGGGGAGGCAGCGCTAGGGCAGACCGTAGACTTGGGTTTAGGATTTTATTTTTGGCCATCTTCTTATTTCTTCTAACTTCACGGTTTTTGTTTCTCATCTGTGCAACACAGGTTGAGCCATGCAACTGAGAACCAAAAAAAGCTATAGAAAATTTTTTTTCTTGTAAATATAAAAATCAAGGTCACTTGCCCGTTTCTTTATTTTCGTAGAAAGGGGCCTCGTAAAAGCATCCCAACTTGTACTTCTTCTCAGTGTCTGTTTCACAAGAGTTGTACTCCTGGGGGACCAGGGCACCCACCACGGCTTTTTTCGCTCATGATTTTCTCGACGATTTTCTGTGGTTTTCCGAGTTAGGTGCGTGTTAGGATTTTTATGAATTTCTCCTTCTCTGCGCATCGTAGCTTAGATGATTGCTTAGGCTCTACGACACCTAGGTGTTTGTATCTAGGGCCAAACCCAAAAAGAAAAAATACGTTAGACGAATTTTCTTTAAAAATAATTAAAAAATGATAACCGAAAATTAAATTAGGGACTGTTAATCTTTATCAGACTGTAAAATAAATGTAAGGACTCCATTTGTCTTGGGGAGAGCAACCCTCGAATTTGCATCGCAGGTACATTCTCCATACTTTGCAAGTGACAGACGACCCATGAGGTAGAGACAGAGTCTGGACTTCTATCGAAGTACTACTTAGTTCACGCTTTTAATCATCTTATCTTCAGTGGGTGCTCTCGGTAGCCGAAATGGTCCGAATGTACTTACCAGAGTGGGAGGTTTAAAGGACACTGCATAAGGCTTCGTCCTCAAGTAACACGGGTAGCCGGAAAAGGTCTGTACTTACTCCCATATTAGCTGAGACTAGGTGATTTTTTCTGAGAACTCGGGACAGTACGTCGTAAAAGTTTCGGGCACCTATCTAATCTCGCTAATCTATGAGAAGATTGTTTACTAAATAACCCTAAAATTGGAAAGATAAACAAATGAACTATTGCGGTCATCACCAGGGTCGTGTTGGTGAACTCGAGGTTTACTTTGCGTTTAATTACGGTGTGAGTCCAATCTTTCTCGATCCGATCAACTAAATCTTTAAAGATGATGGGAAGGTGATCGCTTCGGTCGACTCTGATCGATCCTCTCTCTTGCGAACCTACCCATTCATCTAGATCGGTTCGGGACGTATCTCGTCCCAAACAGAAATCAAAGCGAGTTGCTACTTCCAGGCGTGACTCTAACCCTGGAAGCTCATCGTCGATTTCTTCTCCTTCTCCTTCTCTACCATCATCACCTCCAGTTACAGAAAGTCATCTGCAGTTATATATTGATCTAGTAGAGCCTAACTTAGATTCTTTCTCCTTCTCAGTAGACATGGTTGACAAAGGACCACAGAGCACCTCTGTAGTCATCGATCAGGCCGCAATCAGCAACGGTCTACTTGCTTCCCTTGAGACAATGCAGAGTCAGATTAGGGAGCAAGATAGACTAATGAATGATGTCAGAGCCGAGCTGACTCAGCTGCGATCCCAACGTAATAATATTGATGTTGAGAATCCTAGAGCTGACCATCCAGGACGGGAGGATCAGGAGCACCCAGATGGAGCAGAGAGACCGCCACTAGATCAGAACCACACAATGCAGCAGCTGTACAACCCTGGAGCTACTACGACCCATCGGTGGATACGTCTCCCTGTCATTCACGGGAACTTCGAGTTCCGTCCTCAAACTATCCAACTGCTGCCCAAGTTTCATGGGCTTTCTACTGAGGAGCCGTATCTGCACCTTCAGGAATTCGAGCTGATCTGCAGCACGGTGCACGATGCGCATGTCAACGAGGATACGATCAAATTGATTGTGTTTCCTTTCTCCCTTGTTGATCGAGCAGCCTACTGGCTGAAACACTTAGGGAGATATGTTTCGATGTGGTAGGAGTTGAGAATCGCTTATATGAACAAATATTACCCTCTCGGACAAACGAATGCTGCTAGAGCTATGATTAGTAATTTCTCCATGATCAGGAATGAACGGTTCCACGAAGCATGGAACCATTTCAAAGAGCTCATCGATCAGTGTCCCCATCATGAACTTTCAAAGCCAACTCTAGTATAGAGTTTGTTCAGTGGGCTGACACTAGAGTTATAGGGACTGGTGAATGCCGCATGTGGTGGATCATATTTTTCAATGCACGAAGATCGAGTCTGGGCCATTTATGAGAAAATGGCAGAAAACTACACCATGATGTCTCAGATTCAAGTTTATAATCAGACGAAGCCACCAACTTATCACCAGCATTCCCGAGTGGCACAAATTGAAGGGAATCTATCTTTTGTTGTTTCGATTCCTCTCGAATCCCCATCAACTGGTGTGGGGATTATTTGTCAAAAGTTGGACCGAATGGAAATAATCGAGAAAAAGTGCCAAAATCTAGACAAGCTCGATAAGATTGATGAGCTTGAGAGATGCCTGAGTGATATGAAGCACATATTATGTGCCTTCAAGAATTACAAGCAGACTCCAACCGATCTTCGAGATCACAGACTGACTCAGGAAGCCGAGACAGAGGTATACTTCCTAGGCCTCCAGTACAGCACATATACCATGTGCATTCTTAGCGGTCACATCAACCCTCGTCATACCCACAACTCCAGCAAGCACCAATATCTAGCACTCAGATGGTGGTGTATCAGAGCGATCAGCCCTTGGCATCCATGCCCCCAGCATGCTCTGAGATGCCTGAGCCATTGAATGAGGTCATTGGGATTTGGTATGACCGACCGCAGCAACCAGGGATCTGTCGTGATCACCCTGGTTTCAGTTGGTCGATAGGAGGTGCCTCTTCCCAGCAGCCACTACAACACCAATGGGGAAGAGCAGAGAGCAGCAACAGCATTCAGGTCCTTGTCAATTCCAGCAACCTCAATGGAGGCAGAGCACTTATCAGAATCAGTATCAGCAACAGTACCCTCTACAATAACTAACTCAGCCGCACCCTCACTACCATCGAGGCGACTCATCCGGATCTCATGGGATTTTCCATGACAACCTAGACTTAGAGTATCTCACCAATCTAATCAACGACCAACATGCATCTTTTAGGAGAGAAATGGATGAGTTTAAAATCCATGTCTCAGATCTGGTCAAAGGGAAGTCCGCCTTGCCTGCCTAGATAGATCCCAACCCAAATAATCTGAAGCAAAAATCAGAGCAGGTAGATTTGACCGAGCCCACCCTCCAGTCACAGGTATTTCCAGACGATTATCTTTTCTATGATGACACTGATTTCATTAATCTTAGGAGCGTAGGATGCAAGTAGGTGGAGACTCTACTAGGCTCAACGAAGAAACACCCGATGATACAAGCGAGCCTGTGAAGGATGTTGATGGCGGTGCTGAAGCCATCTTACCCTTTGATGATGGAGATGGTGGTGCTGAAGCCACCCAGTCTGAAGAGCAGCCAGAGTTGAATACTGATGTAGCTGCGTTACCATTCTTTGTACAAAGTGATGATGAGAGAAAATTACAAAAAAATGTACAAAAGAGAAGAATTCGAAAAAGAAATAAAAAGATAGTTGATCAATCTCTTTCTCTTTCTGATGATTCGGAAAAAGCAAGTCCCCTTTTCGCAAAAACATTTCCTGCTTCTTCTTCTTATCCTCCTATTGTAAAGACTAACCAGGAGGATGTACAGATACACTTTCCCAAAGCACTCTACTTGGGAAAAGGCGCTAAAAAAGAAAACAACAAAAAGATCCAAATGAATGATCTGACGAAAGAGATGCTCGACAAATTTACGATCCAACTCACTATTTTGGAAGCCTGGTCACACATCCCTCTTGTACAAAAAGGTCTAAAAGAACGAACCATGGTCTGGAGAAAGAAAAGGCAGTGTAATCACTATTCTGAGATCCATATGTTGACCAAGGAAACCTGTCATGCTATTCAGAATCGACTCCCAACCAAGAGATTAGATTCGGGAGCACCGTATATCAGATGCGAGATCCTCGATCAGACCTTTGATCGGACTCTATTAGATAGCAGATCTTCGATTAATCTCCTTCCATCTTCCCTACTCGACAAGTTCGAGTTCGGGCCTCTTCGACCAAGCCGAACGTTCTTGCAGTTTGCTGATAGATCATTCAAGAGGCCTAAGGGTTTAATCGAAGACGTTATCGTCACCATTCAAGGTTTGCAATTCCCCGTGGACTTCGTCGTGTTGGACATGGTGGTCGTTGAATGCATGACTGATATCCTGATCGTACTAGGACGATCTTTTCTGGCAACAGCAAAAGTCATGTCCGACTATGGTACCGGGAATGTGTACTTTCACGTTCAGGGCAAAAGTATACATATAGGGACGATCCAAGACCAGCAATCTCAATCAGCTATATCAGAGCGAGCATCTGATGACGAACCCGACAGTCATCAGGATTGTAACTTTGTACAAACCGATGATGAGGCCATCTGGGCCGAACCTAGCACCCAATCTTTCATCACTCCTTCAGTCGAAGCCGAGATTCAGATATCTGAGGATGGGAGATTGGAGAGCACTATCCTAGAGCTTGAGAGCAAGAATCTTGATGGAGACGATTCTTATAATTTTTCAGATTATTCAGACATTTTATCTCCCTCTGTGTTAGAAGTGAATAATCAGAGCTGTCAGTCAACCATAGTTCATTCAGATTCCGAAGATGTTGATTGGCAGTGCTTCGCCGAATTCTTATCACTTCAGACTTCTTCTTCAGAGCATACAACCAACCTGGAGACCGAATCAAATCTGAATATCCAACAATCTCCGGATCTTTCTGAGTCAGAGCAGGTAGAGCTCACGCGCATCGATCTAGCAGCCTATACTCAGGCCTTAATCAAACTCGCTCTTCATATTCCTTCTCTCCTTGAGCTTAACCCATTGCCCCAGAACATGAAATATCGACTCCTTGGGGGTGAATCTAAAATGTTTCCGATCATAATCTCTTCCAATATGACCAAAGATCAGGAATCCTGTCTGACGGTGATTCTTGAAAAGAGCTACAAGGCAATCGGGTGGTCAGTAGCTGATCTCCATGGGATTAGTCTGGCTCTGTGCTTCCATGACATCTTTCTCGAGGATGACGCCAAGACATCTCGTGAGTTTCACTACAAGCTGAACCTGAATCTTTGAGAGGTGGTTATGAAGGAAATATCCAAGTGGTGGAGCGCCGATTTTATCTATCCCGTCTCCGACTCGAAATGGGTTAGTCTTTTGCATGTGGTACCCAAGAAAACGGGTATCACTACAGTGATCAATGAGGATGGAGAGGAGATCACTACACAAGTACCGACTTCTTGGCGTGTCTTTCTGGACTACAGACGTTTGAATCAGACAACCACGAAAGATCACTTCTCGCTACCGTTCATCGATCATATCATCGAACGGTTAGCCGTGAAAAGACATTATTGCTTTCTTGATGGGTAATCAGGATATAATAAAGTGTCCATTGCTCCAGAAGACAAAGAAAAGACAACACTCACGTGTTCGTTCAGAACGTATGCTTTCAAACGGATGCCCTTTGGATTATGTAGTGCTCTGGCTACATTCCAGAGGTGCATGCTTTTGATATTCGCGGACATGGTGGGAGATATCTTGGAGGTCTTCATGAATGATTTCTCGGTCTATGGCGATGATTTTGATTCCTACCTTTCTAGCCTAGACCGCATGCTTCAGAGGTGCACAGAGGTTAACCTCATGCTTTCTTGAGAGAAGAGTCATTTCATGATGACTCAGGGGACGTTCCTTGGTCACATCATCTCCAACTGGGGCATGGAGGTGGACCCGACCAAGGTGGATATCATTAAGAAATTCAATCCACTGTCTAATTTGAAGCAGCTACGGTCTTTTCTCGGGCATGTCGGTTTCTACTGATGTTTCATACAAGACTTTAGTAAAATTGGCCGATCGTTGTCTGATATTCTTGCGAAAGACACCGAGTTTATCACCGATGATAAGTGTCTTTCAGCATTTGAAACTCTCAAGAACATGGTTGTAGAGGCTCCTGTCCTTTAGCCACCTAATTGGTCTCTCCCATTCGAGATCATGACAGACACCTCCGATTTTACCATTGGGGTTGTATTGGGACAGAGGAGGGATGACCTTCCATACGTCATACACTACGATAGAAAAACTTTGGATTCCACGCAATGGAATTACATGGTTATAGAGAAAGAGATACTAGACGTAATATTTGCCTTAGATAAATTGAGGTCCCATATCTTAGGATCAAAAGTCACGATTTTCACTGATCATACCGCCATCCGATATCTAATGGACAAGAAGGATTCGAAGCCACATCTGACTAGATGGATCCTTCTACTCCAGGAATTCGACATTGTTATCAAAGATAAGCCTGGAGTCAAGAATGTGGTGGCGGATCACCTCTCCTGATTAGAAATACATGAAACTGTTGAGTTTGATACACCAATAACCGAGACCTTCCCCAATGAGGTGATTCTTGTTGTCGTGGTGGCGTATCACCTCATTTCGTCTTTTGATCGTCGTCGGTTTTTATATCGTCTGCTCCCTCGCTTGTCCCTTACCTTTTGATTTTTGTCTCTATACTTAGGGATATTTTACCTTAAGTATAGGGGGACAAGCCAAGCTATTGAGTGTGTACATTCTCTTGACCTCGATCATCTTCGGTTTTGAGTGTTATATACTTAGGATTACTTGATCGTAAGTATAGAGGAGATGACCGATTTCTATTCTTTCATTTGTTGTTCTTTGAGTCATTGTAGTATAGGATTCTTTCCATGGATCTATACTTAGCCTGAGTTATGTCTTCCTTTGTTGCTTCTTTGGTCACTATGAGGACATAGTTCACGCTAAGTATAGAGGGGTGTCGTATATATATGTTACATATACTTTAGAAGCCATACCTCGTATTTTATTGTACTTTTAATAATATGGCTCTCTAAAAGTATGGGTTTATATTCTGGGTTTTTAAAAGCTGCAAGAAAACCGTAAATATGACTCATTAAAAAATAGCTTAAAATTGTATTAAAAATGCTGTAAAATGCTTTGGTAAAATCCTTAAAAATTTGAAAAATAAAATCCTTATAAAAATAATGTATAAAAGTCGTATAATTTATATATAAAATTTATATAAAATCCTTTGTAAAATATACAAAAATATGTATAAAATTTGTGTAAATTTAATTAATCCACTATTTTTTTCAAAAAAGACCCTTAAAAATTGAAAAGTTATAAAATTCAATAAAAATTTGCAAAAGTCTTTAAAAAATTACTTAAAACTTAAGCTGAAAAATTCACCTCATAAAAAAAATGTTGCATCCATTCGTATTTCTCAGAACAAGTTTGATTCTTGAATCGAATGGATCTAAGTCTGAGAGATGGAGCTTGGGTTAGGCCTTAATCCATTTAATTCTAATGGGACTTTATTAGGAACAGGAATTAAGACTCTTCAGGACTTTTAGACTTAATTCTTTGGGTTTCATGAGACTGTGTTCGGAATTCAACTTGAAAGTGCCTAAGTAGGACACATGGTGTCATCTGTTCAACTCTTCTTCATTTGAACCAATTTTGAACTCATGCACTCTACATTTAGCTCGACTTGCATAGGGCTGCAAAGGGCAATCCATTTCAGTGGTGTGTTTCCATCCTTGTCTGACGGTGATGATGTCATAAGACAGGAGAGATTGAGGTTGAAATAAAGCTTCGGATGAGGGAAGGATCTGCTGGCACAATTTTTCTAAGACCTCAAAAAATGGACGGAATGAAAAGATATATCCGTCGGGGCATAAAAGACCTATGCAGTGCAACAATTATCTCTAGCAAAAAGAAGCTGTATACACCAAATACCAAATGACCACAATGGTCCAAGCTTCATAAAATCTTGCATGTCTTCGTGGAGACTTGGCTAAACTGGTCAGGCTTCACAAGAGATGTGATTACACCGATCACACTCCTATTCTTTTCTCAATTCTTCTATCTTCTTTCTATACTCGATTGTGAACAGAGCACGACCTGACCTCAGAAGGAAATACCTCCCTCCTCGAGGATTGAGCTGTTGGGTAAGAGCCCAATGGGAGTGTATAACTGGATGGGCGGTTTCTTCGCTTCTCTAGAGCGGGAAGAGCTAAAACCTTTCACACACAGTACAAATTGCTTTCGAATCTGAAAAGCTTGCATGATGAATAAGTGGATCTGAGCTGGTTGTTAAGGTGGATCTGGATAAGGATTTGTGGAACTTGAGGACTATCGAGGCTTAAATCCTAATTCTAATAGAGTCCCCATACACTATTAATCTAAAGGTAAGCTCCAGATTTTCGGTAAAGTGAAATTCAGTTTTAAAGAAACATACATGTTCTAAGTTCTTTTATTTTCTTTTTTCTTTTTCTTGTTACTTGCACTTATTTATAAAATAAGTGTTTACTAAGGGACTAGCAAAGGTAAAGTATAGGGGAATGATGAATCTGTGATTCAAGGCCTAAAATCCTTGGTAAAAAATATGTAAATATCCACTAATTCTAACTAATTATCACTCTAACTACAATTATTAATATTATATAATTAACACTTATTCTATATCCAAAACAAAAGAATAGAGAGAAAAAAGAAAAATAAAAAAAGAAGGATGTATATAGAATATATAAAGACTTATCCTAACCCCGAGATCAGGTCAATATTGATGTGGTCGACAAAAAAATAAGTAGGAGGAGTTAAGGATCTTAACCTATAAAAAATTCAAGAAAACAAAGACCAAAAATGTAATTTACCCATTTTATCACATTGTAAATATTTCATCTATTTTATTTATCATCAAGACAACCCCAAATCAAATCACTTCTTTTGCAAAAGTTGTTCACAAAAATATATGTTATTTTATAAAAATATCAGGAAAATATTTCAGCGTAAAAATAATTAACCGCAATGAATCAAAAAAGCCGCAAAAGCCGACTTCTGAGGTTCATAACTATTTATAGAAAATTCCAAATAGACCAAACTCACTTTTAAAATCATTTTGTACATAGTACTATTTATTAAAAATATCAGAAAAATATTCGAATAAAAATGATGAGTTTTGGCGTTTTGGACCCGTTGTATATATGTATTATATGTAGAATCTTCCTAATTTTTAATTAAATAATCGTAAACCCGATTCACCTAATTCTTTTTCCTAAAATCTTATAAAATTGATATAAAAATATGAAAATATCAATAAGTTAAAATACCAATAAAACCCAAAGCCTCGAAGTTGCTACTTTTTTTCTAGACCTCATAACTCGACTGAATGAACTCCGAATTGAGCAAACTCGATTCTAAAATTTATATTATTAAATTATCTACAAAATGACACTAGTTTCGCTAAAATCATAGTTAATACGAAAAATGCGATTTTGGGTCCGTATTGGTATATTTTACATTGTACCGTAATATATTATTAATTTATATATGTTAATTTACATACTTTATTTATATTTAAATTAAATAAAAATTTTATTTAATTTATTATTTATATATCTTTTAATTATTTTATTATATATATAATTAATTACTACTTAATTACTTAATTAATTACTTAAAAAATTAACTTTGTATAACTATTAATTATTTATTTAATTACGAAATTAATTATATATTAAATAATTAATATATATTATTAATTATATTAATTTTTGTTTTTATTTTCATTTTTTCTCTCTATCTTCTTTCTTCCTTCCTCTCTCTTACTTTCCCAATTCTCTTCTTCTTCCCCGACGATTTTCTTCCTCCCCTTTCCTCTTCCCCCGCCAGCCCTTCTTTCTCTCCCGCCTCCTCTTCTCCACCAGCCAGCCACTCCAACAACCTTAACGACCGGCGGTTGGCACTCCAACCTCTATAAATACCCCTCAAGCTCCTCTCACTGGAGCATCTGCCATTTTTCCTCCCACCTCCTCAAGTTCCGGTGTGAGATCGAGAGAGCAAGCTGTGACATGGCTCTGACTTCCTCCCTGTCGAGCGAGAGAGTGGAGGCAAGGCACGGTGTGATCTCCTTCATCGGCTTGAGGATTTCTATCGCGATTCAGTCCCCGCGAGCATCGCCGTCGTATAGTAGGCTATTATCCTTGGAGCTTTGCACTCCAATTTCCAGGTAAGTAACCTTCTGTCGATTCCTAAATTGATTTCCTTCGTCTCTCATACCATATGTATCATATCTGCAAATCAATCGTAATCCTTCATTGATTGCATCTGTTTCATCTCATTTTCAATCGTCTCCAATTTTCTGCATATTCTCATCATCCTTCCAAACTCGATCTCCATTCTCCATCCAATCTGAGGACCAATCACCATTGACTTTTCTCTTACCATTTCTGGAGATGAGGTTTCAAAATCGAGAAAATCTGAAGTTTGCAGATGCCGACTCCATCCCACCGAGCAGTTGAAGCATCGATAGCATCGCATCTAGAATCTGAGCAGCAAATGCAATCTACCTACATCATAATCACGATCAAAAATTAAGGTCGTCGTCACCTGATCTTAAAGCTACAAATGCGCATGGAGATCAAAACGAGAACCATCAGAACCTGAAAGCATCGGTACGATCGAAATCGAGCACCTTCAACCGATGTTCGATTGAAACTCTCCACCCTTCGAGTCGCCAACAATAAAACAACCATCTTTCAGCATCGAGCAACAGATGCCGATCGGCTGAATATCGATGGTCTACACCCAGTCACGCGCCAACGTGATCATCCATCACTGTCGTCGACCACCATCAATCGAGAACTGGAACTCCATCAAAGACTCGATCTACCTCTGAGGACAAGATCGTGAACAAATTAGAGAACCGCCGCTTCGAAGTCGTTGCCATTCAACTTGAATTGGGGAAATAAAAGTAACCCCCCGATCAGTGGAAACACCAACGCTCAAGATTAAAGATAGAGCGCCACACTTCGAACTTATGTCTAATCGAAGCACCACCGTCAAGGATAGTGTGATCACAAGTGAAGTCAGAGATGGTGCAGCTAATGAAAGGTGTAGTTGTATTCTTCTTTTGAGGAATGGGACAGTGTGTGATGGCGTGGGCAGTGTCCATGGTTAGAATATGATGCTCAGATATGCTCCTCTGCTTTCTCTTCTTATGAGGAGGAGCAGATAACTGGGTCATGGCCTGACGAAGTGGGGCATCAATGATCTCATGAATAGCAACCACCACTTCAGGTTCAGTCAATAATTTTTTTAATTTTTGGACCTCCTCTGTACAAGGGAGGAAGTCGGAATCAACATATACATGAGGAATGCCAAGAGCAATCTGTACAACGACATCCTTAGGGTTAAAGGTTGGACAGGGTGTGAAAGGTTGTGTGGTTAAGGGACCACCGCGTAAACCACCGCTTCGGGCATGCACGTGCTACGCGCGTGCATTTGGATATTTTGGTAAATTTTCATAGGTCCCTTAGATACTTTTGATATTTCCTAATAGGTCAAGTTGGAGAAGCAAGCATGCTGCACGCGCAAGTCTGGACATTTTATGTCGATAGCCCCGAACTTTGTGAATTGACGAACAGGTCCTCAGTCACGTGGAAATCACGCGCGTCCTGGGTGTTCTGCATGTAGCACCTCCAGAATCCGCAATTTACACGCATAGCCCTCCTATTTCCTTTTTTACACCTATACCCTTATAACTTCATACATTCACTCTACATAACAATACATCATAAATAAAATATTAAAAAACATAAAATATAATAAAAGTGCATATACTTATATAGTAATATACTCTATATAAAATAATAAATAAAGTTTTTAAAAAATAGATTTTCTATTTTCTAATAAATCATTAAAGCACTAAAAATATATATAACAAACTTAAAAATTCATAAAAAAGTAGAAAAACAACTTTATAAAAATCTATAAAAATTAGTTAGAGTATATTTTACCATATTTTGCATGTTAAAAATGAAATAAAAATCAAATAATAAAATCAATAAAAATACAAAAGTCATTAAAACTTGTAAAAATCATAACTAAATAAAGAAAAATCCTCTAAAAACGCACATTATAATGTTTTAAAGATAATTTCGAATACTTTCCTTAAAAATATAATACAAATATTTTGTTACTTTTTGCCACCTTAAAAATTCAAAATACAAATCTGTTTTCAATAAAAAAATTTAATTTTTCCTATTAAAAATAATTCAAAAGCTATAAAAATCTTAAAACTTCTAAAAAAATCATAAAACAAGACATAAAGGAAAAACATAAAAACAAAAAAATAAAAAAATCAAATAAAAATTATAAATTATTTTTCTAATATAATTTAAAAAACACAAAATGCTTAAAATTCACAAAAACAATACAAAAATTTATTAAAATTCAAATAAAAATCAAGAAAAATCCTTAAAAATAAATTAAAAATTAGGAAAATCATTTATCTTAGTTTGTCTATAGTTTAACCATAATTATCAACAGTTTGTCTCCCTGAGTTCGACACTCTCGTACTTGACACTATACATCTTGTTTAGGAGTATAAATAAAACAAGAAGATTAATCCAAAATTATTCTTTTCTGGTAAAACTCACATGGTCGATATAACGATCGCGAAATTATTTTTGTCTCTTTTGCAGGAATAAAGAAGTGATCGGGTGGCATTTTTCAATAGGCGGAGATATTAGTGTGTCCATTCACCCCATAGAAAGTCCACGATAGGGAGATTCCTTCAAATATCAAAGGATCAAAGGAACATCCTGCCAGTGACTATAAAGAGACTTCTCCATATGTTTATTGGCTCTGCTCACAGCATATGATATATATGGCACAGTAACAGTGAGATAGAGTAATTTTCCCACTAAGCTTCTATATCGTGTTGCATCCTCAAAAGCTGGATTAGTAAATGCTGAATATTTTCTCACTTCTGCAATGATATCAGATAACATGCATCCAAGAAGTCCTGCCTCAGTCAGAATATCGAGGCAATACTTTTCTGTGAAAGTTGGAACCCCTCTGTAGTGTGTATTACTTCGATGCCAAGAAAATAATGAAGTTGGCCAAAATCTTTCGTGACAAAGACCTTCTGGAGGAAGGCCTTGGTCTCATGAATACCATTTACATCATCTCCTGTGATAACCATATCATCAACATAAACAGTAAGGATGATCGTGCCAATAGACCGTCGTCTAATAAAGACAGAGTAGTCAGATGTTGTCCTCTGAAAATCAAGTGTGTTGATCTCCGTAGCGAGCCTGTTAAACCATGCCCTTGGGATTTACTTCATGCCATAAATGGCCTTGCGTAGTCGACATACATGCTCCCCCTCGACTACATACCCCGACGATTGCATCATGTAGACCTCCTCCTCAAGATCACCATAAAGAAAGGCGTTCTTCACATCAAGTTGATAAATGAGCCAAGCCTTGTTGGTAGCAATAGAGAGAATGGTACGTATCGACCCCATTCTGGCAACATGCGAGAAGGTCTCAAAATAGTCAAATCCAAAGTGTGAAACCTTTGGCAACAAGTTTGGCTTTCAACTTGTCAATAGAACCATCAGGTGACTGTTTGGTCGTGAAGACCCATCGACAAGCCACAGGGCAAACTCCCGGGGGGCACGACACAAGATCCCACGTGCCCCGGGAGGTAAGTGCATCCATCTCCTCTTCCATGGGTTGTCGCCAACCATGATCCTGTATTACACTGAAATGATCTCTTGGAACAGTAATAGAATTCAGAGTATCTGCAAATCTCTTGTCACGGCTAGATAAACCATCTATAGAAGTAAAATGTGACATGGGGTGATACGTACATTTCCTTTTTTGCTTGTGTAGAGCTATGGGAAGCTCTCCAGGTACATCCAGGATAGCAGTGGTGGGGGCACTCAAAGTGGTCATATCATCCTGCATAAAAGGGACATGCAAAGGTACAAATACTGGTGCAGAAGGTATAGAGGTACGCAGGCGAGTATAGATGATTGGTGGAGGAGGGAGGTCTAGAGGAATGTCACTCACAGTCTGTGTGAAATAACTTGTTTGTTCAAAGAAGGTAACATCAGCAGATACATGGTATCGACGTCCAATAGGATCATAGCAGCGATAGCCTTTCTGGGTATGAGAGTACCTAAGAAAGACGTACTTGATGTCGTGAAAGGATAATTTGTCAGCTGCATGAAAGTTATGAACAAAGGCAATACAACCAAAAATCCGCAGAGGTATGGGAAAAGGAGGCTCAGTAGGATAAATTAAGGAAAATGGAGTTGCCCCTTTGAGAACAGATGAAGGAACACGGTTGATGAGATACACTGCAATAAGGATAGCATCTCCCCAGTATTGTTTAGGAACACTCATTTGACTAAGAAGAGATCTGGCAACGTTTAGCAAGTATCAGAGATTCCTCTCAGCTATACCATTCTGTTGTGAGGTATATGGACATGATGTTTGGTGAACAGTTCCCTGGGATGCAAAGAAAGAGGTCAAGTCATGTTGGGTTAACTCAAGAGCATTGTCAGAATGATCTTAACATGCTAGAAAAGTAAGTTTTAACATATTGAAGAAATTTCTGACAATTTGATTAATCTTCGAATGCTCCTTTATTAGATATACCCAAGAAGATCGACTATAATCATCAACGAAAACTATAAAATAGCGACGAACACTTAATGTGCGGATCGGACAAGGTCCCCAAACATCACAATGAACAAGATCAAAAACAATAGTACTACGAGACTCAGTACGAACAGGAAACGAAGTTCGATGGTATTTCCCGAGCTCACATGCCTCGCACTGAAAGGGCTTCAGAGTAGAGAGTTCAGGAAACATCATGGAGATGGCCTTGACAGAGGGATACCCAAGGCGCATATGCCATAGGAGCGGATCTTCGGAGATAGACGCAACACCAACAAAATTGGAGTATGAGGGTATGTCAAGGTAATATTGTCGTTCTTCTCATGACCCCCACCAAAAATCTACCTCGTCAGAATGTCCTAAAAATAACAACAAGACTCATCAAATATCACACGACAATGAAGCTCAACACAAAGCTTGTGAACTGACAGCAAGCTAAGAGGAAAATCAGGAGCACAGTGAACCCCCGAAAGTCAGAGCTTGGAAGAGAATTCCATAGTTCTGATAGTAGTAATATGTGATTGAGTCCCATTGGCGAATCGAATTGACTTCACAAAGGTAGATGGTATGGAAGAGGTGAGTAAAATACCTTCTCCAGTGAGATGAGTAGAGGAGCCAGAATCAATAATCCAAGCTGGAGTAGGAGTAATAGCATAGTTGGCTATTGTACCTGAAGGAGTGGCCAGAACAACAGTTGTAGTGTTACTCGTGGTGGTAGGCCCTGGAGTCTAAAGGATATGCATTAGGAAGAGGTAATCTGCATCATTAAGATGAACAATCTTGCTACTGGAGGTAGGTGATGCCTCTTCCACATCATAAGCAGTCTCATAAGCATTATTGGCGTGATAAGAAGGTACGCTAAACTTCTGCCAGCATCGTTCAGTCAGGTGGTTCCACCGACCACAGTGAGTGCATGGGGCAGTAGAGTCTCGCCCACAACCACGACCAAAGTCACAGCCTCGTCCAGATTCCCGTCCATGGCCACGACTTGGATCACGACCACATCTTCCTCGCAAGTCACATATGCCTCCTCGCCCAGATGAGGCGATGTGTGCAAAGTTCTCTATTGAAGGTAAGACAGGAGGCCGGACAGCGGATGTCTCGAGCTCCTCAAGTCGGCCAAAGATGGCCTTCATTGTTAGCAGTGTGTCTGATATAAGAAATTGCTCCTTCACTACATGGTATCTAGAATGCAGGCCATCAAGGAAGCGGTATACCTGCTAGTCAGAATGCTCTTGTATCTGTGTGGTGCAACATGAGGGTTGGAATATTGCAAGCTCCTCATACAGGCTGGATAGATGCATGTGGTACTCGATGAGGGTGGAAGCACCCTGAGATGCCGATCAGATTCGTCTGTAAATATCTGCAAGTCGTGACTTCGTCTTCTTCTAGGAGTATGTTTTCTCGAGATCCTCCCACATTTCCTTGGTCGTATTTTTGTAAAGAAGATTTGAGGCAATGCGAGCCACAACACTGTTGGTCATCCAGTTGATAATCAAATAGTTGTCAGTCTGCCAGTTGTCGTACTCTTTGTCCTTTTCATCTCAAGGATCTTTAGTCAAAATGTAGAGTTTCCTCTGACCATCAATGAACACTGTAAAAGATCGGGACCAGAGAACGTAATTTTCTATGCCTTTGAGTTTGATAGTAGTGCCTTGTGCCATAATATTCGTGGCCAATGGCTTTGTCTCGGTAAAAGAAGGCATCATGGTGGTCTTAAAATAGAAAGAAGTTCATGTGATCAACTAAGGATGCATATAAGAGCTAAAAAATGCCCTAGAACTCACGTTTGCCCTTGAAGAAGGGCTGAAAACCCTCAATGGACAACAGATTTGTATTCTTGGAAGTGGTCCATGATGAGTTTTAGATATCCAAAGAGTCCTACTGTACCCTTGGAGGGTAGTTGTGGGGCTGAAGACCTTCGTAGGAGGTCCTGAAAGTACAGGGTAGCGCTAGCGGGAGGGCTGTTGCACTGGAGGCGATTGGAGGACCTTGCGCGAGGCCCTAATTCAGGGAAGAGGGCATGCGCAGGCTTTTGCGAGGCTTGAAGGTGGCGGTGGATATTTTAGGTCAGAACCTCGCTCTAGGACCGTTGCTCTGATATCATGTGGAGAAGATAGACAAATAGGATGTATATTCCATAGGTCTAGGGTCTCTTATATAGAGAGAAAACCTTAGAGAGTACAAGAGGAAAAATACATAAATATCCCTGAGGGGTTACGGAACCCTGAGGGTTAAAGGTTATGAAACCCGAAGTGTTAAGGGTTACGGAACCTGAAGGGTTACGAACATAATTGTAATATAATAATTCTAATAGTTTTAATATCCGTCAATATCTGTATCCGCATCTGTATTCATATTCAAAAACAGATAAGAATATGGTAATACCTATATCCATATCTATATCTATCTGTTTGCATCACAATAAATATAGTAACAAAAGGGAAGTACTGTGGAGTTAGTGAGAATACATGGGCAGATATGCTATTGCAAAAAATACAGGAATATAATTATAATTGTATAATCTCGGAGGAACACAAGCGTCAAAAACCCTTTCTTTTTTCTCAACAGGACCGCATTCGGGTGTATACAAAATTTCCAGTTTGGTAGATGGAAATGTTTGTTTAATTGGAAGAACCCTTCCAAAGGAAGTTGTCTAAATTTTGTCAAAAAAAGATTTTTATCCATGAATTCTAGAATAATTGTAAATTATCTTTTCAGCCTTGTAAACATCGTTATTATCCCTTCAATCTCGTAAACTTGCTAACTCTTATCCCACAAACCATGCGGTTAACTCCAATCCATTATGTTGTTAAAATTAACTGGATTTGATTAATTATTTATATAATACACATTTTGTTTATCAAAAATACAATGAATGCCCTCCTACCTTTCTCCCCTCTCACCCTCTTCCTCTTATACCTTTCCCCACCCAACACCATCTCCTTTCACCTCCCGGCATCTGCACCCCCTCCCCCCACCTCCATCTCACCTCTCTCTGGCCACCCGAAGCTACAACCCTTTCCAACGTGCTACCTCTCCCATGCTGCCTGAAGATCTAGCCCCCTCTCCGCGTTGCCCAGAGCCTCCGCCATGCCTCCCCGAAGTCGCCAGAAGTTCCAGCCCCATTCCCTGCATTACCCCGAGCCTCTGTCACCCCTCCCCACGAAGCTTAAAGCTCCAGCCCCTCCCCCGTGCCTCCTGGTCTCTGCCTCATGTCCCCGCATCGTCCCGAGCTCCAGCCCCCTCCCTCACGCATCGTAGCCTCCACCCTGCCTCCCCCGTACCTCCACCCCCCCTCCCCCCCACACTCCGTCGCCCTCAGCTCTAGTCCCCTCCCACATGCCTCATGACCCTCTGTCTCGCCTCCCTCCCACTGCCTCGAGGTCCAGCCCCCTCCCATGTGCCTCGAGGTCCAGCCCCCTCCCATGTGCCTCCTGGCCTCTACCCCACCTCCCACGCGTCGTCCTAAGCTCCAACCCCCTTCCTGCGCCTCCCGACCTTCGTCCCGCCTCCCCCGTGTTGTCTGAAGCTCTAGCCTCCTCCCCATGCCTCCATAGCATGTCTGGTTAGACCAACTCAATATTAACTTAAGCTATTGATTCGAGTAAAAGTGAAATTGATGTATGGTTTGTAGGGGTAAGACGAAGCAACTTTATAAGGATGAGGAGATAACAACAATATTTATAAAGTCGAGAAAGTGATTTACAATTCTATGGTTCATGGAATAAAAATCCTAAAAAAGAAACAAGAGCTTAAAGGGGGGGGGGTAATTTTTACACTAAGATCCTTAAAATCGTCGACCCCTATAATCTTTGTAATTGCACCATGATCCCTACAATCTTATTTTGGTTTGACATATGTACTCTTGTCTATGGATTGTGGGGTAAGAGTCACTGAGTTTACAAGGGTTGTAATGCAATTTGTAGGGACTTTGCTCTTGTGCCCTCTTGAGCTTCTTCGAAAATATTTATGCCCTTGGTATTAAACTTTGAGATCTTAAATTCTTAAAAAATTCTTCATAGGGTTTTCTATCATAATATCTTTATATTAAACTAGCGCAAAGGTGTGATGCTGTAAATTCCGTAAGAATATATAGGTGCAAGTGTAATTTGCATAAACAAATCATGGCATAATTATTATTGAAAAATAAAAAAGTGGAGGCATAAGTATAAAAAATACTAACTTATAAATGCCAAAATTTAATTACAAAGGTTAATAACCCCCCTTGAATAAGATTTTAAAAGTAAAGATGTAAATAACCCTACGAGAATTATAATGCAAGGCTAAAGTGGAATCCAAGGACTTTTTTTAAAAAAAAATAATTATTAAAATATTCTTAATTAATTAAACAATCATTAAATCGTAATATTTAAAGATATAACCATCAATCGGCACATGAGGTGCTGATTTGGGAGGTAATCCCCAAATAGACATCTCAAGTATCGATTTAGACATAATTCATTTTGGTAATTTGCCTTTCCATCCCTCGTTTCTTATCAATACTTTTTCAACTAATCTCCTTTTGTTATAAAAAAAATTTGCATCTTTATATCTACTGAAATTGTTATTCGCCATCTTTTAAAAAATGGTTTATAATTTTTTTATTCATTATATAATATAGGTATAATTCATTATTCTAATTAGTTATATTTATAGGTAAGATTTAGAGATTATTCAATTTAATGTTCGTAGTGGAACAACAAAAATATATCTGTATATATCTTTAAACTAATTTTTATAAGCTTTATACAATTTTAACTTAATAATTTAATAAAAATAAAGTGATATTTAAATTTTGAAATACAACTCTTGTGGTGGTCAATGTTAGGGATAAAAATAGATATGGATATAGCCAAATATCCGCTCACCATATTTAAAAAATTACCAAATATCTGTATTAGGACATCAATCTAATATGAATCACATATGGATGTCAATTGAAAATTACATATGGATATGATAAAAAGAATCGGATTCAAATATCCAATTACAATATAATATAATGTAAACAACTAAGTTAAACTCAAGTTCATACATTTCCTCGATCTCCAACAACTACTATGTCTAATTGCATCATCTACTTCGTATGAACTATAATGGGACAAGCCTTAAAGTAAACTTCAACCCCTCAAGATTATATCCGTGAAGTGTCCCTGTGATTATAACTTTTATTGGTTGGCTAAATATTTTCGTAATGGTGTGTGTATATATATTGTAATGATTTACTTTTTAAATCACTTTCTACTCGATACCATTTCGATCAAATTCACAATTTATTTTTATTCAATCACACTCGTATCCGATCTTTAGTTGATCAATATTCTTATTTACTTTTTATTTGATTCTGATTCATATTCAATGATATTCTATATGAATTTGTATATGATATATGGTTCTCTAAATCCACATCTGACTCATATTCATACAGAGATTCGTATTCGTATTCGATACATACGATGTGAATATGGATAAGGAAATTGGCATATCTGATATGTATCTGATCCCTTCATCCCTAGTCGGTGTTGATCGGACCACCGCTAGAATTAAATTGAATAAGCTCTAAACCTTACCTATAAATATAATTAATTAGAACAATGAATTTAATATATAAATATAATATAATGAACGAAAAGATTTACAAACTAAAAAAATAAAAATTGAAAAGGACAATTTCCTTAGATAGAAAGATGTGTTTTTTTATAACAAAAGAGGGTTAATTAAAAAAAATATTTATAAGAAATGTGGGTGGAAATGCAAATTATCCAAATGAATTATACTCACATCATCACTTGAGGTGACGATTTGGATATTGCTCCCAATCGACACATCATGTGTCAATTGATGACTACATTTTTAAATATTACGATTTGATGATTGTTTAATTAATTAAAAATATTTTAATAATTACTTAAAAAATCATGGAATCCAATACCTAACAAATTCCATACCTTCCCCTTTCTCATGTCCTTCCTTCCCTTCTCATCACACCGAGCAACAAAACTTATCTCTACTTTCCCACCATACAAAGCAAAGAACCTTAGCTTTTCTACCCACCTCACCATTTGATAATAATCATTTAAGGTATTTTTACATTTACACCCTTCCAATTTTCTACAAATACATTTTTATCTCTGTTTTTTTCAATAATACTTGTACCCTTATATTCTTACAAAAATCACAATATATCCTTTCTTTTAATGTAAAACATTGGGCACAATTAATAATAGAAGGGCAATACTATAATTTTTTCCTGAATACAAAGGCACATGTGTTATTGCAAAAAAGACATGGGTGTATGTGTATTTGCAATATCTCAAAGGGGCACTAAGTGTAAAAATCCATATTATATATCCCATCCTCCTCAAAAGAGGGATAAGGTAATGAAAAATAAACGGTTCTGAAATAAGGTGGTCACATTGTAATTCATTATAATGCGACCTCATGTATAGGTAGGTATACAAATACAAAAAAGGGAAGTAGTCTATACACCTAAGTAAATTACCGAAAAAAACTCGTCCAAGACTAAATATACAACGGTCATGACCACTCATACCAACCGCTCCTGGTGTATCGTTTGAAGAATAAGTATTGGAATAAGGGGTCAATTCCTCGTCTGGTACGATTCCCAAGAGTATGGCTATTCCCATCAACATCCCATTATTTCACCTTATTCCATCCTTATTCTTATCTTTATTTCACTTTACCTACCGTTATTCCATCTTATTCACCTTATTCATATCTTTCCAACCGAATAAAGAATAGACCTTTATTCTCTTTATTCCACATCCTTATTCCTACTTCTTCTCAAACCGAACGTTCCCTAAATTTATTGCAGGATATGAGCTTCTAATTTATGGTAGGGAGGTTCTAGCAGAATTTGTAATGTTATATCATATTCTTAAATATACTATAAATTCATGGTAGATTTTGAATATTTTTAACAAGTTTTGAATTTCGGCTAAATCGCACATGGTTTCATAAATGTATGCTGAAGGATTTCAATATATTATAAAAAATGGCATGATTTATAAAAATATAGCATGTTTTAAATTCTGCTATAAATTTGCGAAATCTGTCGATATTCAAATCATGCCCAAATTTATAACTGTTTGTAAATCTTGGCATAGATTTACGAATCATGCTAAGCTTTCCACTATAAATTTCAGAGCCATTTTACTAAAGAAAAATTATGACAAAAAATACCAGTGTACCGATAAGATGCATGTTTATGTATGCACCTACAAATTTAGATTTTTACCGCATTATGTGTGTGTATATATTGGGAAAAATTGAGCTGCCTCCAAGGGAGTCGTCCCATTCATTTTTTTTCCATTTCTTTATTTTTTTAAATGAATATGTGGATTTTCATCATTATATCAATATATTATGTCATTCAAGTTTTGTACGAAACAGAGATTCCTGTGTCATTCATCCAAACAAGGTCAATTTCAACAATTATATGACCGTGAAAAATGATTATCTGGATGGAGGTCGTACGAGTTTCTGTTACACACGAAATTTGAATGACATAATATATTGATATAATAATGAAAATCCACGGATTCATTTAAAAAATAAATAAAAAGGACAGAGAGAACAAAGTTAGCTCTCCTTGGGGCAACCCATTTTCCCATGTGTTTGTATGTGTGTGTATATATAGGGGGCCTTTCAAATAGGATGCATCCTTCCAGACTTAAGGAAAGCCACCATCTTTTTGTGGAAAACACGAGTACTTTAGTAGAATGTGTATACAGTTTGTATTATAACTGCACAATACAAACATTAAAACTGCACATTGTAATACAATTTGTATATGTATTCTACTAAAGTCGTCATGTTTTCTACAAAAAAGAGGTTGGCCTTCCTGAACGTAGGAAGGATCAAGTCCTATTTGAAAAAAATCCTGTTATTTAAAAAAGATATTGCAGAAACTCAAAGGCCTAAAAATCCCTACATTTATATGCATAATCATATTTATATTTTTTATTCGATAATAAACTGATTCAACCATTTTATTTCTCAAGTTCAATTTTGTTAGTGTGAATCTGAAAGGAATGGGAAGATGAATACGATGACACTAGGATAAAAAAAAGTAATGGAAGAGTTTTTCTAAACTTGCGCCTTCTCGAGTTTTTTCCAATAGTACTTTTGCCCTTGATTTTTTCTTCAATTAAACGCGTGCCCCCATTTTTCTATAAAATTCGCGGTAGTGTCCTCCCGTCAGTGTAATATAAAGAAATGTGTGTAATAACAAAAGGGTACTAGTGTGAATATGTGTGCACAGGCGCACAACATAATCACAAAAGAAATTAACAACACAAATGCTATTGAAAAAAGATATTAGACTTGCACCCCTCGGAGATTCGACAATTACGGTTATGCCCATGCCTTCCTTGCAATAACGCTTGTGCTTAAGTATTCTACAAAATCTACAGTGCCACCCTTCCATTAACAAAATATAAGGGCAAAAGTGTAGTAAGAATAGGTCAGCAGTGTGAATTTTGTAAGAATACAGGACACAAGTGTTACAACAAAAAAGGTAGAGGTACAATTGTAATTGCATAGACTCGAAGGTGCACAAGTATAAAAAACCCTTAAAAACTATAAAGGATACAAATGGGAAAATCCCTTAATAAAAAGAGATTTTTACCCGGCAGACCCTATATTCTTTTCCAATTACCTCTACGATCTTTGAAACATCATAATTCCTCCCCTGACCTCATAAACTTCTCCATCTTACCCAACAAACCCTACCGTCAATTTTAACTATATTTGAGTCAATTACTTGGGTTAATCTTGAGTTAACTTAACCAATTTACCATCGAACCGTTAGAATTAGCCAAAATAATAAAAAAAAGAACAGAAAAAAATCCTGCAAAGTTCCCTAAGCTCCATCGACGCGGAGCCGGGTGGGAGGAATCCATCGACGGGGGAAGCGGGGGGTGGGGAGCCGCGGCGGATCCATCGACAGGGGACGTCATCGTAGAGATGGTGGAGGAGTGCGGGGAGGATCTTTACGTCTTCGAGCGGGCGAGCAATCCTTGCGGAAGCGGAGGAGGTCGTGGATCGGCTTGGGCTGGAGGCAGAAGACGATGAAGCCGGCGACGGAGCCGAAGAAGAAGGCAATCAGCAGCGAGAGGGCCTCCGGGAGGAAGGCGAGTTCCCGTCGAGGTGTCGGAGGTTGGACCTCATGGTGTGCGTTCAACAGCATCTGGGGGGGGGGGGGGCAGGGAGCAGCATCGGCGGCGGGGGGGGGGGGGGGGGGGGCTCCATCAGCGGTGGCGAGGGGTGGGGGGGGGTCCATCGACGACGTATAAAAGGATATAATGGAATCCGGTTACTTTTAACGGATAAATGAACAGGGGTTAACCACAGGATCTATAGGGTAAGGGTTAGCAAGTTTACGGGGTCGGAGGAGAAATTACGATGTTTCAAAGATCGTAGAGGTAATTGGAAAAGATTATAGGGTCTGCCGGGTAAAAATCCCTAATAAAAATGTCAACATATATTGATTATTGAGAAAAAAAACTTTACTGCCCGAAAGCTGTACTCATCATCATCATCACTTCTCTCCCTCGACTACACTCCACTCCTCTGCAACTTTTCCTCCACTCTCCACTTTCCACCGCAAAAGGAAGGCAAAGGCAAAGTTTTCTCCTCTCCATC
Source organism: Ottelia alismoides (assembly GCA_037367405.1). NCBI lineage: Eukaryota > Viridiplantae > Streptophyta > Magnoliopsida > Alismatales > Hydrocharitaceae > Ottelia > Ottelia alismoides. The sequence goes on along the minus strand of JAZKJV010010206.1, from coordinate 956,438 downwards.
GACCCATCTCCACCTTCGAGCTCTCATGGCTACTGTGGAGGACATCGTGGTCTCGGCCGTCATCAACATCCTCACCTCACTTGCCTTCCTCCTGGCCTTCGCGTTGCTGAGGCTGCAGCCCGTCAACGACAGGGTCTACTACTCCAAGTGGTACATCTCCGGCGGCCGGAAGGGCGGGAGGAAGGGCGGCAATGCCGTGGAGAGGTTCGTCAACCTCAACTGGAGGAACTACCTCGGCTTCCTCAACTTGATACCAGATGCGTTGGGGATGAGCCGCAGCGAGATCGTTAAGCACGCCGGGATGGATTCAGCGATATATCTAAGGATCTACATTCTTGGGTATGCTCTCGATTCTCGAATCTCTGCTACTTTCGCGAGAAAGGTGCGATCTTGGTAGCTATTTTCCCGGTTGCTCCGCTGTTCTTTCCATGGATATATGCATGTTTTTTTGGAGGACTATCTTCTTTCCAGAGGTTCTTGTGGATCGTTTTATTGTGTGTGTGCTTACATTCTTAAATAGACTCTTGATTCTGGAATCTGTGATTGTTTGGGGAGAACGGTGAGATCTCGGTAGTCATCTTTCCAGTTAATGTGCCTACTGTTGTTTGCATGGAATTTGATTTATTAAATATTTGTTTTTCAGAAATTTTTTCCTTTTTTTTGGGAACTGTTTGATTGTGTTGTATGCTTGCATTGTTGGGTATGCTCTCTGATTCTGGAATTTGTGCCTGTTTTTCGTGAGAAAGCTGCAAATCATGTTCCAATTGTTTCAACTGTTCTTGAGTTCGATTTTGATTTGGATTTTTGGATATTTTCTTCCAGAAATTTGATTGTTTTCGTTATTGTGAATCGTTTGATTGTGTTGTGTGCTTACATTCTTGGGTATGCTCTTGATTTTGGAATCTGTGATTGTTTGGGGGAGAAAGGTCTACTTTTGTTCGGATGGATTTTGATTTTCTTTAATTTGTTTTTCCTTTTTTTTTGATTTTTGGAACTGTTTGATTATGTTTCTTGCTTACATTCTTTGGTATACTCTCGATTCTGGAATGTGTTTGTTTCGTGAGAAAGGATTAGTCTTGCTACCCGTGTTCCCAATTGTTCAACTGTTCATAGGATGGAATTTGTTTTTGTTTTTTTTTGGATATTTTCGTTGTAGATAAACTTTTTTTAAATGAGGAGGTTGCATGTTAGGTAGCTGGCAACCAACGTTAGATAGACACATCTCTAAATAGTGCCACGTCTAAAATTCACGAAGTGTGGGTGTGGTTTATAAGTGGCGGGGATTACTACTTGACAGCTTGAGCTCAAGCATTTTGGGTTGTTGCCAATGAGTTCATTTGTGTCCGAACCCAACAAGTTATCAGGGCTAATTTTCCTCGATAACGAACCCGGGATCTAAGCCCGGGACGTTACACTTATCTTGGGTTCGTAACAGAAGTGCAAACGAGATGTGAGAGGCGATAGCATCTTGTATCCGAAAGGTAGCCAAAGAGATGCTAGACGAGTCAAAGGGGGATTCCCATGCCAAAAAGAGGTTTGGTGATGGCGTGGAGGGGTGCAAGAGAAGCTCAAAAATAAAAGAGCATGCTTTAAAGCTATGTCTAAGTATAGAACAAAAGAAAGTGCCACAAACTACAAAATAGCGAAGAAGGAAGTAAAGAAGGTTGTAAGTGAAGTTACGTCAAGAGCTTATTAAGTTTTGTACAAAAATCTCGACTCTAAAGAGGACCAAAAGGATATATTCAGGTTGGCTGAAGTAAAAGAAAGAAATACCAAAGATCTTTCTCAAGTGAGATGCATTAAGGATGAGGAAGGACACGTGCTTGTTACTCAGAAGGATATAGAGACTAGATGAAAATGGTATTTTCATAAGGTTTTCATTGGAGAAGGAAATAGAGAGATCACTTTGGAGATCTAGAGGTGAAAATTACTTGAATCATGTGAGCTATAGACGAATACTCATGAAGGAAGTATAGGATACTTTAAAGGTTATGAAACATGGAAGGAAGTGGAGGAGTTTTACGTAAGCATGGTTTGACTTGGCTTACAACTTTATTCAATGTTATTTGGCGAAGTAAGAAAATGTCTGGAGAATGAAGAGAGGCATCGTGGTGCCTCTTTATAAGAATAAAGGAGTCATTCAAAATTGTGGAAATTATAGAGGTATCAAGCTGGCGAATCATTTTATGAAAATTTGAGAACGTTTGATCGAAAGAAGGTTCAAGCAAGTTTCCAAAGTAAAATAAAATCAATTCGGATTCGTGCTAGGTTGCTCAACTAACCATCCACTTGCTGAGGAGAGCAATGGAGATTTATAGAGCTAAAAGGAAGAACCTCCATATGATTTCTATTGATTTGGAGAAGGCTTATGACTCTATCCCACGAGAGATATTGTGGAGAGTTTTGGAGAAGAGACAAGTACATGTCCTATGCATTAACCCCATAAAAGATATGTATGATAAGGCTTCATCGTGTGCAAGGATCAAGTCTGGGGAGATTGACTATTTTGACATCAGCATTGGTCTGTATCCGTGTTCATCTTTGAGTCCATTTCTTTTTACTTTAATTATGGACGAGTTGGAGATACCTTGATGTATATTATTGACTGATGATATTGTGTTGATTAATGAGACTAAATATAGAGTAAATGAGAAGCTTGAGGCCTGAAGACATGCAATAGAGACTAAAGGATTTCGTTTAAATATGGCTAAGACTGAATATATGGACTGATCTTTTTGATGGAAGCAATGGTGAAGGAATCGAGGTGAAAATTGGTGACGATAACATTCAGAAGAAAGATTTCTTAGATACTTGGGATCTATTTTGCAACATGATGGGGATTGATGAAGATGTTACTCATGGAATAAATGCATGTTGGCTAAAGTAGAGAAGAGCTTCTACTGTTTTGTGTGATGAGAAAATTTCTTTGAAAATCAAAGGAAAGTTTTACAAAGCAACCATGAGACATGCTATGCTCTATGGATCTGAATGTTGGCATGTGAACCATAGACATGTGCAGAGAATGACAGTAGAAGAAATGAAAATTCTAAGGTGTATGTGTGGATATACACGTAAAGATCGGATTCGGAATGATACAATCAGAAGGAAAGTTGGTGTAGTCCTGATCAAGATAAGATGTGAGAGAACCGTTTAAAGTGGTTTGGCCATTTGCAAAGGAGATCAGTTGATGCACCAGTTAGGAGATGCGAGTTTGGGATGTTGAGCTGGCTAAGAGCGGGCGAGGAAGGGCCAAGAAATGTTGGAATGTGACTATCCGAATAGATCTTAATTTTTTGGATTTAAGTCCGAGAATGACTCAAGATAGATCTGAATGAGGCAAAGAATCCATATAACCGACCTTACTTAATGTGGGAAAATGCTTTGTTGTTGTATAATATTTTTTTTGTGGATCGTTTAATTGTGTTGTATGCTTACATTGTTGGGTATGCTTTCGATTCTGGAATCTCTGGTTGTTTGGAGAGAATGGCGCGATCTTGGAAGCCATGTTCCTACTGTTGTGGGGATGGAATTTAAACTTTTTTAAAGTATTCTTTCCAGAGATTTTTTTTGTTCCTGTCGACTATTTGATTGTGATTATGCTTACATTCTTGCGTATGCTTTCCTTTCTGGAACTTGTAATTGTTTCACGAGAAAGGTGCGAATCAAACACCCTCTCCTATCTGATTATATCGTGTATGATCTTTGAAGTTTCTGAGTGTAATGTTCTTTGTATATGGCATATTTTTCTATATCATGATTTACATATTTCTCTAAACTGTTTTGATGATCTGACAGGTTAAAGATTTTTGCACCGTGGACATTACTATCGCTCCTCATTCTAATTCCGGTCAATTTATCTGGAAGTATACTGCACAATCTCACCAATACAAGAGAAGTAGTATCCAGCAATATCGATAACCTTTCGATCTCCAATGTCGACTCAGGGTCTCAAAGGTAAACTCCATTTCTTTTGTTTCGGATACATTCGATGTTACAACCAGTTTGGGATGCATTCAAGTTTTGAAACTCTTGTGATACTATAAAGGGATATTTACACCCATAACTTTGAGTTGTAATTACCTGAGGAACCCTCGATAAACACGAATTGCACACAAGACCCTGAATAACCGTGCCGTTATACATCCATAACCTTCCGTTTGTTTAGTTCATTAACTCAACCAGATGACTGAGTTAATCTAACTAATCCGTAATCTAACGGCTGAAATTAATCAAAAAGAAAAGAAAAGGAGACGAGACGAGGAGGTTGGATTCGATCCTGGAGCAGGCGGCGGGCAGCAACGGGGTGGGCGGGCGGAGGTGCGACGCAGGGGGGACCTCCGACCTAGAGCTTGCGGGGGTCGGAGGGATCTCCCCCTGATGCTTGCAGGGTAGAGGCATACGCGGGGCGGGGGGAGGGGAAGCTGGAGCTTGCACGGTAGAGGGTGGGGGGAGGTGGAGCTTGCGGGGTGGTGGCGCGTACGGGCGAGGGGAGGGGAGGTGGAGCTTACGCGGTGGTGTTGGACATGCGAGCCCACAGCGAGCCATTATGCAATAAATGTTATTGCAATTCACTCCTTAATCTGAAATAAAGAGTACATAGTTTGCATAATAGGTCCCTTAGTACAATTAGGATTATGTACCATGGCCATCTTAATGATCATACAGCTGTTGATTCAATTATTGAATCATAGAGGCTGGTGCTTATATGAATATCTAATGAGTTAGATTGAGGACTCATCAAGCACCGTCAAATGATTATTAAGAGATGATCTCCAGCCTGAGTAGGAGATGGCAATCCTATCTCATTTAGGTTGATATCTGACCGACCTCTTGATGCAGGTCCTCTGCATAGGAATAGAGATTCAGAGGTGTCGGATAAGTTAGGTCAAAGAGTTGACTTAACGAGATCGAGATAACCACAGTCCTATATCGTATGCTGTCACGATACAGGCACACATCCTCTGACCAGAGACAGATGTGTTACTATATGTCTAAGTATGTACATTTGGCAGACCAATAGGTTGATGGCCTAATCAAGGTCTATACACCGGCGCGCTGGTGTGCATATAAGGGCATATGAGTAATACGATCTCTCAAAGGGATCATACAGGTTCACTACTGAACCGGAAGACATGAGCTCACTCATGAGATATTGGGAAGAATCAAATTCCGTGCGCACGGTCGTCTCGCTTTGGAAGCTTGACTGAATTTGTTGGTTTGATATATACTTTTGGAAAGTATATGATCAAGACCTAGGTATGATATATGCTTTTGGAAAGTATATGATCGACACCGACTCCCAATGATCGAATGAGAAACTTAATGATAAAACCATGAAGTAGACAGTATAAAGTTGATATAATACTTCAGCTTTATTCTGAGTCTTCCAGTATGCAGGATGTACAGGTACTGGGAATACCTGAGGGTGATGTGATCATAAACGGTTGTATAACCATGACGCTTCCATTCCTAGGGAGTGATGAAACGGGTCTGGATTTTAGTGACTCCTCTCAGTAGAGAAGTAATCTGATCATAGTCCAAATGTTGGACATTAATCTGAATGTGATTCAGATTAAATGAGAAGATTAGATTTGCGGTCTTGATTTAATCAAGCATCTATGGGAGGCCCGAGATCTGGATTTGAGATGTGATCTCAATATCCATGTCACTATACGTGGAACAATACAATCGCCCTGTCCTTATCTCCAAGAATTCGCGGAGAAAGCGCATTATCCTTGAAAGAGTTCATGGATAATTCTATTGTTGATATATGTATCCGAGCATTGAGAAAATGGATAATTAAATGTGATTTAATTATCATGAATAATATGAATTGGATTCATATTATAAGGAGAGTTATCTTAGATAATTAAATGTGATTTAATTATCAAAGATGTAAATAATGTGAATGTGATTCATATTATTTGAACACATGAGATAAAGAGATCCAAGATGATTAAATATGATTTAATTATCAAGGATAAGAATAATGTGGATAGTAATATCCAATTATTCATAATATATTATAAATGTGATTTATAATGTATTAAAGAGAGTTAAATATAATTTATATTAGTAGATTAATTATTAATGTGTATTGGATACACATTGTTTAATTAATTGAAACTGTAAATTACATTTTGTTTTGGGTTGTGAATGTGATTCACAATATTCCAATGTCAAGATTGCAATATTCCCAAAATTAACTGAGAATTATTTTTTGGTGAATAATTGTTGGAAAATAAGTTGAGAGAAAAACAAGGAGATATGCAATCCCATGGGAATCCATGGGATTGCCCTCCCCATATGGGAAGAGGGGGGCGGCACCAATTCCTTTATGGAATTGGTGGCCGTCCACTCCTCCCAATAGGGAAGGAGGCTCTCATTTGTTTTTCCACTCCTTATTTAGTTGGTTTAATTTGGTATTAATATATATTTGATTTATCAAATATATTTAATCAAAATTAAATCACAAGTTGTTGGCTTTTACCAACAACAACCTTGACCATTGGATTGTCATAAATCAATCTCAACCATTGATTTTATATGACACATGGATTGAGATCCATGGATCCCAAAACCCTATAAATAGAGAGGCATACCCATGCTCTCTCTTTACACACAATGCTTGAGAAGCATCTCTCTCTCTCTCTCTTTCTCTCTAGAGGTCAGCCCTCTTTCTCCCTCTCATGGTCGTCCACCATGGATGCCATGGAGAGGTTCTCCATCGCCGCGGCATCGTCGTTATGCTGCCCGTTCGTCTGCTCGTGGATCTCCGTCTCCTTCGGTGCGCCTCGCTCGTGAAGAAGATGTTGGATCTCGTGTGTCGAGATCAGGAGATCCGCCGCTTGGATCATCAACTTGGATTGCGAGAAGCACGCGGTTCATCCCCGCGCTCGCAAGCGTCTCCTCCGTCGGATCGGACTTGAGACAGGAGGTCTCTTCGTTTAGAGACTTGATCGCAACCACGCTTCAAGAGGTAATCCTAATTACTTGTTTGTGGTTTAGACGAAACGATCCGAGAAGTGTTCTTGGATCATGTGGTTTCGTCGTAAGAAAATTTTTTAAATTCCGCTACATCGAGCAACTAGTGCGACTAGTCGCTCTTCGTCGTATTCGATACGACACTCACGCTTCCGTGATGCGCTTGAGGATCTAACCATATCCTTCAAGTGGTATCAGAGCCTTAGGTCGATGGTTTCGAATAGTGATTCGTTAACCAAGGACGACTTGGGTTCGCTAAGGTCGCGAAAGTTTTCATCGCATTTGATTTTGCAGATCTGTTTAGTAAATAAATTCGGCACTGTTTAAATTGTTTAAACACGAATTTTATACTTGGATTATGTTCCCCATTAAATAAGGAAACCATAGGATCTGAGTTTGCGTAAATCGGATTTCGTATGCTCGAGATATGGTCGTTTTAATGGACATGTATGCACTGTTACGGGAACTGTGAATCTGAACGTGATTAAAATGTTAATTACTGTTTAGACTTGCCTCGAAATGCGTGAAACATCACTTAGGTTCTGTCCTAAATCAAATTAGCAAACTTTAAAAATTGACTTTGCTTAATTTGGATTTAATATGATTGAGATATGCCAATTTTAGTAAGTAGGGGTCACTGCTGAAATTGCTTTCCTAATCTAGAACCAAGTGATTGTCAATTAGTGAAATTAATTGTTAATTTCGTGAAATAATCTTGAAAAATATTTGTGAAATATTGAAACATGATTATTTGCCTAATTGACTTGGCCCAAACCAATTAGTTGATTAGATTTGATATAAACCTTAATTGGAATTACAATCATCAAACTTCTTGCTTGAATAGGACTTGGGAATTTGCCTAGCAAATTTCCTTAAAATCAAAATTGTTTTGATTACTATATGGTATAATTTCGGTTGAAGAACCGATGATCATCTCAAGTACAAAATAATCAATTTGGCATTATCCTTTCCCGAGGTGGATATGGTGTCTAGTCGGGGATCGCTGGTCAGCGGGTTGCAACGTATGTGGTCCGCCCCACTCCCGTCGGTACTGGCCATGACAGCGGGTAGGGCCGGGATAATGTCCGAGGGATTATGATGTATTTTTCTAATTATTAAAATATGAATTAATACGTACTTTGAGAATAATATCATATATATATTCAAGCATAAAATTAAGTTTGATTGATTAAATTGGATTGATAATTAATTTAATATGATTAAGTTAATTATATCCAATTGAGAATACTCTAATATGATTAGAGTTAATAATTCCCTTGGAAGAATTAATTATATGAATGTGATTCATAGAAATTAATTTAATTTGGATAAGATATGGAGGATCACATAAGTGACATCCATGGTCTCCCGTCAAGGCGAAGAGTTTCGTCGCCAGATATTATATGTAGGAGACGCCTGTCCGAAGTGACAGCTCCTGCATATGATCCATTTGGATCGGGCTCGTCGCTTCTCGAAAGAGTAAGGACGTATGCGTAGTGACCCCAATATCGGGTCCTCATATTATTGGGGTGATATTGGATTGCGCATAGCGAGTTGTATTCCTGTTGACGGTTGGTTCAATTAATGACGGGTCAACATCACCTTAGGGGTGGTGGGCCCGGGTATTAAAGATCGAATTGGGAGATGCAAGTTAGACTTGCAAGGCGGAATGTGTTCCCGCTTCTTTTTATCCGAGTTGTAGGTTCTCATATTATTGGGATGCAACAAAGATAAGGAAGGAGATCCCAGATCTTGCTTGAGATATAATGGTAAGTATATCTCTTACATTGAAAGTGATTAAGGGAATGAACTTTCATTGTTGACATGGCAAGACAACTTTGATATAAAAACTCCTAAATCAAAGTATAATATGTGTATATATATAAATATATACCCTTATGCAAATTACTTATTTCAGATAATCCTTCATTAAACCCACTCAATGTTATACTCAATAATAACCAGTAAAATATCGTGGATTGGACCCTTGATCCAGATATTGTAATTGCAGTTGGACACATAATGTATGTGGTTGCAATATGCAAGTTTCCTCATAATAATGAGAAGTGATAATTAAATAGACAATAGGACTAAAACCCTAGGGTTTGTATGTCTCTATAAGTCTTGATCTTATCAAATGTACTTTTGAAGTGACATGTCGATGATGATCGTAATTATCAAATTAATCCTTATAAAATCAATAAAGATATTCTGGCATATATACGTGCTCTTGACATTTAATCATGAATGACATGGTTCTTTACATCATGTAGAATGGTAGCTCTATAACAGATGTTTCAAATTGTTTGAGTACCTACCTGAAACTATGTTTAAAGAGTTTAGATGGATGTAGATGATGAGTGTCATCATTCTACTGTCTATACTCTAGTCATTCATGAAGCTTCATAATATTCATATTATATGAACTTAAATGAAGCTTGTATAAATGTTGAAATACTCTTATATTGAACATAAGAGGTCCTTAGTCTTAAGCAATGGTTGCTTATAGATAAAGGGAGCGCAGTGGAAGGGTTGAACCCAAGTAAGAAATATAGTCAAAAAGGTTGACTGTATTTCTGTAACTTCCATATGACATTTAAAGAGTTGAATGAATGCCAATACTGCAATAAGTTGATGTGTTGATAGTATGACTATCAAGTCTGTCAAGAATCCTCAGAAAAGGACTCGGATGGAGCATCAGTATAATCTACATATAATCATTGAAATTGACTTACTTATTTGATAAGGTAAAGTCTAATAATTGTATCTCAATCTTCTAATAACACTTGCAATTGGTTGCATATGTATTAGAATATTAGAAATTTGATCTTAAGGTTTATTGATCATCCATGTTGAAAGTGATGCAAGTGTTGCAACAGTTTCCATGAGATCAATAGACTTCATATTTTCAGTGGGAGCCCTTAGTCTTAGAGAATGTCTCTATGACCTAGATATTAGAATACACTCATTATTTATTTCTAATTGTTGGATATAAACATGAATTCTGTAATAAATCTATCATAAAGAGTTATGATGGAAATATTTCAGATAGTAATCTAAAATCTAGTGGACTCCATTAAATTAGAAAATTATTGAATGGTTCATTAAGATTTCTAATACTGAAAATTAAAACTTTAAAAGATCAATAGGAGGATAAAGATCATTTGACAATGATCTGACATCAAATTTTGGACATATGTCTGTTGATGAAATCAATGGACTGGTAAGACATGAAACTTTAGATTGTCTAAAGATTCAAATCTCACATACTTGTGAATATTGTATTCAAAGTAAAATGTCCAATACACCCTTCCTTGGGAAAGGTGTAAGATTAAGGTATTCAAGATCTCATACATATTAATGTATGTGAATCATCTATATCAGAATAAACATTATGGATATGTGATATCTATTAGTGATTATTTGATATGAGATTTCTTTTCTTCACTTAGAAAACTTTGAAATGTTCAAAGATTTCACAATTTTGGTTTAGAACCAAAGTTTGAAGGAAGATAAAATGAATTTGATCTAACCGAGGTAGCACGTACCTATTAGATGAATTCAAGAAATACCTTATGGAGATATGAATATCATTCCTATCTCAATCCTCCTAATGAACCTTAACTCAAAGGAGTTGTAGGGAGATACAATTGATCATGTGTGACATGATTTAATCAATGATTAATCCTAGCATAATTATCTCTTAAGTTTCCAAGATATATATATAGTAGAGACTGCATTATATACTTAATAAGGTTCCATGCAAGTAAGCTGGAATCTAGCACTAGAGAGTGCTACTTCATTAGGAAAATAAAGGATGGTATTGGATACCTACTTTATGACCTTGAGATTCTTAAAAAATCTCATCTTTGAGAATATGATTCTTATAGGATGACTCTCTTGAGAATCAAGATGAAAATGAAGTAAAGGAACTCATTTAATCTTGAAAAGATAATGAGGCTCCTGAAATCGGAAACAAAAGAATAATTGAAGATGAAACACTAATACTTCTTCAAATAAGTTTGAGGATGTATTCCATGTGAAAATGATTGGACTTCATGTGATGAAGCTCCTAAGGATCATGACATGGATAGATGGATGTTAGCAATAAAAGTCTAATGTAGACTTCATATACAAGTGTTGTATATGGACCCTCGAGGATCCACCTATATGGGTAAGATCCATTAAGATCTAAATGGATCTTCAATAGAAAGAGGGAACCTGATGAGAAGGTAGAGACCTTCAAAGCACGGTTCGTAGCCATGAGCTACACACCGAAGAGAAGACATCGCTTCCGATGAGACTTGCTCTCCAGTGGCCTTGCTTTAACCCATCAGAATGTTGCTAACTATAGCTACACAACTTGTCTTTGACATCTTCATGATGTGAGTCAAGATTGCATTCCTCTATGAATACCTCTTTAAGGATATTCATATGAAGTAGCCACAGGGCTTCATGGTTGAGGAAAGCAAGGTGTGCTTGCTGAAGAACTCCATCTTTGGACTCAAATAAGTTTCTTGTAGTTGGAACATAAGATTTAATGAAATTATAAATGTTATGATTTCAGATAAAATCTTGATGAACCATGTGAAGCTTAGTGGGAGTGCCATTGTGTTTATCGTGCTTAATGTAGATATTATTCTAATCATTTAAAATGATATAAGAATAAATAATAAAGTGTTTTAAAATTTGGTTGTTCCATACTTTGGGATATAATCTCAAAGATACCTCTTACATCTTAATTCTGAAGTCGTTCAGAAGCAAAGAGAAGAGGGTATTGGGACTGTCGCATTAGTAGTACACCTTGGACTTATTCCATTTTCTGGAAAATTCCAAGAAAGGCTTCCTTCCCTTAAGATGTGGTAGTGACCTGTCTAAAGGGATAGCACCTCAAAGAGTTGAGGAAGTGAATGTTAGAACTGCTTGCACTTGTGCATCAGTTATGAGAAGCTTGGTATATGCTAGATGTGTACAAGAGCCAGATGTCTGCCATGCAGTGGGAGTAGTAAACTGTTACTAATCCTACTATGGAGATAAAACACTTGATTGCAGTAATAACAATATCTTCAAAGATGATGAAACTTAGAGAGAGTGATCTCAAAGTCTTATCTTCAAAGGTTTAAGACCTTGTAGATAGTGATCTATAAGGGTCTTGACTGTAGATACTTTAGGAGATAGAGATCTCCAGGAATGAAGGTATTCTAATAAGGATTATGGGAATACCGGTTATGATAACTAATAAGATGTAGTGTCAAGAACACTATAACCAACAAAATTGAGTATCGGTTGCATGAGATGCAACGTTCGCATTGGATGCGATCACTGTTACTAGGAGATATGCAAGTGCCGTAAAAGGACTTGGCATAGTCTCTTGAGAACAGAGTGACTGATCAGCTTACCTAGCTATTTTCTAAATAGCCTATGATTGTCACATGAGTGTGGGTTTAAATGATTAGCCCATTAATGGCTCTTTGGGCTAGTGGGAGATTGTTGGACATGCGAGCCCACAGCGAGCCATTATGCAATAAATGTTATTGCAATTCACTCCTTAATCTGAAATAAAGAGTACATAGTTTGCATAATAGGTCCCTTAGTACAATTAGGGTTATGTACCATGGCCATCTTAATGATCATACAACTGTTGATTCAATTATTGAATCATAGAGGCTGGTGCTTAGATGAATATCTAATGAGTTAGATTGAGGACTCATCAAGCACCGTCAAATGATTATTAAGAGATGATCTCCAGCTTGAGTAGGAGATGGCAATCCTATCTCATTTAGGTTGATATCTGACCGACCTCTTGATGCAGGTCCTCTGCATAGGAATAGAGATTCAGAGGTGTCGGATAAGTTAGGTCAAAGAGTTGACTTAACGAGATCGAGATAACCACAGTCCTATATCGTATGCTGTCACGATACAGGCACACATCCTCTGACCAGAGACAGATGTGTTACTATATGTCTAAGTATGTACATTTGGCAGACCAATAGGTTGATGGCCTAATCAAGGTCTATACACCGGCGCGCTGGTGTGCATATAAGGGCATATGAGTAATACGATCTCTCAAAGGGATCATACAGGTTCACTACTGAACCGGAAGACATGAGCTCACTCATGAGATATTGGGAAGAATCAAATTCCGTGCGCACGGTCGTCTCGCTTTGGAAGCTTGACTGAATTTGTTGGTTTGATATATACTTTTGGAAAGTATATGATCAAGACCTAGGTATGATATATGCTTTTGGAAAGTATATGATCGACACCGACTCCCAATGATCGAATGAGAAACTTAATGATAAAACCATGAAGTAGACAGTATAAAGTTGATCTAATACTTCAGGTTTATTCTGAGTCTTCCAGTATGCAGGATGTACAGGTATTGGGAATACCTGAGGGTGATGTGATCATAAACGGTTGTATAACCATGACGCTTCCATTCCTAGGGAGTGATGAAACGGGTCTGGATCTTAGTGACTCCTCTCAGTAGAGAAGTAATCTGATCTTAGTCCAAATGTTGGACATTAATCTGAATGTGATTCAGATTCAATGAGAAGATTGGATTTGCGGTCTTGATTTAATCAAGCATCTATGGGAGGCCCAAGATCTGGATTTGAGATGTGATCTCAATATCCATGTCACTATACGTGGAACAATACAATCGTCCTGTCCTTATCTCCAAGAATTCGCGGAGAAAGCGCATTATCCTTGAAAGAGTTCATGGATAATTCTATTGTTGATATATGTATCCGAGTATTGAGAAAATGGATAATTAAATGTGATTTAATTATCATGAATAATATGAATTGGATTCATATTATAAGGAGAGTTATCTTAGATAATTAAATGTGATTTAATTATCAAAGATGTAAATAATGTGAATGTGATTCATATTATTTGAACACATGAGATAAAGAGATCCAAGATGATTAAATATGATTTAATTATCAAGGATAAGAATAATGTGGATAGTAATATCCAATTATTTATAGTATATTATAAATGTGATTTATAATGTATTAAAGAGAGTTAAATATAATTTATATTAGTAGATTAGATATTAATGTGTATTAGATACACATTGTTTAATTAATTGAAACTGTAAATTACATTTTGTTTTGGGTTGTGAATGTGATTCACAATATTCCAATGTCAAGATTGCAATATTCCCAAAATTAATTGAGAATTATTTTTTGGTGAATAATTGTTGGAAAGTAAGTTGAGAGAAAAACAAGGAGATATGCAATCCCATGGGAATCCATGGGATTGCCCTCCCCATATGGGAAGAGGGGGGCGGCACCAATTCCTTTATGGAATTGGTGGCCGTCCACTCCTCCCAATAGGGAAGGAGGCTCTCATTTGTTTTTCCACTCCTTATTTAGTTGGTTTAATTTGGTATTAATATATATTTGATTTATCAAATATATTTAATCAAAATTAAATCACAAGTTGTTGGCTTTTACCAACAACAACCTTGACCATTGGATTGTCATAAATCAATCTCAACCATTGATTTTATATGACACATGGATTGAGATCCATGGATCCCAAAACCCTATAAATAGAGAGGCATACCCATGCTCTCTCTTTACACACAATGCTTGAGAAGCATCTCTCTCTCTCTCTTTCTCTCTAGAGGTCAGCCCTCTTTCTCCCTCTCATGGCCGTCCACCATGGATGCCATGGAGAGGTTCTCCATCGCCGCGGCATCGTCGTTATGTTGCCCGTTCGTCTGCTCGTGGATCTCCGTCTCCTTCGGTGCGCCTCGCTCGTGAAGAAGATGTTGGATCTCGTGTGTCGAGATCAGGAGATCCGCCGCTTGGATCATCAACTTGGATTGCGAGAAGCACGCGGTTCATCCCCGCGCTCGCAAGCGTCTCCTCCGTCGGATCGGACTTGAGACAAGAGGTCTCTTCGTTTAGAGACTTGATCGCAACCACGCTTCAAGAGGTAATCCTAATTACTTGTTTGTGGTTTAGACGAAACGATCCGAGAAGTGTTCTTGGATCATGTGGTTTCGTCGTAAGAAAATTTTTTAAATTCCGCTACATCGAGCAACTAGTGCGACTAGTCGCTCTTCGTCGTATTCGATACGACACTCACGCTTCCGTGATGCGCTTGAGGATCTAACCATATCCTTCAGGTGGGGGGTGGGGGAGGTGGAGCTTGCGGGGCAATGGCGCGCGCGGGCGGGGGAGGGGACTCGGAGCTAGCTTGGGGGTGCGGGGGGGGGGGGGGGAGGTGGAGCTTGCGGGGGCTTCCAGGGCAGATGCGCACGCGGGGTGGGGGGAGGTCGAGCTTGCGGAGCGGTAGCGGGGGGAGGGGAAGCTGGCGGGGTGGGGGGGCTTCCAGGGCAGAGGCGCACACGGCCGACAGGAGGGGGTTCTAGGGCAGAGGCGCACGCGGGCGGGCGCAGGGCCGGGGGAAGCTCTGCCTGAGGCGTGCTGGGCAGAGGCGCACTCGGGCGGTCTCGAGGTCGGAGGGAGCTCCGCCTGAGACTTGCTGGGCAGAGGCGCACGCGGGCAGGCACAGGGCCAGGGGAGCTCCGCCTGAGGCTTGTTAATCACCAGGGCCAGGCTGGAGGTGGGCAGCTCCTCCGCCTCTCCCTCTGTCGTGGTGATGCGTCGACCTCCAGCTTTGGCTAATATAACGAGATGGCATGATTTGTAAATAAGATTGAGCATTAGGGATAATTTTGTCTTCTTTTAACGGAAACCGTCAAATATAACGGTCGTGTCAAACGGAACATAACACAGGGTTATGTCATGTAAGAGTTAATGATTACTCGGGGTTACTCATGTAATTATGAATTATAGAGGGTTCATGGGGTAATTACGAAACTACTTAGGGTTATGGGTGTAAATATCCCTACTATAAATTCGAAGTGGGTGTATTGTTATGCTGATGTAATTACCTTCTAAAATCTCTTGCTCGATATTGTAAAAGAGCGACTTGTTCTGAAAACACTAGATCGACTGTGAAATTTTAAGGTTCTGGGTTCACATCGCAATGGCTTATTTCCTGACGATATGGACTTGCTATATGCTATACAAAGAATATGACACCGTAGCTTTCATGAGGCTTCATTTCCTCGCCTCGCAAGATCGTCGTGTGGATCAGTTCACTGTAAGTCATACTAACATCTTTCATTTGTGTTTTCCTATTGAAGTAATCGATCAGAGTTCTCATTGTTTTTCGATTCTATTCAGGTGTTGGTGAGAAATATACCGCATGTTTCCGGGCACTCGATATCTGAGACCGTGGATCATTTCTTCCAGAGGAATCACCCCAATCACTATCTCGGTAACCAAGTAGGAGTTCTGCAAACCATTTGCTTCTCATATGTTCTTAGCGTCTTATATTCTGTGTTAAGAGGTACTCTGAAGACTCGACCCGATTAGGCTCTGATTAATTTTGTAAATGGATCGTGGCCGACCCGATTAAAAGGGGAGCAGATCCCATGCATTACCATTTTTCGGATCCAACTAGGTGCCGTTTACCGTGTACCCTACGTACACATACTTTAGGGTAAGGCATGGTGTCTGATAGTTTGTTTTCGGGAGAGCAACGCCTCCTGGTTTTTCTGTATCTTGTACCCCCTGTTTTCTACATAGTAAGATCTCTCTTTGCTTATAGTTGTTTCCCCACCGGTGATATTTTTCCACGCAAATCATTGTGTAATCCTTGTGATTACTTGTATTTGATTGACGCAAATTGTTGTGTAATCCTTGTGATTACTTGTGCTTGATTGTGTGCATTGGATCGTTCCGCAACATTTTGTTTATGATACAGACGAGCATTTTTTTCCTGTTCCAGGCAGTTTACAATGCAAACAAGTTCACCAAATTAGTAAAGGAAAAGGAGAAGCTCCAAAATTGGTTGGACTATTACGAACGAAAGTTCGAAAAATCGTCTAGAAAGCCGATTACTAAGGTGAGCGCAAATTATGTAAAGAAAATTTAGGTCATTTTTTTCACTTTCTAAGATATAATAATAATCGAATCGACTGCACATGTTTCAGACAGGATTTCTCGGGCTTTGCGGTGAAGAGGTCGATGCGATCGATTACAACAGAGCGATAATAAGCAAACTCGAGAAGAAGGTACGTCTTTTGTTACAATAAAATTCAAACTCACGTGCTTGGAATCAATCTTATATAAGGATGCAACCGAAGGTGGATATATTTGCATTCGATCCTATGATTTATCCATTTTATACAGACAAAATTACACAAAGGCTGTTGAACTTTAAAAGGTAACAATGTGGTACCTAATCTTTAAGATTTAGTTCAATATGGTTTGGAACTAAAGGAATTGATTTGGTCATGCTATCTTTCTAGCATTACTTCACTTTAGCTCAAAACCGCATCGAAACAATTCTTGAGGATCGGATACTTCGTTGTTATCTTTTAAAGTTCATGTATGACATTGAAATCATATGTATGGTTCAGGGACTTTTATGTAATTTACTCTTATGGTTAATGCTTGCTTCACTCGAATGATTCGAATCCGGTGTTCCCCAGATACTATCTGAACGCCAGAGAATCCTTCAAGATTCGAATTCCATTCTAGCAGTAGCGTTCGTCACGTTCAATTCTCGATGGGGAGCCGCCGTCAGCGCCCAAACAACGCAAAGCAGGAACCCGACGCAGTGGTTAACAGATTGGGCACCAGAACCTCGCGATGTATACTGGCAAAATCTCGCCATACCGTTTGTTTCCCTTGGCATACGAAGGCTCATCATACCGGCATTGGTATTCCTGTTGGTGTTCTTCTACATGATCCCCATTGCCTTTGTGCAATCACTCGCGAATCTCGAGGGGCTTGAGAAAGTCGCACCCTTTCTTCGATCTGTAGTTGAGCTGTAAGTATCGACATTATTCCGATAATCACTTTGAATTGCAAAAACCGACTACCGATCGCTCGTTCGTCATTGCAGGAATGTGATCAAGTCGTTCTTACAAGGATTCCTCCCTGGTCTTGCGCTGAAGATCTTCCTGCACTTCCTCCCGCAACTGCTCATGTTCTTGTCGAAGATGGAAGGCTACATCTCGCTCTCGTCACTCGAACGGCGATCTGCTGCAAAGTACTACTACTTCATGCTCGTGAACGTCTTCCTGGGGAGCATAATAACCGGAACGGCCTTCCAGCAGCTCTACAGTTTCGTGCACCAACCGCCGACTCAGTAATTCTCTCGATCAGATCTCGCGGAATGGAACACTGAACATGATTCTAAATACTGAACAATTCTTTGCAGGATCCCGCGAACGATAGGTCTATCGATACCGATGAAGGCCACATTCTTTATTACATACATAATGGTCGACGGCTGGGCCGGTATCGCCAGTGAGATCCTCCTCCTCAAGCGTCTCGTGATCTACCAGTTCAAGAACATGTTCATAGTTAAAACCGAGCGAGATCGGGAGAGGGCTATGGATCCGGGGAGCATCTCGCTACCGGAGACACTCCCTACGCTCCAGCTGTACTTTCTCCTGGGACTCGTCTACGCGGTCGTCACTCCGGTCCTCCTACCGTTCATACTCGTGTACTTTGCCTTCGCGTATCTCGTCTACCGCCACCAGGTTGGTATCCATTTTTTCGACATTGCACATTAATTCCAACTACTTTAACTGTTTGTTTCGCAGATTATCAATGTTTACAACCAGGAATACGAAAGCGCCGGTGCGTTCTGGCCTCATGTCCATACGCGCATAGTCGTGAGCTTGGTGATATCGCAGATCATTCTTCTCGGTATACTCAGCACGAAGAAAGCTGCAAAATCGACTCCGACGCTGATTCTTTTACCACTGATGACCGTACTCTTCCACAAGTACTGCAAGAGACGGTTCGAGCCGGCGTTTCGCAGATACCCGCTCGAGGTAAATCCAGTCCCTTAGATAACTAGAAGTTTTTTAAAATTGCAAACAGGTCCTTGTAGAGTAGCTGCCATTTCTAGCAGCGGCTTATTCATAGGGACTTCTGCGCAAAGTTTTTGTTTTCATAAACTTCAAACAGTCCCTGTGAAGA
This sequence comes from Ottelia alismoides, assembly GCA_037367405.1. Classification (NCBI taxonomy): domain Eukaryota; kingdom Viridiplantae; phylum Streptophyta; class Magnoliopsida; order Alismatales; family Hydrocharitaceae; genus Ottelia; species Ottelia alismoides. Next base: position 937,428 of record JAZKJV010010206.1, on the reverse strand, counting down.
GTGAAGCTGCCTTTCGAAGAATTACACCATAATCACTGTAATCTTTGTAATTACAATGCAACTATTGTAAATTGCACCACGTCCCCAGTGATCTTGCCCACTCTTACACCGCAGTCCTTGGACAGGGGCATGTGTGTTAGATAAAGTAAGAGTTTAGGGGCCATTTTGTAATTACACAGATTATATGGGTTATGATGCAACTGCACAAGATTTAAGGGGTCATGGTGTAAAATCCATTTTAGATATCATTAATAAGGACTGTTTTTCTCAAGTTACAGAATTTTCCTCTTCTTATGAGAAAATGCATCAAGAGATAATTTTTAGGGTTTTATACTAATGCCATCCGAGATTATGCAATTACCGTTATGCCCCTGTCCTTGCAATAGCAATTTGTTCCCCTGTATTTTTACAAAATTCGCAGTTTTGCCCTTCCATTAATGTAATATAAGGGTATAACTCTAATTATGGAAGGCCAGTGCTGTAAATTTTACAAGAATACGGGGGCACAAGTGTTATTGAAAAAAAGTAGGGGCATAGCTGTAATTGCAGAATCCAGAAGGGACACAAGTGTAAAAAACCTATCGGGGTTTTATTGCCATATAGAAGTTTTTTATGGGATTCTTATTCCTTGTAACTATAAATTTTAACTTGTGAATATAAAGTTTTTTGATATTCACTTTATGGCTTTGCACTCTTTTTCCTTTAAAAAAATAAAAAAAATTAATAAAAACTAACAAAAGGCTCCTTATAAAGAATGCAGGGCTTTCTCTGCAAATTTTTTCAAAAATATCTAAACAGCCACTGTGAAAACTTGTGTTCTCTGAGAATGAAGAACAGTGAAGTAAACTTTCGCATATTTTACGTTGTTTTTGGGCTCCCAGGAAGCGATGGAGAAGGATGCAATGGAGAAATCATCGGAGCCAAACCTGAACCTGAAAGCGTACTTGGCGGACGCGTACCTCCACCCCATCTTCCAGTCGTTCGAAGATGTCGAGACGGGAGAGATTCGGGTGGACAAAGGACAATCTCACTTGGCCACTCCACCCAGAAGCGAAATCAGCTCTTCTCCTTCTCCACCTCACTATGTATACCACTACGACCTCGAGCCATGACATGCGTATTCTCATGTACTGACATATCTCGATCTGATTGTTTTTCATCTGTTCTCTTGATGTATACACACACACCTCGGTAGCGCATTGCTGCCATGGTGGACTGATCACGTGTACTTGTCACGAACTTGATTGATCTTAGTTATAAGCATGAATTGTAGATTGTATTCGACACCATCAACACGAGGCGGTTTTGATCGCTGGATGACAATTGGACGCTCTGGATTTCAGCACCAGAGTGCTGTGAAAACGCAGGGGGGAGGGGTATGGTTCTCTTTTTATGTTTAGAGGACTGGAGAATAAATTCAAAACAAAAGGAGGACTTGAAAAAAATCCCAACTTGAAATGTAAAGGGATTTTTACACAGTAGTCCCTTCAATCTTACTCTATTCAACACATGCCTGTCCAAATAGTGTGTTGCATGAGGTTTTGGTGTAATTAGACATGATTTTAGGGATCATAGTGTAAAAAATAAAGTATAAATTGCCTTTTTTGCAAAAGCGAAAAATCATGTTTCCATTAGTTTTTTTAAAGAAAAGAGTTCACCTTTTATTAAGGAATCATAATTGTACGCGGATTGGTATTTATTCGTTCCCACACACTTTTTTCTTTGAAAAAAAATACATTTGGCTTTTTTTTATTCTGAAATCTATTCAGGGGTTTCTTGCGCTTGTGCTCCTCTGAAGATTCTGCAATTATAATTATGCCTCTACCTTTTTTTTGCAATAACAGTGCTCCTATATTCTTATAAGATTCACAGTACTACCATTCCATTAAAGTAATATAGGAGTGTAATAATAGAAGGGCAATATTGCAAATTCTGTAAAAAAAATAAGGATATAAGTGTAAAAAATCCATCGTTTTATCCTCTTTTTTACAGGAGGATGATACAAATATTACTATTGAATCTTTAGCCTTTTGTATTCATGATGGAGCGGGAGAGAGTGGTGGCAGGTAGGGATGAGCATGGGCCGGGCCCTACAGGGTCCAGGCTCAGGCCCATTTATATTTGTGAGCTTTGGGCCGGGCCTAGGCCCACTAAAAATTTATTTTGAAGGCCTAGGTCCAAGCCCAACCCAATTATTATGGGTCGGGCCTGGGCCGGGCCGGCCCATAATGTCTCAAAAATCAATTGGGTTTGGACCGGTCCAAAACTTATGAGTCTAGACTTGGTAGGCCCATAAATTTGGCGCACCCTCGTTTGGTTATTTTGATTGTAATCTTCGTTATGAAGTATTTATTAGTTATTTAGGTCTTTATTATGTAGTTATCCTACTGTTTTGCACGGATTTGGTCGTATCTATAATTGTACGGTATCTAATGGAAAGTGTTTCATAGAGATATTATAGAATCATGTGCAAATAATAGTAAACAAACAGATTGAAAATGTACCTCAAGTGGATTAATCTGTCGACGTCGTCAACTCCATCATTCAATCCAGATGAATATATCAAAGTGAGAGATCAAAGTCTATACACATATGGGCTCTATGTGGGCCAGACTATCGAGCCTAACGGGCCTAATTTTGGGCTTTTATGCAGGCCGGGCTATCGGGCCTAATGGGCTGGGCCGGGCTAAGCCCGAGCCCGGCCCAATTATTAAATGGGCCTACATCTTTGGCCCAAGCCCGGTCCATAAATAATTTGGGCTCAGGCTGGGCCGGGCTATGCGGGCTGGGCTTCGGGCCGGGCTGGGCCGACCCAGCCCAATGCTCATCCCTAGTGGCAGGGGGCGGCGATGGTGGTGCACTGTGGGTCCTTGTCTGCTCGAAGCGGCATGCGAGGTTTTCCCCCCGCATCATCGAGAACGCGGCTAGGGCCACCGCCAGGGGAGAGGGCTCGCGGTGGTGACAAGCACATGGGTCACGAAGGTATTTGGTAACGGATGCTATAGATGTGGCTTCGTCCGACACTGGGCGACAGCTTGCCGGGAGCCCATGAGGTGTTTTCGCTGCCATGGGTTTGCTCACAGTGCGAGGGTCTGCCCTCGTAGGGGAGATCGTGAGGCAGTCCGCGAAAGAGTGGTGCTCGTCGGCGAAGGGGGAGGATCTCGCCCCCTGCCATTGGGGGTGTCAGACGTGGGAGCGGCATCGGGACTGTTGAGTCCGTGGCGTGTGATGGCATGCGGCCTTGTTGTACATGAGCTGCATGCATTGTTGAGGATGACTTCCAACAAATAGATCCTCTGACAGTGGCATCTGCCGGGTCTTTTTGATGGTCGTTTGGTCGTGAGAGCGCCGGACGTGGTGCGGGTACGAGGCATCCCCCTCGTCTAGAGAAAGGCTGAGAAAGTTCGGGAGATCCTTGCTCCAGTGGTGTTGGTGGTCGAGATATTATCGAACGGCTGTGAGATGGGGATGGGGACTGATCTGGTGGTCCGTGTTCGGAGCGTTAGCACAGATAAGCTGGGCTGGAGGAAGGTCTGTCACCGTGGTGTGTGAAGGATATGGTAAGATCCTTAGCGCATCATGGAACTGTGAGGATCACAACGTATACGATCGGGAGCGACTAGTCGCACTAATTGCTCGAGGTAGCGGAATTTTAAAAAAATCATGTGATAAAACCACATGATCCAAGAACACTTCTCGGATCGTTTCATCTAAACCACAAACAAGTATTAGGGTTACCTCTTGAAGCATGGTTGCGATCGAGTCTCTAAATGAAGAGACTGATGAATATCGTATTCATCATGCTAAAATTCACTAATTAAACCCCTGACTTAATTAATCCAATTAAATTCACAAATAAGTCATTCATTTTATATTGTATTATATTGTATATATACTTAACATATAATTAATTATATTTAGTTACTGTTATTTAATTTGTAATTATTTTATTATTAGAAACCCCTAAAAATTAGGCTGATTAATTGTCAATAAGTCCCTAACCTTTAAAAAAATGAAAAAGTGCAAAAAATGTCAAAGCTAAAAATTAGTGTTTTTAACCCTTAAAAATACCCCCAAAAATATTTTTTTGTACAAATGTCCTCTTTTGACTTTTTGTCCTACATAAAACTTGTAGATCTTATCGAGATCTACAACTTTTATGTTTTGACTTTTTCTTAATTCCGCTTCTAACTAATTGTTTTTTATTTTTCTTTGATTTTTTTTCTGAATTTTTGGATTGGGCCACGTGGCACCCTCTGGGCCGCCCACGTGGCATGTTCTCTCACCTCCACCCGCCTCCATCTCAGCCCTTCATTTCTACCACAATCACAGCCTTCAGATCAACCCTCCACCCACCTCTGGCGGATGCACGAGCCCCCAGGAGTGATCGACCAGGTTGAGCGACGACCCCGAGCTCCTTGGAGCTCAGCCCAGATCTCTTCCTCCACTAATTGCCTAGACTCCGGGCAGGTACCCTCTTCTTTATTATACTTCCAATTTTTCCGAATTTTTCCGTCACCTACACCCTCCTTCACCTCCATTAGACCATTCGCTAAGCTCCGTCAACTCACCCTCATCCACATCGATGCCTCCGCTCACCTTCCCCCTTTCTCAACAGCCTCCTCTGCTCTGACCCCCCACCACTTCCCCTGCTCTGCCGGAGAAGAAGCCTAGGCCATCGCTTCCCGTCGCCCCCACGACCCTCATTCACTCTACTCCACCTCACATTCACTTTGTGCATGCTTCGGCTATTACTAATCCATGCAGGAGCTCAATGAACGGAATTCACATAAGCTCTCCGGTCTCCAGCCTCATCTCCGACAACCCTTCGTTGACAGCCTGCTACCGCTACCTTCGAGCTTCTCTGACCTCCGCCCACCTTCGTCAGGTCTTCACCAAAGATCACGGACTTTCGACGGCCACGGGGGAGCCCGACGGAGTTCTGGCGAGCTTGCTAGAGCTCCAAATACGCTGCCTCTCCCCCAGCGGAGGAGAAGCACAAGCACGGTTGGATGGCGCCTCGTGGTCGCCATTCAACGGCCCAGGAGGAGCCACGTCACGTCTCCAGACCTGCAGGCTCGGGTCGGCTGAGCCACTGATCCAAAGCTCCAGTGTTCTACACATCATCTGCCGAAGTTGTGCCACCTCCGAGCCTAGCTCCTCGTGTGCCTTGCACGTGAGGAGTTGGGTTATTTGCAGAGAGCTCCTCGAGTCTTCCCATAATTACAAAGAAGTCTAGGCGTGCGTGCCTCACATGCGCACCTGGACATTTTGCACAAAGCCCCGTGCGGAAAAGCATAATTACATAATGGTCCCTGCACTTCATGGAAAATTACAGAAGGGCCAGGCAGTTTTTGCAAATTGCAAATATGTCCCTCTAGGGACCTATTTGTGATATTTATCTTTTTATTCCTCGTATTTTTATTGCATTTATGCCCTTGCACTATTTCTTTCATAACTTGAGCATCGTAGGTCCAAATTGCATGATTTTAGTGTCGTTTTGATCCTTGTCTCTTCAGCTATCATATGGCATGACTAATTTTCTCATCTGAAACCATTTTTATTATGCTGAATTTTTAATGTTAGATGATTTATGGCTTTACATGTCTTTGTCCTGAATTGATGATTACTCATATTTTTGTGCTCAATTCAACTCTGATTTCAACCTCAATCTGTGCTCATGATTTTATAGGACATTGATGTAATTAATCCTGAGATTGCATATTCTTTGCATTTAATCATATATCATGCATTACATATCTTATAATTGCATGAAAATAAAAAAAAATGCATGCATCATTTAATCGCATTGTAAATGCATAAAGACTGTATTGCATCCTGCTGCATAGAGACTTGTAAATGAGAATTAATCCACACATGCTTCTAATGGATCAAAATTTGACAAAGAAATATAGTAGCTCGTGTCCCTATGTTCGACCTTGGTAGACTTGCCAAGTAAAAATATTCCACAACATTCAAGGATTGTGGTTTTTGATCGACCGATTTTCGCCTCTTATACTACAATTATCGATTCTTAAAGAGGCGACTTTCGCTCTCATCAAATGGCACCGTTGCCAGGGACACGACTCAACTTTATTTATTTGTTGGATTTTGATATGTTTTTGTGTTGTATAATTTCAAGATTCACACGTCTTCCTTTCATGCATCATTTTTGCTTATTAATTTCCTCTCTATTTTTCTAACATTTCTCTTTTGTGGCAGGGCCCATGAAGATCGAGGACGCTTGATCTCCATGGAAGCACAGAGTTGGGAGCTCCAGCTGAAGAGGCCGCAATAGATTTGGCGGAGAAATTTAGGATCTGTTTATCAGTCTGCTTGCATTTGCATATTGTAATATATATATATATATATATATATATATATTTGTGTTGCATGTGCATTTTTAACAGTCCTCATTAGAGGGCTTGCATGTTGTAAAAAAAAGAAAGAAAAAAAGGAAAGGAAAAAAGTAGATCACTAGATGATCTACCCCCCCCCCCCCCCCCGACATACACTTGCACATATATTCTCCCCCCATCTCCCGCCTCTCTGTATATTTCACAATCACTCTCTCTCCTCTCACACCTTAAACTGTGCACATCGCACAAACCCCCCTCTCATCTTCTTCTGTAAAAACATACCCTCATCCTCCCTTGTATCTTAGTGTAAATGCTTCTCCCAACACAGACCCCTCCCCTAATTCAGATCCTTTGCTTAGGCTATTTCTAGCCCAAGTATAGGGGGTACCCGACTCATTCACCACTCCCTCTTTGTGTCTTCTTGTACTTAGGTCAAATTTTGATATAATTATAGGGGGACTGATGAATCCCGAATTCATCATGCTAAAATTCATTAATTAAACCCCTGGCTTAATCAATCCAATAAAAATCACCATTAATTCTTTATTATTATCTTGTATTATATTGTGTATAATTAACCCTTAGTTAATTGTATTTAACTATCATTATTTACTTTGTAATTATTTTCTCATAAAAAACCCCTAAAAATTAGGTAGAGTAATTGTCCTTAACATCACTAACCTTTAAAAAGACTACATATAAAAAAGATAAAAATCAGTGTTTTTACCCCCTTAAAAATACCCTTAAAAATACTTTTTGTATAAATGACCTCTTTTGGCTTTTCGTCCAACATGAAACTTGTAGATCTCATCGAGACGAACAACTTTCATGTTTTGACTTTTTCCTAATTTTGTCTCTAACTATTTCTTTTGCATTTTTCCTTGTATTTACATTTTTCGAATTTTCTGGTGCAGCCACGTGGCGCTCTCTGGAGCCGCCACATGGCTGCTCCTCCTTCCGCCACCCACCACTCCCGACCGTCGGATCTGCTCCATTCGCCTCCATCTCAGCCTTCCAATCACGCTCCATCGATAGCCGTCAAATCGTTCCAGAGATCACATCACCACCGCTCACCTGCGCCTATCCACCACCACCCGATCGACATTCCATCCAACGATCCTCCTCATGCCACGTCGCCCCTTCATCTCAGCCGCTCGATCGCATCTCATCCGATGCTTCTCACCACTACACGTCATCCTACTCTTCTCCACCGTTTGATAGCACCCGCCTTCTCATCTCAACCGCTCACCTCCACACTCATCTCAGCCGTTCGATTTCATCCTTGATCTAATCCACTCTGTTCGACCATGCCTCCATCCTGACTGTTGGATCTCGCGATCCAACGGTTGGGGCTTTATCCCCTACCTCCCAACGCCTACCTCTCCAGCTGTTACACCATACGAGACCCCTGCCCCCTTCCATTTTTATCTGTCGCTCCAGCCACCTCCTCCCTCTCCTAACGGCCACCCCATGTAGCCATTACCTCCATCTTCTTCGCGTAACCCTCAACCCTCCCTGCCATTACACCCAGCCTTCACTCAACCCCTTTCAAAACACCTCAACTCTACCATAACTGACCACCTCCTCCTCCTCCTATAAGTCCCCTCGCTCCGCCACATGTCAACCCGGTCTACCATTCCAAGGGCAAAGGCCCAGCTTCCCTCACCCCTCCGGTGATAGCGGAGGGGTGATTAGTCGAGGCGACGACGACCTTAGCCCAGGTGTCGACTCACTGTCGCCATGGCCGTGCTGCGGGCACCACCATGCTCTATCGAGCTCCGAGGCCCGGCTGACCTCGCCGGGCAATGACCAGAGCGCCTCCAAGGCGCTCAGCCCAAGCCACCTCCTCCACCCGTTCTCCGTCCGACCTCCAGATACTTTCCCCCTAATTTTTCGTCAATTTTCTCACAATTTTCCTGTCGCCCACGATGATCTTCATCACTGCCTAACCACTTCACAAGCCTCGCCGTACCATTCCCATCCTCGCCACCATATCCGATCACCTCTTCTCTTCTTCCATCGCCCGCTCCGCATCGATCCATTTCCTCCGATATCACGTCTGAGGACCCATTCGAGCATCCTCCTTCTCCGCCCGATCTGGCTTTCACCTCACCCCACTTCACTCGCATGCACTGCACAAAGGCACGCCTCGACTATACTAACGTCTGCAGGTCAAATCTCTTCAATGGTCGGAGCTTATGCCTTCCCGTCAGCCTCGTGCTCCTTGACAGTTCCGGAATCGCACTAGTTAAAAATATATGTCGTGAATTTTCGTTCGCTTAAAAAGATGCGTCGTTTCGTTGTAGGAGAGCAATCGAAATTCGTCAAGAAAATAACCACAATTATTTAGTCAATTTTTAATCATGTAGTTTTATGTTTATTTTACTTGAGCAAGTCCCAAGGTCGAACACAAGGAGGCAAAGGAACAACCTAGAATAATGTCTATCAAAGTTCATGTGCGATTTTTGAGGCGGTTTTTTTTTGTAATTTTTAATGCAATAAAGGATACAAAATGCAATTTTGGTCTATTTTAGGGACTAAAATGCAATGTCCGAAAAATATGAAACTTGGTGAAAATGATAATTATGATGAAATGAATGCATAGTAATTTTTTGGAATTTTTGGATGCAAGATGAATTTTTTTATGAATTTTTAAATGCAAAAAAATGAATTTCCATATTTAACTATAATAAATATTAAATCTAATAATTTTCAAGGGAAAAAAATTATCCAAGATCTATCACTTGGTGATGGATCTCAGTAAAATCCTAAACCTAAAAAAAGTGAGATTTAATACCTATTAAAAATCAAACATTAAAATGCAAAATGATTTTTACAAGGCAAATCATGCATGCAAATGCAATTCTTTTTGGGCACAATGTTAAACATTAATTTTACAATCCATTATTTTTTTGGGAAATTTTAGAGCAACGGTTAATTAATGACAAATTTCAGAGCACAAAATGGGCAAAATATTCAATTTTCCGCAAAATAATTAATTCTTAATTAACCATTGACCACAAAAATGTCAAACAATTACCACAATGTAGATAATTAATTGACGAATAAAATACTTATTTTTGATAAATAAAATAATGCAATGTAGCTGTCCAAAATGAAGTGGGAATACAGGGGTGATCATGTAATATTTAAATAATTATAACTAAAACAAAATGCAGAGAAGGGCCTATGTATAGTTACCAATAAGTACGGGGGGTATGTCTGCAATTTTTCCAGATGGTCACGTGCGCAGCACATGACCTCTGGCTCTGGCCATTCTTGCAAATATATAAAACTTCGAGGGGTGATCAGCAATTTGCCCTAGCAGTCACGTGCGTAGCACGTGACCCCAGAGTTGCGGACTAGAGCGCAAATTGGTTAACTTCAAGGGGTGTTGGTGCAAGTTCCCCGTCACACGTGGGATGCACGTGCGCGGGGGGGCCTCGGGCTCTATGCCCGGCCCGGCGGTGGTGAAGTGGAGAGGCGGAGGAGCTTCTGGGCGGTGATGCTTGGACGTTGATCTAAGGAGAAGCGAGGATGCGCCGGCATTGCTGAGCGACACTGCAACTGGGCGTTGAATTGAGGCTGAACAGAGAAGATGATGCCCAAGCTCGTTGCAGACGAAGAAGGTGGCGTTGCGAAGGTTGCCGTCGACGAAGAACGTCGGAGGTAGCTGTTGTTGAAGATGGAGATGATGGTCGACGTTGTTGTCGAAGCCGGTGAAGTAGGTTGCGACGGAGTCGTGGGCTCTACGACGAAGGATCGGAGCTTAACAGTACGCTGGGGCGGCGCTGCGACGGTCAGGGCTGACCGGATCTCATTGACGACAGAGCACTGGGCTGTCACCACCGGGCTTCGTTTGGGGGTATCGGCAGATGAGTATCTCGGTCGGAGGGTGGCGTGTTTAAATAGGAGGAGAGGGCTCCGCCGGAGATGGAATTTGGGGATTTGACGAGGCGACAGAGGATGCGAGGGATTCGATGGGATCGGGGATTGATTTGGGGATGATCAGCCATGGATGGAAGGGGGATCGGAGAGGGATTTGATTTGATTCAGTGAGATCTTGATGATGATTGGCGGCGAGATTTGGCGAAGACGGAGATGGAAGGCGAAGATCGGAGATGGGCGGAGATTTCAGGGCGGAGCGGCGCTTGATTGGGAAAGGAGGCGCTTGAACAATGAACAGTGGCTGTCCGATCTGCCAAGATCGGACGACCACGATGGAGACACGTGGCACTCGGATGGGTGAAGGAGGAAGCACGTGATATGGGTAAATATATACACGTAAATACATATAGACGTAAATACATATAGACGTAAATACATATAGACAGTATATATATACAGTAAATACATATAGAGTTACGCGAAAGTACGAGATATGGGTAAAATATATACACAGTATATGTACAGACCCCCTATACTTAGCGAGTGATGTGTCCTCAGAGCACAAGAAGCGTAAAGAAGACATAGCTTGGGCTAAGCGTGAGAGAGTGAAAAAGAAAAAGAAAAAGAGAGATAGGTCCGCCCCCTATACTTAGACTGTAAACAGTCTAAGTATAGAAGAAGAGCCAAAAAATGAGGCAGTCGGGATATGTGGATGAAGAGAGTATATACAAATGGCATCAGTTCCCCCCTATACTTAGGCTCTGGTCAGCCTAAGTATGGAAGAAGGGTGGAAATGAGGTGATCGTGAGATGGAGAAAATGATATTTACAGATGGCATCGGTCCCCCCCTCTACTTAGGCCTTGGCCTAAGTAGAGGAAGAAGTTGTACAAGGAGACTGACGTGGTCGGGAGGGAGGGTGGGTAGCCGATGATTAAGATGGTTTTCGGTTGATCTTTTTATGAGCCTGCGGCGGGAGATCGTAATGATGAGAAGGAGATGAAGCATATGATTCCCAGCTATTATCAGTATTATCCTCAGAAAAATCATGATGGATAGTGGATGAACATATGAGTCAGATGAAAGGTAACCATCATCAGAGTTATCCTCAGAGGAATAGTATTTAAAAGTGGACACACTCCAGATATTCTTGTATTTTTGTTTCTTCAGTTGTTTTCTCAGAATTCGTTCCTTCTTGTGATCAAGCGGTTTGTCCTCGGATGAATACTCTGAAGCACCAGTCTCGGTCAGCTCATAAGAAATAATTCTAGTGTATTTGATGAGAGCATGAGCATTAGCTTTTGATGAATAATAGTTAGTAATGGGAGTCGTCCAGGGGGAATCGAATTTTGGATCCTTACGAAGATATGGTTTTAGAATTGCCGAGCAGACCTCGCTCATGTAGATTACCTTTTTCGGACCTGGTGAGGGATTATCAGCTGATTCCTCTTCTGGAAGGTCAAAGGTGACTTGCTTTTTCGATGAAGGAGTAGTCTTTTTGTTTCGTGAAGGTGTCGATCCACTTGAGTCTTCAGATGAATAACCATTGGAATTTCTTCTCTTTGGTCGGTGTTCATCCTGCGTGTTTGTTCTTAGTCTTCTTAATGCTGGTGCACTCTTGATTTGGGAAGTTTTGGTCAAGGTATTCAGCGTAGGTTGCCCTGGGTGCGACCATGCATATATCTCAGGATCATATAAGAAACATTCTTCTATTTTGAGATCCGCAGGAATTGCAATATTAGGGGGAGTCTATGCATGTACGTTCTCAATGGATTTGACATTGGAGTATTCATGTGTCGTATTGATGTGATCAAGGTAGTCAGAATGGGTTGACCCAGGGTGCGACCATGCATAAGTCTCCGGATCATATGATTCATATACTTGATTCTCCATGGTGAGAGCAGCTGGGAATGGAGCAGGGGAGAGAGTCTATAAACCAATAGTCTTATCAACAACCACTATCTCAGATGTAGCAATGGTGTAGGGCTATTCTACCGCTTGATTGTTACGACTGCCGAGGACTTCGTGGGTTACCTTAGAAAATCGTGGTTCCTCAAAGATTAGGTGAGATCGAAGTGTTTCCAATGCTGTAAAATTGATTTCCCGAGTCTCAGACTCAATAATTTCCTTAGCCAATGCTAAGAACAGCTTTCCGAGAATGATTGGAGACTGGGTGAATTCTCCTTGATGCTCAATATCAATGATCGTGAATTCTACTTTGAGCGGAGCACCTTAGAATGTAATGATGACAGAAATGATTCCTCTCGGCCGCTTTATCGATCGATCAGCCAATTGAATAATCTCTCATATCTTCCTGATCGGTCCGAGTTTGAGTTCGTGAAATACAGAGGTCGGGAGGATATTGATCGGTGAATCGTCATCAAATCGAGCATGGGTGAAAATCGTGTCTTTGATTCCACAGTCAAATCTGGGCTACCGCTTCACTATGCGGCTCTTGATTTTTCTCCTCAATGCCAAGGAGGAGGCCATTGACAATATATGTCTTTCAGTCTTTGTTCTAATCCTGCCCGACTTTTTCATCATTAATTTATCCATTACAAATTCTTTAATGTCGGGAAAGTTTTCAATGGCCCGTATGAAAGGAAGTTCGAAAATCAGTTTCTTTTCCAGTGCTTCCCGTATAACAGGATCCAAATTCTTTAGATCTTCTTCAGTTTCAATTTTTGTGTATTTTTCAAGATTTTCGATTTTTTTGTTGTTTTCTAATATTTCAATTTTTTGGTATTTTTTGTGTGGTGTGGTGATGTGGTGTCTTCCGTAGATGAGTAGGGGCTTTGATGTTACGAGTAAGAGTCAGAGGCATAGTCATTTTTAGGGGAGTAATATGCAAAAGTGCCGCTGTCAGAATCGTCCCTAGGTTTTCTGAATATCCTCAAAATTGTCAACCTGAGATCCAATCTTTTCCTCATCCATTTTTATGTCTGAGTCACCAGAGAGGGAAATTCATTGGTCGACAAACCATTTAAATCTATCCTCCATTAAATCAAATCTCTTGTTTATCCTCGAAATATCATCCTCAAAATTCTGCTCATGGTCAATCATGAGAGCAGTCGGTGTGCGTTTTTGCATCTGAGATTCTTCTTCCATTTTCTTGTATGCGATGAGAGGAGATTTTCTTAGGATATCCAATATATGATTATTATTTTCTGAAAATTTCTCCTCAAAAATTATGGAAGGAGGCAACTCATATGGTCCATGCATGTGGAGTTGGTCCGAGTAGAGTTTAATTTATTGATCATGATTGGTCGGGCCTTGATAATGTGGAGTCAACATACAGGGGTTATGTGTTTCTATGTCGTCAGTTATGTCCTCTATATGAGTGTCATGTCTAAAGATGGGGTTGTCATAGTCGATCCAAGATGATGGTTGATCATTTGTGTTCAAGGGTAGGGTAGATGGGATATGTGAAGAATTGTTAAATTCGATCATGTGGCTATAATCTCCCATGAATGATGGATTGATATTTACCGAATATGAAGGATGAATGGTATGATCGGAGTAGAGTGGATTGACATATGAAGAAGTGGAGACCTTAGTCAGTTGTTGGTTTGTATGATCCAAATACAAAGGGTTGTCATTCATGAAGTAGATTGGATTTGTAGAGAATGTTGGATCTATTGGTGGTTGAGAGTCTCTTGTGGAAGATGGATGGTGTGTAGTTGGAGGAGGTTTTGAAGGTTTGGGTCTAAGCGATACGAATTCATTTTCATAGTATAGCTCTGATGGATTCTCAGACAAATGTTCTGCCATTTTTTAAAGAGCTGAAATGAATGACGATTTGGGTTTGTTTGAGACGAATTGATTTTCATGATCTGGATCTGGAGAGCTCTTGGACAAAAGTTCCATGATTTTCGAATGAGGTTTATTGGTTGACAAATCAAGAAAGGAGATAGATGGCACAATTGTGCGGCTTTTTTATTTTTTCGAAATCGATTCAAGCACGCAAAATCAAGCACAAATCAAACCCCAGGTTCACCAACTCGCACAATTAAGCCATAAGAGTTCGGCTATTATCTTTTCAATTTTAATTGGTGATAAGACAATCTTGGAAAGAATTTAGCGAGCTGTTAGGTGCCGTAAATTTTCCTAATAACTGGCTCGAATTCTTATGACTTGTTGCACCTACTTTCAGCCAGTATGGGAGTATGTACGGACCATAGAACGACCACCCGTTACTTGAGTATGGAGCCTTATACAGTGTCCTCTAAACCACCCACTATGCTAAGGAAATCCGGACCGTTTACAGGCTTCCCGTTAGATCCTCACTGAGAAGTAGCTAATCGTTTTTGGTAGAATCGGTGCTCAATATGAAAATCCGGCTTTGGGCTCTAGACTTAAGTGTCGTCTCTCGCTCACTCATAAAAAATAAAAGAATCCAAGGTCGTGGTTGCTCTCCCGCAAAAATTCTCGATTTTATGAGTTATTTAAAGTCGGCTATATTTAGCAATCCTAATTTTAATTAGGCGATCACTGAAGAATTAAATGAGCACAAATGCACTTCTACCATCCAGTCCCAATTTCCTTTAAAATTATATGACCAAACAAGAGGGAGAAATTCGGGAAAAGCCGATGCACGCGAAAAACTATGATGTATGCTCAGTTAGAAGACTTACAGTGAATCCTTGTAATCTCCATGTGGGATACAATACAATAATTGAAAAATTATTCTAAATGAATGCAAGCTCATGAAAAACCGCACCTAGCAGAAAGTTCTGTTAGCGGGGAAGAATTTAGTTGAATTCGGCTAAATTGAACGATCTAATGTGCGTATCAATTAAGGTGAAGTGTGGCCTTAGGTCCTACGAGCACAATTCAAAAATTAAAAATGCTTTAAAAGCCGTAAGTGCAGGTCTATCCTAAGCACCACTCAAGTCTGGCCCCAGCCTCACCGGAGAGTGAAACAGGCCACGACACATCACAAAAAAGAGTTCAAGGTCTTTTTACACGTGCGAGAGTCCAAACGGACACCTTTATAAATGAGCAATTAATTACAGAAATTTAAAAATTGCAGAAAACAAAATTCTAGACTATACGCTCTCTCACGACTCGACTTGATCTTAAATTACTTGCGGCTTTGCGGAAGTCGGTGAAGATACATCGGCTCTTGAAAAACCGCTCCATGTACGATGGGTACCTCGCGAGAAAAATAAGAGAGACTGTGTAAGAGATTGACTCAAAAATAAATCAAAAATAAAATAAGAAAAATAAATGCTGAAAGTAAAATAAAATAAATGCAGGAAAAAATGAAATTTACAGTGAAAAATTTGGGGGTCAGACTTTCCGAATGCGAAAAACCGAATGAAAAATTTTTAGGCAAAAAAACTAAGCCGTTTGCTTAAAAATATGTATTGTTTCGTTGTAGGCGGGCAATCGGAATTCGTCAAGAAAATAACCACAATTATTTAGTCAATTTTTAATCGCATGATTTTATGTTTATTTTACTTGTGCAAGTCCCAAGGTCGAACACAAGGAGGCAAAGGAACAACCTAGAATTATGTCTATTAAAGTTCGTGCTCGATTTTCGAGGCGTTTGTTTGTAATTTTTAATCCAATAAAGGATACAAAATGCAATTTTTGCCTATTTTAGCGACTAAAATGCAATTAATGTCTGAAAAATATGAAACTTGGCCAAAATGATAATTATGATGAAATGAACGCTCATTAATTTTTTAGGAATTTTTGAATGCAAGATGAATTTTTTATGAATTTTTAAATGCAAACAAAATGAATTTAATTATTTAATTATAATAAATATTAAATCTAATTATTTTTAAGGGATAAAATTATCCTAGATCTATCACTAGGTGATGGATCTCAAAAAAATCCTAAACTTCAAAAATGTGAGATTAATACCTATTAAAAATCAAACATTGAGAAATATAAAATGATTTTTACAAGGCAAACCATGCATGCAAATGCAATTCTTTTCAGGCATAATGTTAAATATTCTATTATCCATGATTTTTCGAGAATTTTTAGAGCAATTGTTAATCAATGACAAATTTCAAAGCACAAGATGGGCGAAATATTCAATTTTCCGCAAAATATTTAATTCTTAATTAATCATTGATCACAAAAATGTCAAACAATTACCACAATGTAGAGAATTAATTGACGAACAAAATTCCTATTTTTGATAAATAAAATAATGCAATGCAGCTGTCCAAAATAAAGGGGAATACAAGGGTGATTATGCAATATTTAAATAATTATAACTAAAACAATTTGCCCTAGCAGTTCTTGCAAATATATGAAACTTTTCGGTGCGATGAACAATTTGCCCTAGCAGTCACATGCCTAGCATATGACCCCAGAGTGGCGGACTGGAGCGTAAATTGGTTAACTTCGAGGGGTGTTGGTGCAAGTTCCCCATCGCACGTGAGATGCACGCGCACGGGGGCCTCGGGCTTTGTGCCCGGCCCGGCGGTGGTAAAGCGGAGAGGCGGAGGAGCTTTTGGGCGGTGATGCTTGGCTGTCGATCTGAGGAGAAGCGAGGATGCGCTGACATTGCTGAGCGACGTTGCAACTAGGCGTTGAACGGAGACTGATCTGAGAACATGAAGCCCAAGCTCGTTGCAGACGAAGAAGGCGGCGTTGTGAAGGTTGTCGTCGACGAAGAACGTAGGAGGTAGCTGTTGTTGAAGACGGAGACGATGGTCGACGTTGTTGTTGAAGCCGGTGAAGTAGGTTGCGGCGGAGTCGTGGGCTCTACGACGAAGGACTGGAGCTTAGCAGTACGCTAGGGCGGCGCTGCGACGGTCATGGCTGACCGGATCTCGTCGACGGTGGAGCGTCGGGCTGTCACCACCGGGTTTAGTCTGGGGGTATCGGTGGATGAGGATCTCGGTCGGAGGGTGGCATGTTTAAATAGGAGGAGAGGGCTCCGTCGGGTATGGAATTTGAGGATTTGATGAGGCGGCGGAGGATGTGAGGTATTTGATGGGATCGAGGATTGATTTGGGGATGATCAGCCATGGATGGAAGGGAGATCATAGAGGGATTTGATTTGATTCGATGAGATCTTGATGAGGATGATGATCGGCGGCGAGATTTTCGAAGAAGGATATGGAAGGCGAATATCGGAGATGGGTAGAGATTTCGAGGCAGAGCGGCACCTAATTGGGAAAGGAGGCACTTGAAGACGATGAACAGTGCTCATCCGATTGGCCGAGATCGGACGGCCACGATGGAGACACGTGGCGGTCGGATGGGTGAAGGAGGAAGCACGTGCGTGGCACGTGCATGGGAGGCACGTGCTTCGTACGTGCGGCTTTTTAATAGTTTTTTTAAATTAAAACGAATAAATAAAAACTCAAAAAATGGCTAACATGTGGCGGCTCGAGGAGCGGCCACGTGTCAGCACCACAAAATCGAAAAATATAAACTTTGAAAAATTTAAAATAAATAGCAAACAACCTCGGATCAAAAAAGTTTCTTCACGAAAACTGGTCGTCTCGATGAGATCTACAACTTTCATGAAGACACCAAAACCAAAATCGATCAATTGCACAAAGTGATATTTTTGGGGTATCCCATGTACATAGAATACCCTGATTTTTGGGTTTTATATTTTTTGTCATTTTTAAACCAGATAAAAAATCTGAAAAAATATGATAAAATCAAAGATAAATATTTACACATTAATCATTTTTTTGGATTTTTTAATGATAAATAAAAATAAGAAATAAAATAAAACACGAAAAGACCAATTCTGTACAGACATTTAGTGAAGACTTGGACTCGGTTAGTTTCTTTGATTTCAAGCTCAATTTGGATTTGGATTTTTGCACATTTTAATAAAACTTTCATCAAAGAAGATAAATAAAAAAGAAATGAAATAAAATAGGTTAATTATGTACATAAAATAATAGGTCAAAAACAGTTAAAATACAAAATGTACAAAAGAGGCCCAAAATCCAACTTTCACATATGAGCTCCAATTCACATGAACTTGATCTTGTTTTGAAGGTAATTGAATGCACATTAGTTCATAAGTGAGTAGGATCAAAAGGACACTAGATGGGGAAGATATGAGGTTTTTAGTCCGGAAATCCTGAAATTAAGGTTTGGGTTTTTGGTCCACTTATTTTGGTTAATGATTTTTTTGTATTTTTCTTATATTTTTGTTAGTGATGTGTACACAGTGGAGGTAGTTTTGGGTCATTCAGAGTTAGCATGAATTAGTTAAAAATCAGGAAAGTTAGGCTATTTACAAGTCAATTTTGACTGGGATTTTTGGCTTCTTATTTTATGCAGAAATGAGTGATAAATGCAATTCTTATCAAATCATGCATGAATGCTAATTATGCTGAATAAATGAAGAAATGTCAATGATTTTGAGGGATTTGAGCTTAATTAATGAGATTTAGAGTGATAAATCTGAGATTCATCATCCCCCTATACTTAAACCATGCTCGTCCCTGAGCATCAAAAAAATACCATGAGGTGAAATGAGATTGGGTTCAATACCATGACCATGAGCTGAAGGTGAAAATGAAACTAGACTCGAGCTATGGATTATTAGTTTGGCGGAACATGTATGAGACTTAGAATTTTAAAATCAACAACCTTCAAGTTCTACACATCATTGTCACAGTTTCGTCTCAGAAGGCATCTTAGATCAATCCTCTTCCCAAAGCATACCCTATGAACAATGAACAATCGGCTCATGTGTGTGAAAGGTTTTAGCTCTTCCCATCCAGAATGCCAGACTACCATGCAAATCTCCACTCCATTAACTCGTCCTCGGGGAGTCAGGTATTTCCTTCTAAGGTCCGTCGTGTTGTGTTCACAATCGAATCGGGGGAGAAGTTAGAAGAAGGAGAAAAGAACTGGAGGGTGGCCAGTGTAGTCATCTCTCCTTATGAAGCTAGCCACTGTAGCTGAGACTTCACTAAGATCTGCATGTTTTCTTGAAGCTTGGACCTTTTTGGTCAGATATTTATTTGGTAGAATGCTTCTTTGTATTTGGATTTTTTGATGGTTCTGCTTGGATTTTATTGTGCCCCTACGGATATAGAATCTTTTTGTTTCCGTACATTTTTTGTGGTCTTAGAAAAAATTATGCCCAGCCGTCCATCCTTTTTCCGAAGCTTTATTTCAACTTGTACTCTGGCCTTTAGATTGCTACGCTACCAGAAAAAAACTCACACAGTCTTCCAACATCCCGTCTGAGTTGAGCTAAGTGCATAGTGCGAGAGTACAAATTTATTCCCTATTCCAGAGTTGTACCCAGAATGAAGAGACCAGGTTAGACACTAAGAGTCAAATGCTGCACATTGTCATGTTGAACTCAAAGAATTTAGGCAAAGACCTGAAGTTTCTAAAATCCTATTTCTCGGTGAAGTTCCTCTGAAAATTAAGGTGGATTAAGGTCAAGTCTAGACCACTCTCGGTTTCTGCTCCTACCTCAGTTCAGAACCCAAAAACATTTCACAGATGCAAATGAATATGATGTAGGATGAAGTGCAAGTATGTGAAATGCAGACACAATTTTTTTCTTTTTGTGTTTTTTTTATTTTTTATGCAAGGGATTTTTTAAGCTTTTTTTATGCAAAAATAAAAATGAAGTCTCTTTTTTTTCAAAAAAAATTGGGTTGGACACAGTCAGTGTTAGTAGCAAAACTTTTTTTTCTTTTTGTTTTTTTCAAGTTAGTTACCCTTCCCGTAAATACATATAGACTTACATGAAAGTACGAGATATGAGTAAAATATATACACAGTATATATACAGACCCCCTATACTTAGCGAGTGTTGTGTTCTCAGAGCACAAAAGGCGTAAAGAAGACATAGCTCGGGCTAAGCGTGAGAGAGTGAAAAAGAAAAAGACAGATAGGTCCGCCCCCTATACTTAGACTGTAAACAATCTAAGTATAGAAGAAGAGCGAAAAAATGAGGCGGTCGGGATATGTGGATGAGGAGAGTATATACAAATGGGCATCAGTTCCCCCTATACTTAGGCTCTGGTCATCCTAAGTATGGAAGAAGGGTGGAAATGAGGTGATCGTGAGATGGAGAAAATGGTATGTACAGATGCCATCGGTCCCCCCCTATACTTTGGCCTTGGCCTAAGTAGAGGAAGAAGCTGTACAAGGATATCGATGTGGTCAGGAGGGAAGGTGGGTAGCCGATGATTTCTTCTCTTTGGTCGGTGTTCGTCATGCATGTTTGTTCTTAGTCTTCTTAATGCTGGTGCACTCTTGATTTGGGAAGTTTTGGTCAAGGTATTCAGAGTAGGTTGCCCCTGGGTGCAACCATGCATATGTCTCATGTTCATATAAGAAACATTCTTCTATTTTGAGATCTGCAGGAATTGAAATATTTGGGGGAGTCTATGCATGTTTATTCTCAATTGATTTGGCATTGAAGCATTCCTGTGTCATATTGATGTGATAATGGTATTCAGAATAGGTTGACCCCGGGTGCGACCATGCATAAGTCTCCAGATCGTATGATTCATATACTTGATTCTCTATGGTGAGAGCAACTGGGAATGGAGCAGGGGGAGAGTCTCTAAACCAATAGTCTTATCAACAACCGCTATCTCAGATGTAGCAACGGGGTAGGGCTCTTCTACTGCTTGATTGTTACGACAGTCGAGGACCTCGTGGGTTACCTCAGAAAATCATGGTTCCTAAAATACTGGGTGAAATCGAAGTGCTTTCAATGCTGTAAAATTGATTTCCTGAGTCTCACACTAAATAATTGCCTTAGCCAACGCTAAGAACGGCTTATGGAGAATGATTGGAGACTGGATGAATTCTCCTTGATGCTCAATATCAATGATCATGAATTCTACTTTGAGTGGAGCACCTTGGAATGAATGATGACAGAATTGATTCCTCTCGACCTTTTTATCAATCGATCAGCCAATTGAACAATCTCTCGTATCTTCCTGATCAGTCTGAGTTTGAGTTCGTGAAATACAGAGGTCGGGAGGATATTGGTCGGTGAATCGTCATCAATTCGATCATGGGTGAAAATTGTGTCTTTGATTCCACAGTCAAATCTGGGTAACTGCTTCACTATGCGGCTCTTGGTTTTCTCCTCAATACCAAGAGGAGGCCATTGACAAGATATGTCTTTCAGTCTTTGTTCTAATCCTGCCTGACTTTTTCATCATTAATTTATCCATTACAAAACCTTTAAGGTCAGGGAAGTGTTCAATGGCCCATATGAAGGGAAGTTCAAAATCAGTTTCTTTTCCAGTGCTTCCCGTATTGCAGGATCCAAATTCTTCAGATCTTCTTCAGTTTCAATTTTTATGTATTTTTCAAGATTTCGGATTTTTTGTTGTTTTCTAATATTTCAATTTTTTTGGTATTTCCTGTGTGGTGTGGTGATGTGGTGTCTTCCGTAGATGAGTAGGTGCTTTGATGTTCCGAGTAAGAGTCAGAGGCATAGTCATTTCTAGGGTAGTAATATGCAAAAGTGTCGTCGTTAGAAATGTCCCTAAGTTTCTGAATATCCTCAAAATTGTCAACCTGAGATCCAATCTTTTCCTCATCCATTTTTATGTCCGAGTCACCAGAGAGGGAAATTAATTGGTCGGCAAACCTTCTAAATCTATCCTCCATCAAATCAAATATCTTGTTTATCCTCGAAATATCATCCTCAAAATTTGGTTCATGATCAATCATGGGAGCAGTCGGTGTGTGCTTTTACATCTGAGATTCTTCTTCCATTTTCATGTATGTGTTGAGAGGAGATTTTCTTAGGATATCCGATATATGATTATTATTTTCTGAAAATTTCTCCTTAAAAATTATGGAAGGAGGTTGCTCGTATGGTCCATGCATGTGGAGTTGGTCTGAGTAGAGTTCAATTCTTTGATCATGATTGGTCGGAGCATGATATTGTAGAGTCAACATACAGGAGTTATGTGTTTCTATGTTGTCAGTACCGTCCTCTGTATGAGTGTCATGTCTAAAGATGAGGTTGTCATAGTCAATCCAAGATGATGGTTGATCATTTGTGTTCAAGGGTAGGGTAGATGGGAGATGTGAAAATTTGTTAAATTCGATCATGTGGCTATAATCTCCCATGAATGATGGGTTGACATTTACAAAAAAAGAAGAATGAATTTTATGATCGGAGTAGAGTGGATTGACATATGAAGAAGTGGAGACTTCAGTTGGTTGTTGGTTTGTATGATCCGAATACAAAGGGTTGTCATTCATGAAGTAGATCGGATTTGTAGAGAATGGTGGATCTATTGGTGGTTGAGAGTCTCTTGTGGAAGATGGATGGTGTATAGTTGGAGGAGGTTTTGAAGTTTTAGGTCTAACCGATACGAATTCATTTTCATAGTATAGCTCTGATGGATTCTCGGATAAATGTTCCGCCATTTTTGAAAGAGCTGAAATGAATGACAGTTTGGGTTTGTTTGAGAGGAATTGATTTTCATGATCTAGATCTGGAGAGTTCTTGGACAAAAGTTCCATGATTTTCGAATGAGGTTTATTGGTTGACAAATCAAGAAAGGAGAGAAATGGCACAATTGTGCGGCTTTTTGATTTTCGAAATCGGTTCACGCACGCAAAATCAAACTCAAATCAAACCCCAGGTTCACCAACTCACACAATGAGTCGTAAGAGTTTGGCTATTATATTTTCAATTTTAATTGGTGATAAGACAATCTTGGAAAGAATTTAGCGAGCTGTTAGGTACCGAAAATTTTCCTAATGACTGGCCCGAATTCTTACGACTAGTTGCACCTACTTTCAACCAGTATGGGAGTAAGTACAGACCGTAGAACGACTTCTCATTACTTGAGGATGGAGCCTTACACAGTGTCCTCTAAACCACCCATTCTGCTAAGGAAATCCGGACCATTTCCCGGCTACCCGTTAGATCCTCACTGAGAAGTAGCTAATCAATTTTGGTAGAATCAATAGTCAATATAAAAATCCAGATTTGGGCTCTAGCCTTAAGTGTCGTCTCTCGCTCACTCAAAAAAATAAAAGAATCCAAGGTCGGGCTTGCTCTCCCACAAAAATTCTCGATTTTATGAGTTATTTAATGTCAGCTATATTTAGCAGTCCCAATTTTTATTAGGCGATCACTGAAGAATTAAATGAGCACAAATGCACGTCTACCATTCAGTCCCAATTTCCTTTAAAATTATGTGACAAAACAAGAGGGAGAAATTTGGGAAAAGCTGATGCATGTGAAAAATTATGGTGTATGCTCGATTAGAAGAATTATAGTGAATCCTCGCAATCTCCATGTGGGATGCAATACAATAATTGAAAATTTATTCTAAATGAATGCAAGCTGATGAAAATCCGCACCTAGCACAAAGTTTTATTAGCGGGGAAGAATTGAGTTGAATTCGGCTAAATTGAACGATCTAATGTGCGTCTCAATTAAAGTGAAGTGTAGCCTTAGGTCCTACGAGCACAATTCAAAAATAAAAAATGCTTTAAAAGCCGTAAGTGCAGGTCTATCCTCAGCGCCACTCAAGTCGGGCCCCACCCTCACCGGAGAGTGAAACAGGTCACGCCACACCACAAAAAGTTCAAGGTCTTTTTACACGCACGAGAGTCCAAACAGACACCGCTATAAATGAGCAATTGATTACAGAAATTTAAAAATTGCAGAAAAGAAAATCCTAGAGTCTATGCTCTCTCACGACTCAATTCAATCTTAAATTACTTGTCACTTTTCGTAAGTCGTTGAAGATGCGTCGACTCTTGAAAAGCCGCTCTACGTACTTCGGGTACCTCGCAAGAAAAATAAGAGAGATAGTGTAAGAGATTGACTCAAAAATAAATCAAAAATAAAATAAGAAAAATAAATGCTGAAAGTAAAATAAAATAAATGCAGAAAAAAAGGAATTTACAATGAAAAATTCAGGGGTCGGACTACACGAATGCGGAAAACCGAACGAAAAATTTTTAGACAGATAAACTAAGCTGTTTGCTTAAAAAGATGTGTCATTTTGTTGAGGCAGGCAATCGGAATTCGTCAAGAAAATAACCAAAATTATTTAGTCAATTTTTAATCGTGTGGTTTTATGTTTATTTTTCTTAGGCAAATTCCAAGGTTGAACACAAGGAGGCAAATGAACAACCTAGAATTATATCTATCAAAGTTCGTGCACGATTTTTGAGGCGGTTTTTTTTTGTAATTTTTAATGCAATAAAGGATACAAAAAGCAATTTTGGCCTATTTTAGGGATTAAAATGCAATTAATGTCTGAAAAATATGAAACTTGGCCAAAATGATAATTATGATGAAATGAATGCACAGTAATGTTTTTGGAATTTTTGGATATAAGATGAATATTTTTTATGGATTTTTAATGCAAATAAAATGAATTTCAATATTTAATTATAATAAATATTAAATCTAATTATTTTCAAGGGATAAAATTATCCAAAAACTATCACTAGGTGATGGATCTCAGAAAAATCCTAAACCTCAAAAATGTGAGATTTAATACTTATTAAAAATCAAACATTGAAAAATACAAAATGATTTTTACAAGGCAAACCATGCATAAAAATGCAATTCTTTTTGGGCACAATGTTAAAAACAATTAATTCTATAATCCGTGATTTTTCAGAATTTGTAGAGCAACGGTTAATCAATGACAAATTTCAGAGCACAAGATGGGCAAAATATTCGATTTTTCGTAAAATAATTAATTCCTAATTAACCATTGGCCACAAAAATGTCAAACAATTACCACAATGTAGATAATTAATTGACGAACAAATTCCTATTTTTGATAAATAAAATAATGCAATGTAACTGTTCAAACCAAAGGGTGAATACATGGGTGATTATGCAATATTTAACTAAAACAAAATGCAGAGAAGGGTCTGAGAGTAGTTACCAATAAGTACAAGGGGTATGTCTGCAATTTTTCCCGATGGTCACGTGTGTAGCACGTGACCTCTGGCTCTGGCCGTTCTTGCAAATATATGAAACTTCGAGGGGTGATCAACAATTTGCCCTAGCAGTCACGTGCTTAGCACGTGACCCCAGAGTGGCGGACTGGAGTGCAAACTTGTTAACTTTGAGGGGTGTCGGTACAAGTTCCCCTACCGCACATTGGATGCACGTGCGCAGGGGCCTCAGGCTCTTTGCCCAGCCCGGCGGTGGTGAAGCGGAGAGGTGGAGGAGCTTCTGGGCGGTGATGCTTGGTCATCGATCTGAGGAGAAGCGAGGATGCGCCGACGTTGCTGAGCGACGCTGCAACTAGACGTTGAACGGAGTCTGATCTGAGAAGATGATGCTAAGCTCGTTGCAGACGAAGAAGGCGGCGTTGCGAAGGTTGCCGTCAACGAAGAACGTCGAAGGTAGCTGTTGTTGAAGACAGAGACGATGGTCGACATTGTTGTCGAAGCCGGTGAAGTAGGTTGCGGCGGAGTCGTGGGCTCTACGGTGAAGGATCGGAGCTTGGTAGTATGTCGGGGCGGCGCTACGACGGTCAGGGCTGATCGGATCTCATTGACAGTGGAGCATCGGGCTGTCACCACCGGGCTTCATCTGGGGGTATCGGCGGATGAGGATCTCGGTCAGAGGGTGGCGTGTTTAAATAGGAGGAGAGGGCTCTGTCGAAGATGGAATTTAGGGATTTGACTAGGTGGCAGAGGATGCGAGGGATTCGATGGGATCAGGGATTGATTTGGGGATGATCAACCATGGATGGAAGGGGGGATCGGAGAGGGATTTGATTTGATTCGGTGAGATCTTAATGAGGATGATGATCGGCAGCGAAATTTGGCGAAGATGGAGATGGAAGGCGAAGATCGGAGATGAGCGGAGATTTCAGGGTCGAGCGACACCTGATTGGGAAAGGAGGCGCTTGAAGACGATGAACAGTGGTCGTCCGATCGGCCGAGATCGGACGACCATGATGGAGAACGTGGCGGTCGGATGGGTGAAGGAGGAAGCATGTGCGTGGCACGTACCTGGGAGGCACGTGCGTCGTACGTACGGATTTTTAATATTTTTTTTAAAAATAAAAACGAATAAATAAAAACTCAAAAAATGGCTGACACGTGGCGACTCCAGGAGCTGCCACGTGTCAGCACCACAACAATCGAAAATATAAACTTTGAAAAATCCAAAATAAATAGCAAACGGCCACGGATCGAAAACGTTTCTTCACAAAAATTGTTCATCTCGATGAGAAGACACCAAAACCAAAATCGATCAATTGCACAAAGTGATATTTTTGGGGTATCCCATGTACATAGAATACCCTAATTTTTGGGTATATATTTTTTTGTCATTTTTAAGCCAGGTAAAAAATCCGGAAAAAATATGATAAAATCAAAGATAAATATTTGCACATTAATCTATTTTTTGGATTTTTTATTGATTAAGAAAAAGAAGAAATAAAATAAAACACGAACAAAACCAATTGTGTACAAACATTTAGTGAAGACTTGGACTTGGTTAGTTTCTTTGATTTCAAGCTCAATTTTGGTTTTGGATTTTTGCGAATTTTAATAAAACTTTCATCAAAGAAGACAAATGAAAATGAAAATGAAATAAAATAGGTTAATTATGTACATAAAATAATAGATCAAAAACCGTTAAAATACAAAATGTACAAAAGAGGCCCAAAACCCGACTTTCACATATGAGCTCCGATTACATTAGTTTAAAAGTGAGTAGGATCAAAATGGACAATGGATGGGGAAGATATGAGTGTTTTAGTCCGGAAATCCTGAAAATAGGGTTTGGGTTTTTGGTCCACTTATTTGGGTTAATGATTTTTTTGTATTTTTCATTTATTCTTGTTAGAGATGTGTACACAGTGGAGGTAGTTTTGGGTCATTCGGAGTTAGCATGAATTAGTTAAAAATCAGGGAAGTTTGGCTATTTACAAGTCAATTTTGACTGGGATTTTTGGCTTATTATTTTATGTAGAAATGAGTGATAAAATGCAATTCTTATCAAATCATGCATGAATGCTAATTATGTTGAATAAATGAAGAAATGTCAATGATTTTGAGGGATTTGAGCTTAATTAATGAGATTTAGAGTGATAAATCTGAGATTCATCATCCCCCTATACTTAAACCATGCTCGTCCCTGAGCATCAAAAAAATGCCATGAGGTGAAATGAGATTGGGTTCAATACCAAGACCATGAGCTGAAGGTGAAAATGAAACTGATCTCGAGCTATGGATTATTAGTTTGGCGGAACTTGTATGAGACTTAGAATTTTAAAATCAACAACCTTCAAGTTGTACACATCATTGTCACAGTTTCGGCTTAGAAGGCATCTTAGATCAATCCTCTCCCAAAGCATACCCTATGAACATTGAACAATCGACTCATGTGTGTGAAAGGTTTTAGCTCTTCCCATCCAGAATGCCAGACTACCAGTCAAATCTCCTCTCCATTAACTCGTCCTCGGGGAGTCAGGTATTTCCTTCTAAGGTCTATCGCGCTGTGTTCACAATCGAATTGGGGGAGAAGTTAGAAGAAGGAGAAAAGAACTGGAGGGTGGCATGTGTAGTCCCTCTCCTTGTGAAGCTGGCCAGTGTAGCTGAGTCTTCACAAGGATCTGCAAGTTTTCTTGAAGCTTGGACCTTTTTGGTCAGATATTTATTTGGTAGAATGCTTCTTTGTATTTGGATTTTTGGTGGCTCTGCTTGGATCTTGTTGTGCCCCTACGTATATAGAATCTTTTTGTTTCCGTACATTTTTTGGGGTCTTAAAAAAAATTGTGCCCAACAGTCCATCCCTTTTCCGAAGCTTTATTTCAACCCGTACTCCGGTCTTTAGATTTGTACGCTACCAGAAAAGAAACTCACACAGTCTTCCAACATCCCGTCTGAGTTGAGCTAAGTGCATAGTGCGAGAGTACAAATTTATTCCCTATTCCAGAGTTGTACCCAGAATGAATAGACCAGGTTAGACATAAGAGTCAAATGCTTCACATTGTCATGTTGAACTCAAAGAATTAAGTCAAAGACCTTAAGTTTCTAAAATCCTATTTCTCAGTGAAGTTCCTCTGAAAATTAGGTAGATTAAGGTCAAGTCTAGATCACTCTTGGTTTCTGCTCATACCTCAGTTCATAACCCAAAGACTTTTCACATATGCAAATGAATATGATGCAGGATGAAGTACATGTATGTGAAATGCATACACAATTTTTTCTTTTTATGATTTTTTTGATTTTTTATGCAAGGGTTTTTTAAGCTTTTCTATGCAAAAATAAATAAGAAGTCTCTTTTTTATAAAAAAATTAGGTTGGACACAATCAGTGTTAGTAGCAAAACTTTTTTTTCTTTTTGTTTTTTTTTCAAGTTAGTTACCCACCCCATTAATACATATAGACTTGCGCAAAAGTACGTGACATGGGTAAAATATATACACAGTATATATACAGACCCCCCTATACTTAGCGAGTGTTGTGTCCTCAGAGCACAAGAAGTGTAAAGAAGACATAGCTCGGGCTAAGCGTGAGAGAGTGAAAAAGAAAAAGAAAGATAGATAGGCATGCCGCCATACTTAGACTGTAAATAGTCTAAGTATAGAAGAAGAGCGAAAAAATGAGGCGGACGAGATATGTAGATGAAGAGAGTATATACAAATGGGCATCAATTCCCCCTATACTTAGGCTCCGGTCAGCCTAAGTATGGAAGAATGGTGGAAATGAGGTGATCGTGAGATGGAGAAAATGGTATGTACAGATGGCATCGGTCCCCCCTATACTTAGGCATTGGCCTAAGTAGAGGAAGAAACTGTCATCGATGTGGTCGGGAGGGAGGGTGGGTAGCTGATGATTAAGGCAGTTTTCGGCCGATCTTTTTGTGAGTCTGCGGTGGGAGATCGTAATGATGAGAAGGAGATGAAGCATATGATTCCCAGCTATTATCAGTGTCATCCTCAGAAAAATCATGATGGATAGTGGATGATGCGTATGAGTCAGATGAAAGGTAACCATCATCAGAGTTATCCTCAGAGGAATAGTATTTGGAAGTGGACACACTCCAGATATTCTTGTCTTTTTGTTTCTTCAATTGTTTTCTCAAAATTCGTTCCTTCTTGTGATCAAGCAGTTTGTCCTCGGATGAATACTCTGAAGCACCAGTCTTGGTCAGCTCATAAGAAATAATTCCAGTGTATTTGATGAGATCATAAGCATCAGCTTTTGATGAATAATAGTTAGGAACGGGAGTCGTCCAACGGGAATCGAATTTTGGATCCTTGCGAAGATATGGTTTTAGAACTGCCGAGCAGATCTCACTCATGTAGATTACCTTTTCCGGACCTGATGATGGATCATCAGCTGATTCCTCTTCCAGAAGCTCAAAGGTGACTTGCTTTTTCGATGAAGGAGTAGTCTTTTTGTTTCGTGAAGGTGTCGGTCCACTTGAGTCTTCAGATGAATAACCATTGGAATTCTTCTCTTTGGGCGGTGTTCGTCATGTGTGTTTGTTCTTAGTCTTCTTAATGCCGGTGCACTATTGATTTGGGAAGTTGTGGTCAAAGTATTCAGAGTAGGTTGCCCCTGGGTGCGACCATGTATATGTCTCACGATCATATAAGAAACATTCTTCTATTTTGAGATACCTAGGAATTGAAATATTGGGGGGAGTCTCTGCATGTTCGTTCTCAATTGATTTGACATTGGAGCATTCCTGTGTCGTATTGATGTGATCAAGGTAGTCAGAATAGGTTGAGCCAGGGTGCGACCATGCATAAGTCTCCGGATCATATGATTCATATACTCGATTCTCCACGGTGAGATCAGCTGGGAATGGAGTAGGGGGGAGAGTCTCTAAACCAATAGCCGCTATCACAAATGTAGCAACGGGATAGTGCTCTTCTACCGCTTGATTATTACGGCTGTCGAGGACTTTATGGATTACCTCAGAAAATCATGGTTCCTCAAAGACTGGGTGAGATCGAAGTGCTTCCAATGTTGTAAAATTGATTTCCCGAGTCTCACACTCAATAATTGCCTTAGCCAATGCTAAGAACGACTTTCCAAGAATGATTAGCGACTGGTTGAATTCTCCTTGATGCTCAATATCAATGATCGTGAATTCTACTTTGATCGGAGCATCTTGGAATGTAATGATGATAAAAATGATTCCTCTCGACCGCTTTATCGATCGGTCAGCCAATTGAACAATCTCTCATATCTTCCTGATCGGTCCGAGTTTGAGTTCGTGAAATACAGAGGTCGGGAGGATATTGATCGGTGAATCGTCATCAATACGAGCATGGGTGAAAATTGTGTCTTTGATTCCACTGTCAAATCTGGGCAACCGCTTCACTATGCGGCTCTTGGTTTTTCTCCTCAATACCAAGGAGGAGGCCATTGACAAGACATGTCTTTCAATCTTTGTTCTAATCCTATCCGACTTTTCATCATTAATTTATCCAATACAAATCCTTTAAGGTCGAGGACGTGTTCAATGGTCCGTATGAAGGGAAGCTCGAAAATCAGTTTCTTTTCTAGTGCTTCCCGTATAGCAGGATCTAAATTCTTCAGATCTTCTTCAGTTTCAATTTTTATGTATTTTTCAAGATTTTCGATCCTTTTGTTGTTTTCTAATATTTCAATTTGTTGGTATTTTCTGTGTGGTGTGGTGATGTGGTGTCTTCCGTAGATGAGTAGGGGCTTTGATGTATCGAGTAAGAGTCAGAGGCTTAGTCATTTCTAGGTAAGTAATATGCATAAGTGTTGTTGTCAGAATCGTCCCTAGGTTTCTGAATATCCTCAAAATTATCAACCTGAGATCCAATCTTTTCCTCATCTATTTTTATGTCCGAGTCACCAGAGTTGGTCGGCAAACCTTCTAAATCTATCCCCCATTAAATCAAATCTCTCGTTTATCCTCGAAATATCATCCTCAAAATTCTGTTCGTGATCAATCATGGGAGCAGTCGGTGTGTGTTTTTGCATCTGAGATTCTTCTTCCATTTTCCTGTATGTGATGAGAGGAGATTTTCTTAGGATATCCGATATATGATTATTATATTCAGAAAATTTCCACTCAAAAATTATGGAAGGAGGCTGCTCATGTGGTCCATGCATGTGGAGTTGGTCTAAGTAGAGTTCAATTCTTTGATCATGATTGGTCGGACCTTGATATTGTGGAGTCAACATACAGAGGGTTATGTGTTCCTATGTCGTCAGTCCCGTCCTCTGTATGAGTGTCATGTCTAAAGATGGGGTTGTCATAGTCAATCCAAGATGATGGTTGATCATTTGTGTTCAAGGGTAGGGTAGATGGGAGATGTGACGAATTGTTAAATTCGTTCATGTGGCTATAATCTCCCATGAATGATGGATTGACATTTACCGAATATGAAAGATGAATTGTATGATCGGAGTAGAGTGGATTGACATATGAAGAAGTGGAGACCTCAGTTGGTTGTTGGTTTGTATTATCCGAATACAAAGGGTTGTCATTCATGAAGTAGATCGGATTTGTAGAGAATGTTGGATCTATTGGTGGTTGAGAGTCTCTTGTGGAATATGGATGGTGTGTAGTTGGAAGAGGTTTTGAAGTTTTAGGTCTACCAATACGAATTCATTTTCATAGTATAGCTCTGATGGATTCTTGGATAAATGTTCTGCCATTTTTGAAAGAGCTGAAATGAATGACGGTTTGGGTTTGTTTGAGACAAATTTATTTCCATTATCTGGATCTGGAGAGTTCTTGGACAAAAGTTCCATGATTTTCGAATGAGGTTTATTGGTTGACAAATCAAGAAAGGAGAGAGATGGCACAATTGTACGGCTTTTTTTTTCGAAATCGGTTCACGTACGTAAAATCAAACACAAATCAAACCCCAAGTTCACCAACTCACACAATGAAGCCGTAAGAGTTCGGTTATTATCTTTTCAATTTTAATTGGTGATAAGATAATCTTGGAAAGAATTTAACGAGTTGTTAGGTGTCGGAAATTTTCTTAATGGTTGGCCCGAATTCTTACGACTAGTTGCACCTACTTTTAGCCAGTATGGGAGTAAGTATGGACCATAGAACGGCTACCCGTTACTTGAGGACGGAGCCTTACGTAGTGTCCTCTAAATTACCCACTCTGCTAAGGAAATCCGGACCGTTTACCGGCTACCCATTAGATCCTCATTGAGAAGTAGCTAATTGTTTTTGGTAGAATCAGTAGTCAATATGAAAATCCGAGTTTGGGATCTAGCCTTAAGTGTCATCTCTCACTCACTCAGAAAAAAATAAAAGAATCCAAGGTTGGGGTTGCTCTCCTGCAAAAATTCTCCATTTTATGAGTTATTTAAAGTCAGCTATATTTAGCAGTCTCAATTTTAATTAGGCGATCACTGAAGAATTAAATGAGCACAAATGCACGTCTACCATCGAGTCCCAATTTCCTTTAAAATTATGTGACAAAACAAGAGGGAGAAATTCGAGAAAAGCTAATGCACGTGAAAAACAATGGTGTATGCTCAATTAGAAGACTTATAGTGAATCCTCGCAATCTCCATGTGTGATGTAATACAATAATTGAAAAATTATTCTGAATGAATGCAAGCTGATGAAAAACCACACCTAGCAGAAAGTTCTATTAGCGGGGAAGAACTGAGTTGAATTCGGCTAAATTGAATGATCTAATGTGTGTCTCAATTAAAGTGAAGTGTGACCTTAGGTCCTACGAGCACAATTCAAAAATTAAAAATGCTTTAAAAACTGTAAGTACATGTCTATCCTAAGCGCCACTCAAGTCGGGCCCCACCCTCACCAGAGAGTGAAACAGGCCACGACACACCACAAAAAAAGTTCAAGGTCTTTTTACATGCACGAGAGTCCAAACGGACACTGCTATAAATGAGCAATTAATTACAGAAATTTAAAAATTATAGAAAATAAAATCCTAGACTCTACGCTCTCTCACGACTCGACTCGATCTTAAATTACTTGCGGCTTTTCGGAAGTCAGTGAAGATGCATCGGCTCTTGAAAAATCGATCCACGTACGTTGGGTACCTCACAAGAAAATATGACAAATGGTGTAAGAGATTGACTCAAAAATAAATCAAAAATAAAATAAGAAAAATAAATACTGAAAGTAAAATAAAATAAATGCAGGAAAAATGGAATTTACAGTGAAAAATTCGGGGGTCAGACTACCCGAATGCGGAAAATCGAACAAAAATTTTTTAGACAAAAAACTAAGCCGTTTGCTTAAAAAGATGTGTCATTTTGTTGTAGGCGGGCAATCGGAATTAGTCAAGAAAATAACCACAATTATTTAGTCAATTTTTAATCGTGTGGTTTTATGTTTATTTTACTTGGAAAAGTCCCAAGGTCAAACATGAGTCAAATGAACAGCCTAGAATTATGTCTATTAAAGTTCGTACGCGGTTTTTGAGGTGTTTTTTAAAATTTTTAATGCAATAAAAGATACAAAATGCAATTTTGGCCTATTTTAGGGACTAAAACGCAATTAATGTCTGAAAAATATGAAACTTGGCCAAAATAATAATTATGATGAAATGAATGCACAGAAATCTTTTTAAAATTTTTGGATGCAAGATGAATTTTTTATGAATTTTTAAATGCAAACAAAATGAATTTCAATATTTAATTATAATAAATATTATATCTAATTATTTTCAAGGGATAAAATTATCCAAGATATATCACTAGGTGATGGATCACAGAAAAATCTTAAATATCAAAAATGTGAGATTTAATACCTATTGAAAACCAAACATTGAAAAATGCAAAATGATTTTTACAAGGCAAACCATGCATGCAAATGCAATTCTTTTTTGGCACAATGTTAAACACAATTAATTCTATAATCCATGATTTTTCAAGAATTTTTAGAGCAACGGTTAATCAATGACAAATTTCAGAGCACAAGATGGGCAAAATATTCAATTTTCCACAAAATAATTAATTCTTAATTAACCATTGATCATAAAAATATCAAACAATTACCACAATATAGAGAATTAATTGATGAACAAAATGCCTATTTTTGATAAATAAAATAATGCAATGTAGTTGTCCAAAATCGAGGGGGAATACAGGGGTGATTATGCAATATTTAAATAATTATAACTAAAACAAAATGCAGAGAGAAGGGCCTGTGCGTAGTTACCAACAGGTACGAGGGGTATGTCTGCAATTTTTCCAGATGGTCGCATGCGTAGCACGTGACCGTGACCTCTAGCTCTGGCCGTTCTTGCAAATATATGAAACTTCGAGGGGCGATTAGCAATTTGCACTAGCAATCACATGCATAGCACGTGACCCCAGAGTGGCGGACTAGAGCGCAAATTTGTTAACTTCGAGAGGTGTCGGTGTAAGTTCCCCCGCCGTACGCGGGATGAACGTACGCGGGGGCCTCAGGCTCTGTACCCATCCCGGCAGTGGTGAAGCGGAGAGGCGGAGGAGCTTATAGGCGGTGATGCTTGGTCGTCGATCTGAGGAGAAGAGAGGATGCGCTGGCGTTGCTGAGCGATGCTGCAACTGGGCGTTGAATGGAGGCTGATATGAGAAGATGATGCCCAAGCTTGTTGCAGACGAAGAAGGCAGCGTTACGAAGGTTGCCGTTGACGAAGAATGTCGGAGGTAGCTATTGTTGAAGACGGAGACGATGGTCGACGTTGTTGTCGAAGACGGTGAAGTAGGTTTCTACGGAGCCGTGGGCTCTACGGTGAAGGACCGGATCTTGGCAGTACGTCGGGGCGGCGCTGCAACGGTCAGGGCTAACCGGATCTCGTCAACGGCGGAGCGTCGGGCTGTCACCATCGGGTTTCATCTAGGGGTATCAGCGGATGAGGATCTCGATCGGAGGGTGGCGTGTTTAAATAGGAGGAGAGGGCTCTGCCGGAGATGGAATTTGGGGATTTGACGAGACGACAGAGGATGCGAGGGATTCGATGGGATCGGGGATTGATTTGGGGATGATCAGCCATGCATGGAAGGGGAATCGGAGAGGGATTTGATTTGATTCGGTGAGATCTTGATGAGGATGATGATCGGCGGTGAGATTTGGCAAAGACGAAGATGGAAGGCGAAGATCAGAGATGGGCGGAGATTTCGGGGCGGAGCGGTGCCTGATTGGGAAAGGAGGCGCTTGAAGATGATGAACAGTGGTCGTTCGATCGGCCGAGATCGGACGACCACGATGGAGACACGTGGAAGTCGGATGGGTGAAGGAGGAAGCACGTGTGTGGCACGTGCCTGGGAGGCACGTGCTTGGCGGCTTTTAAATAAAATTTTTTTAATAAAAACGAATAAATAGAAACTCGAAAAATGGTTTACACGTGGCGACTCCAGGAGCTGCCACGTGTCAGCACCACAAAAATCGAAAAAAAATAAACTTTGAAAAATTCAAAATAAATAGCAAATGACCTCGGATCGAAAAAGTTTCTTCACAAAAATATCTCGTCTCGATGAGATCTACAACTTTCATGAAGACCATCAAAACCAACATCGATCAATTGCACAAAGTGATATTTTTAGGGTATCGCATGTACATAGAATACCTTGATTTTTGGGTTTTATAATTTTTTGTCATTTTTAAACCAGATAAAAAATCCAAAAAATATGATAAAATCAAAGATAAATATTTACACATTAATCTAATTTTTTTGGATTTTTTAGTAATTAAGAAAAAGAAGATATAAAATAAAACACAAAAAGACCAATTTTGTACAAACATTTAGCGAAGACTTGGACTTGGTTAGTTTCTTTGATTTCAAGGTCAATTTGGATTTGGATTTTGCATATTTTAATAAACTTTCATAAAAGAAGACAAATGAAAAAGAAATGAAATAAAATAAGTAAATTATGTACATAAAATAATAGGTCAAAACCGTTAAAATACAAAATGTAGAAAAGAGGCCCAAAACCCAACTTTCACATATGAGCTCTGATTCACTTGAACTTGATCTTGTTTTGAAGGCAATTGAATGTACATTAGTTTAAAAGTGAGTAGGATCAAAACAGACACTTGATGGGGTAGATATGAGGGGTTTAGTCTGAAAATCCTGAAACTAGAGTTTGGGTTTTTGGTCCACTTATTTGGGTTAATGATTTTTTTTTGTATTTTTCATTTATTCTTGTTACTAATGTACACACAGTGGAGGTGGTTTGGGTCATTCGGAGTTAGCATGAATTATTTAAAAATCAGGAAAGTTAGGCTATTTACAGGTCAATTTTGGCTGGGATTTTTGGCTTCTTATTTTGTGTAGAAATGAGTAATAAAATGCAATTCTTATCAAATCATGCATGACTGCTAATTATGCTGAATAAATGAAGAAATGCCAATGATTTTGAGGGATTTGAGTTTAATTAATGAGATTTAGAGTGATGAATCTGAGATTCATCACTCCTCCTCCGACGACCTTGCTCTGTCGAACACCTCCAGACAACCACGGAGCTTCGACTTGGCTCGAGGACCTCCGCCAGACCTCCAGCTCTCTTCCCCGACCTTCGGACTATCCTACGGAGCACGGCGGAGCAACCAGCAGGTCGCCGGAGCCCCGCCTTCTCCGGTGGCTTGCGGAGGAGCCATATAATACAGCTACCGTCCGATCGTTTCGATCGGACAACCAGGATGATGACATGTGGACGCCCAAGCCTCATTCCAATCCAGCAGCTTCGGGTCATCCGAGCCAAGACCTGAGCCACAGTATCGTGCCACATCAGCCCAAGCCTGTGAGTCTCATGAGCCTAGGCCCCGGTGCACGTGAGGGCATGGGTAATTTACATGAAAGGCCCAGAAACTTTTAATATTTGCATATTGATCCCCAGGTACGTGCCTTACGTGCATGCCTGGGTATTTTATAGGGAGGCCCTCGTTAGTTTTTAAAATTATGAAAAGGTCCCTATGCGTACGGAAAAATTACATCAGGGCCTAGGCGGTTTTTGGTATTTACATTTAGGTCCCCCAGGGATGTAATATTTATCCTTTTATTTTCTTGCATTTTATTTACAATTATGCACATACATTGTTTTCTTTATAACTTGAGCATCATAGGTCCAAATTGCATGATTTTAGTGTCATTTTGATCCTTGTTTCTTCATCTATCTCATGGCATGTTTAATTTTCTCATCTGCCACCTTTTTAAATGAAGTGAATTTTTATGTTAGATGATGAACGTGCTCTACTTGTCTTTGTCTTGAATAGATGATTGTTCATAGTGTTGTGCTCAATTTGACCCTGATTTCTATTCACAATTTGTTGCTCATTTTATTGATCTTTTAGGGCATCTTTGTAATTCTTTATTCTATTTGTAATTAATCTTTGCATTACTCTCTCGCATCACTTTATAATTGCATAAAAATCAACTAAAAAAATACATGCATCATATCTTGCATTATAATTTGCATAATGCATCTTGCATCTTCATGGAGACATGTCATTGAGAAATAATTCACACTAGTTCTTAATTATTAAAAATTCGATAAATAGATAGAGTAGCTCGTGTCCCTATATTCGACCTTGGTAGACTTGCCAAGTATAAAAACTCCACAACATTCAAAGATTGTGGTTTTTGCTGAACCGAATTTACCTCCTATACTATGACAATTCCCGATTTAAAGAGGCAAATTTGACGCTCATCAAATGGCGTCGTTGTCGGGGACACGGCTTAACTTTATTTATTTGTTGAATTTTGATTTATCTTTGTTGAATATTTTCAAGATTTACAGGTCCTCATTTCATGCATCATTTCTTGCATCATGTCTGCTGATTAATTTCCTCTATACTTTTCTAACTTTTCTCTTTTGTGGCAGGGCCCCTGAAAATTGAGGATGCTTGATCTTCATGGAGGTGTGAAGTCGGGAGCTTCCGCTGAAGAGGCCACACAAGAATTGGCAAAGAAATTTTAGGATGTTTTCTCAGTCAGCCTGCATTTGCATATTGTAAAAAAAACTTGCATGTGCATATTTAGTTTTCCTCAGGTCTTGCATGTTGTAAAAAGAAAAAAAAGAAGTAGATCACTTGATGATCTACCCTCCCCCGCCCCACACACACACACTTGCACATACACTCACCCCCCTTGTATATTTCACAATCTCTCTCTCTCTCTCCGATCGCCATTTTCTGTAAAAACAACCCCTCTGCCCTTGTATCGTAGTGTAATTATTCCTCTAAACACAATACCCCCCCCAACTCAGGTCCGTTACTTAGGCTATTTGTAACCTAAGTATAGGGGGGACCCGCCTAGTCATCCATCCCTCACGTTGTCTTCTTAATACTTAGGTTGATTTTTGGCCTAAGTATAGGGGGGCCCTCCTCCTCAGTTCCGCTATATCACCCAATATTTGATCGAGCCATGGCTTCATGTCACTTGTGCTATGACGACATGGCAAACATTATGTATAGGGGGTATACTGTATATGACTGTATATTTACTTTAGCCATAGCTCGTATTTTTTAAACTTTTTAAAATTCTTTCTCGGGCTTGGTTTTAGTATTCATGTGAACTGAGTTTTGTAAAAATCTTGTAAAATTATTTTCTTAAAAAATGAGGGATTAATTTGTGTAAATACTCCTTTTAAAAAAATGAAAATTGTAAACCTTTCTTTGAATTAGACTCTGACTACTAGGCTTAGTAAACACTTTCAATGAGGGAACTTCGGTCTCCCTTAGCAGAGTGTGTGGTTTAGAGGACAATGTATATGGCTTTGTCCTCAAGTAACACAGGTTCGTCTAACGGCTCGTACTTACACCCATACTGGCTGAGAGTAGATACTTTTATTCATTCAAGGCTTGAGGATTTTGAGGACACTGGAGTTCTGTGATCTAAAGAGTCTGAGCTAACATGCCGTAGTCATTAGGGCTTCTAAGCTTAATTATCCACACTTCCCTTGTTTGAAAGATTTAAGCGCTATATTGCACTCTTCATATCTACCTTCAAAGAATATGATCAACACAATCACTTTCACAACTGCATGATTGATGAAATGAGTTGAGATATAACTTGAGGGCCTAGGACTAGATATTTGAGTTTAGATCCGATCTAATGATATTCGAGGATGGGATCAAGTTAATGAAGGCTTCAAAAAACCTGAGTGTTAGCAAAACCCTAGCCATTATGTGAACAAGATTCATGTGCTACCTCTTTGATATCTACCTATGTGCCAGGGTGTGATGAAACATAATGATAATTGTTGATTAATGTGCGCCAACTTTTGGTAAAAGCAGTGGAGCTAGCCAACAACAAAAAATGTCAAAGAAAAGATCTAAATGCCACAGACAAATTATAAATGAGCTTCCACCAACGACGAGTGCTCCCAAACATTTTCAAAGTATCCACTTGGACCAAGCACTAATTAGGACCAAGGAGTCAGGCTAACACCATAAAAAGAGCTCTGCATCGTAAGCGATACAAGTCTGTGTGTCGAAGGTATCTTAGATACTCAAAAAAGACAAACCCCGATGTACTCCCAGAAAAACAAGTGCAGACGACTCCGACTCTCTTGACGGACACATTGATCAACAATCTAAAAATTTACATGTGTTGAGTAAAAAGGCACTCGAGAGGCACCTTTTCCAATGTGAGGGAGAGAAAAATAGACACAATCATATGCCATCCATCATCTGGCCGACCATCTACATTTCAAGTCTGACGAACTAAAGAGACGGTTGACTGAAGCAAGAATAGACTTATTCCCTAGTATTGAGGAGGAGGTCTAGAGGAGAGTCTTTGGGACTGGAACTTCGAGTGATGCATCGATTCGACTCTCATGAAATGCAGTACACTTAATTTCATATCCTTATATTATATGTACAAAAAGAGAGTCAGATAATTAGAAAAGTTGGATTCCTTCTGACTAAGGCTTGGTAAAGTCTAGAAGTTTAGGATCACTTAAATTAAGGGTCTTTGAAAGATTGATCCTTGAAATCTTCACTCGCACTGTAAGGAATTAATCTGACTCCTTCATTCTTTAGATGCTCAAGGACGAGCATGGTTTAAGTATAGGGGTATGATGAACCTCGAATTCATCATGCTAAAATTAATTAATTAAACCCCTGGCTTAATCAATCCAATAAAAATCACCATTAATTCTTTATTATTGTCTTGTATTATATTATGTATAATTAACTATTAATTAATTGTATTTTATTACCATTATTTCCTTTGTAATTATTTTCTCATCAAAAACCCCAAAAAATTAGGTAGAGTAATTGACCTTAGCATCACTAACCTTTTAAAAAACTAAAAATACAAAAAAGCTAAAATCAGTGTTTTTACCCCCTTAAAAATACCCTCAAAAATTCTTTTTGTATAAATGTCCTCTTTTGGCTTTTCGTCCAACATGAAACTTGTAGATCTCATCGAGAGGAACAACTTTCATGTTTTGACTTTTTCCTAATTTTGTCTCTAACTATTTCTTTTGTATTTTTCCTTGTATTTACATTTTTTGAATTTTTTGGTGCAGCCATGTGGCGCTCTCTGGAGCCTCCACGTGGCTGCTCCTCCTTCCGCCACCCATCACCGCTCCCGACCGTCGGATCTGCTCCATTCACCTCCATCTCAGCCCTCCAATCCTGCTCCATCGGTAGCCATCAGATCATTCAAGAGATCACATCACTGTCGCTCACATGCGCCTATCCACCACTACCCGATCGACATTCCATCCAACGATCCTCCTCATGCCACGTCGCCCCTTCACCTCAGCCGCTCGATCGCATCTCATCCGACGCTTCTCACCACTACATGTCATCCTTCTCTTCTCCACCATTTGATAGCACCCGCCTTCTCATCTCAACCGCTCACCTCCGCACTCATCTCAGCCGTTCGATCCATTCCTTGATCTGATCCACTCCGTTCGACCACGCCTCCATCCTGACCATTGGATCTCGTGATCCAACGATTGAGGCTTCATCCCCTACCTCCCAACGCCTACCTCTCCAACCGTTACACCATACGAGACCCCCGTCCCCTTCCATTTTTATCTGTCGCTCCAGCCGCCTCCTCCCTCTCCTAACGGCCACCCCATGTAGGCATTACCTCCATCTTCTTCGCATAACCCCCAACCCTCCCTGCCATTACTCCCAGCCTTCACTCAACCCCTTTCAAAACACCTCACCTCTACCATAACCGACCACCTCCTACTCCTATAAATCCCCTCGCTCCGCCACGTCAACCCGACCCACCATTCCAAGGGCGAAGGCCCAGCTTCCCTCACCCCTCCGGTGACAGCAGAGGGGTGATTAGTCGAGGCGACGACAACCTTAGACCAGGTGTCAACCCACAGCCACCATGGCCGTGCTGCGGGCGCTACCACGCTCTGCCGAGCTCCGAGGCCCGGCTGACCTCGCCAGGCGACGATCGGAGCGCCTCCAAGGCGCTCAGCCCAAGCCACCTCCTCTGCTCGTTCTCTGTCCGACCTCCAGGTACTTTCCCCCTAATTTTTCATCAAGTTTCTCACAATTTTCCTACTGCCCACGATGATCTTCATCACCGCCTAACCACTTCACAAGCCTCGTCGTACCATTCCCATCCTCGCCACCATATCCGATCACCTCTTTTCTTCTTCCATCGCCCGCTCCACCTCGATCCATTTCCTCTGACATCACGTCGGAGGACCCATTCGAGCCTCTGCCTTCTCCGCCCGATCTTGCTTTCACCTCACCCCCACTTCACTCTCATGCACTGCACAAAGGCACGCCTCAGCTATACAAACGTCTACAGGTCAAATCTCTTCAATGGTCGGAGCTCGTTCCTTCCCGCCAGTCTCGTGCTCCTTCGACGACGACCTTGCTCTATCGAGCACCTCAAGATAACCACGGAGCTTCGACTTGGCTCTAGGACCTCCGCCAGACCTCCAGCTCTCTTCCCTGACCTTCAGACTTTCCTACGGAGCATGGCGGAGCAACCAGCAGGTCGCTGGAGCCCTGCCTTCTTCGGTGGCCTGCGGAGGATCCAGATGATACAGTTACCGTTCGATCGTTTCGATCGGACGGCCATGATGATGACATGTGGATGCCCAAGCCTCATTCCAACCCAGCAGCTTCGGGTCATCCGAGTCAAGACCCGAGCCACAGTACTACACCACATCAGCCCAAGCCTACGAGTCTCCCGAGCCTAGGCCCGCCCACGTGCACCGCATGTGAGGGCCTGGGTAATTTACATGAAAGATCCAGAAACTTTTAATATTT
Organism: Ottelia alismoides; assembly: GCA_037367405.1. Taxonomy (NCBI): domain Eukaryota; kingdom Viridiplantae; phylum Streptophyta; class Magnoliopsida; order Alismatales; family Hydrocharitaceae; genus Ottelia; species Ottelia alismoides. Next base: position 895,064 of record JAZKJV010010206.1, on the reverse strand, counting down.
TCATATTGGTCCCCAGGCATGTGCCTCACGTGCGTACTTGGGTATTTTACAGGGAGGCCCTCATGAGTTTTCAAAATTACGAAAAGGTCCCTATGTGCATGGAAAAATTACATCATGGCCAAGGCGGTTTTTGGTATTTACATTTAGGTCCCTCTAGGGACCTAAATGTAATATTTATCTTTTTATTTTCTTGCACTTTATTTACAATTATGCCCCTACATTGTTTTCTTCATAACTTGAGCAACGTAGGTCCAAATTACATGATTTTAGTGTCATTTTGATCCTTATTTCTTCATCTATCTCATGACATGTCTAATTTTCTCATCTGCCACCTTTTAAATGAAGTCAATTTTTATGTTAGATGATGAACGTGCTCCACTTGTCTTTGTCTTGAATAGATGATTGTTCATAGTGTTGTGCTCAATTTGACCCTGATTTCTATTCATAATTTGTTGCTCATTTTATTGATCTTTTTAGGGCATCTTTGTAATTCTTTATTCTGCTTGTAATTAATCTTAGCATTACTCTCTTGCATCACTTTATAATTGCATAAAAATCAACTAAAAAAATACATGCATCATATCTTGCATTATAATTTGCATAATGCATCTTGCATCTTCATGGAGACCTGTAATTGAGAAATAATTCACACTAGTTCTTAATTAGTAAAAATTCGATAAATAGATAGAGTAACTCGTGTCCCTGTGTTCAACCTTGGTAGACTTGCCAAGTATAAATACTCCACAACATTCAAAGATTGTGGTTTTTGCTTAACCGAATTTGCCTCCTATACTACGACAATTCCTGATTATTAAAGAGGCAAATTTGATGCTCATCAGGGGCCCTCCTCCTCAGCCCGCTATATCACCCTATATTTAACCGAGCCATGGCTTCATATCACTTGTGCTATGAAGGCATAGCAAAAGTTAAGTATATGGGGGGTATAGCGTATATCATTGTATATTTACTTAAGCCATTGCTCATATTTTTAAACTTTTTGAAAATTCTTTTTCGGGCTTGGTTTTATTGATCTTGTGAATTGAGTTTTGTAGAATCCTGTAAAAGTGTTTTCTTAAAAATTAAGGGATCAAACTTTGTGTAAATAACTCCTTTTAAAAAAAACTCCATGAAAATTTGAAAAAAATTAAAAACCTTTCTTTGAATTAGACTTTGACTACTAGGCTTAGTAGCTATTTTCAGTGAGGGAACATCGGTCTTCCATAGCAGAGTGGGTGGTTTAGAGGACAATGTATATGGCTCTATCGTTAAGGAACACGGGTCCGTCTAACGGCCCATAGTTAAACCCATTCTGGCGGAAAGTAAATACTTCTATGCATATGAGTCTGTGCCAGTCATTGTCTCTCCAAAGAATTAAAAAAATGAAAATTAAAATTCATAAAAATCTGCAAAAGCCAAAAATCACGCAAAAATATTCCCTAACTAAGGGTTTGGTGTATTCCTGACAAATTCACATTCACTCAAGGCTTGAGGATTTTGAGGACACTTGATTTCTGTGATCTAAAGAATCTGAGTTAACATGATTTAGTCATTAGGGTTTTTAAACTTAATTATCCACTCTTCCCTAGTTTAAAAGATTTGAGCGCTATTTTGCACTCTTCATCTCTACCTTCAAAAAGAATATGATAAGCACAATCGCTTTCACAACTGCATGATTGATGAGATGAGTTGAGAAATCACTTGAGGAACTAGGACTAGAGATTTGAGTTTAGACCTGATCTAATGATATTTAAGGATGGGATAAAGTTAATGAAGGCTTCAGAAAACCTGAGTGTCAGCAAACCCCTAGCCAGTATGTGAACAAGTTCATATGCTATCTCTTTGATATTCACCTATGTATCAGGGTGTGATGAAACTTAATGATAATTGTTGATTAGTGTGCGCCAACTTTTAGTAAAAGCAGTGGAGCTAGCCAACAAAAGAAAAAAAAAAGAAATGTCAAAGAAAAGCTCTATCCTCCAAAGTCAAATTACAAAAAGAGCTTCCACCAATGGCAAGCGCTCCCAAATATTTTTAAAGTGTCCACTTGGACCAAGCGCTAATTAGGACCAAGGAGTCGGGCTAACACCATAAAAGGGCTCTGCATCATAAGTGATACAAGTCTGGGTATCGAAGGTATCTTAGATACTCAAAAGAGACACACCCCGGTATACTCTCAGAAAAACAAGTGCAGACAAATCCGAACACTCTTGACGGACACATTGATCAACAAGTTAAAAATCTACTTGTGTTGAGTAAAAAGGCACTCGAGAGGCCCCTTATTCCAATGTAAGGGAGAGAAAAATAGACACAATCCTATGCCCTCCATCATCTGCCTGTCCATCTACATTTCAAGTCTGACGAACTAATGAGACGGTTGCATGAAGCAAGAATAGACTTATTACTTAGGGTTGAGGATGAGGTCTAGAGGAGAGTCTTTGGGACTGGAACTTCGAGTGATGCCTCGACTTGACTCTCATGAACTAAATTTCATATCCTTATATTATATGTACAAGAAAAGAGAGCTTGATCATTAGAGAAGTTGGATTCCTTCTGACTAGAGCATAGATAAGCCCAGAATTTTAGGATCGCTTAAATTGAGGGTCTTCAAAAAGATTGAGCCTTGAAATCTTCACTTGCACTATCAGGAATTAATCCGACTCCTTCATGCTCGAGGACGAACATGGTTTAAGTATAGGGGTACGATGAATCTCATATTCATCATGCTAAAATTCACTAATTAAACCCCTGGCTTAATTAATCCAATTAAATTCACTAATAAGTCATTCATTTTATATTGTATTATATTGTGTATACTTAACCTATAATTAATTATATTTAATTACTATTATTTAATTTGTATTTATTTTATTATTAAAAACCCCTAAAAATTAGGTTGATTAATTATCTATAAGTTCCTAGCCTTTAAAAGGACTAAAAAAGTACAAAAAATGTCAAAGCTAAAAATCGGTGTTTTTAACCACATAAAAATACCCTCAAAAAATGCTTTTTGTACAAATGACCTCTTTTGGCCTTTTGTCCAACATTTGACTTTTTCCTAGTTCTGCTTCTAACTAATTCTTTTTTATTTTCCTTTAATTTTTTATTTTAAATTTTTTTATTGGGTCACGTGGTGCCCTCTAGGACTCCCACGTGGCCCGTTCTCTCACCACCACCCACCTCCTTCTCAGCCCTTCATTTCCACCGCAATCATAGCCATCAGATCAACCCTCAGATTAAATCCAAGCCGCTCCCCTCCGCTCCAATCACAACCATCCGATCTCTTCTCATCCTACACCTCTCATCTCGCCACGTCATTCCCACACCTCCCGTTGTAGGATGAAATCCCAGATGCCATCCCAGCCATCCATCAGCGCCTCAATCTTTGTCGTTTGATCAAATCTTTGATCTAGTACTACCCTTCCATCTATGCCATCATGCTAGCCGTTGGATCGCTAGATCCAATTGCTGGGACTTCGTCCCTATCTCCATCCCAGACGTTATCCTCGCACCACCTCTGCCCCTTCCTATTTTGGAAGGCATCTCGCCCACGCTCCTCCTCTCTTAACAACTGCCATGTGTATCTGATTCTTCCCCCATTCTCGTGTACCACTTCTTATTCCTTCCTTCATTACTCCATCGCCTTCACTTCTCTTTCGAAAACGCCTCGCCACCTCGTAACTCCCGGCCACCCCTTCCTATAAGATCACCCCCTCGTCTCCGAGCAACCCATCCACCATCCAAGGGGCTTCGGCCCAGCATGCTCCATCCCTCCGGCGACAACATAGGGTGGAAGCCACGACGAAGTCGACCACGAGCCCCGTTGAGATCCATGGTGCCCCGCCATACTTGCTCCACCTCCAGCGGATGAACGAGCCCCCTGGAGTGATCAACCAGGTTGAGAGATAACCCCGAGCGCCTTGGAGCTCATCCCAGATCTCTTCCTCTGCCAATTTCTTGGACTCTGGGCAGGTACCCTTTTCTTTATTTTACTTCAATTTCTCCAAATTTTTCCATCACCTACTCCCTCCTTCACTCCATTAGTCCATCTGCTAAGTTCCGCCAACTCACCCTCATCCATGCCGATGCCTCGGCTTACCTTCCCCCTTTCTTCACAACCTCCTCCGCCCCGATCCCCCCCCTCTTCCCCTGCTTCGTCAGAGAAGAAGCCTAGTCCATCGCTTCCTGTCGCCCCCACGACCCTCATTCACTCCACTCCACCTCACATTCACTTTGCGCACGCTTCGGCTACTACTGATCCATGCAGGAGCTCAATGAACGAAATTCGCATAAGCTCGCCAGTCTCCAGCCTCATCTCTGGCGACCCTTCGTTCACAGCCTCCTACTGCTACCCTGGAGCTTCTCTGACCTCTGCCCACCTTCGCCAGGTCTTCACCAAAGATCACAGACCTTCGATGGCCGCAGAGAGAGACCGGTGGAGTTTTGGTGAGCTCACTGGAGCTCCAAATACGCTGCCTCTCCCCCAATGGAGGAGAAGCACATGCATCGTTGGATGGCACCCCGCGACGGTCATTCAACGGCTCAGGAGGAGCCACGTCGCGTCTCCAGACTTGCAGGCTCGGGTCGACCAAGCCACTGATCCGAAGCTCCAGCGTTCTACACGTCATCTGCCAAAGTTGCGCCACCTCCGAACCTAGCTCCTCGCATGCCTTGCATGTGAGGAGTTGGGTTATTTGCAGAGAGCTCCACGAGTCTTCCAGTCATTACAAAGAAGTCTAGGCGTGCGTGCCTCACGTGCGTACCTGGATATTTTGCACAAAGGCCCGTGTGGAAAAGCATAATTACATAGTGGTCCCTACTCTTCATGGAAAATTACAGAAGCGACCAGGCGGTTTTTACAAATTGCAAATAGGTCCCTCCAGGGACCTATTTATGATATTTATCTTTTTATTCCTCGCATTTTATTGCATTTATGCCTTTACACTATTTTTTTCATAACTTGAGCATCGTAGGTCCAAATTGCATGATTTTAGTATCGTTTTGATCCTTTTCTCTTCATCTATCTTATGGCATGATTAATTTTCTCATCTGACACTATTTTTTATATGATGAATTTTTAATGTTAGATGACGTTATGGATTTACATGTCTTTTCCCTGAATTGATGATTACCCATATTTTTGTGCTCAATTCGACTCTGATTTCAGCCTTAATCTGTGCCCATGATTTTATAAGACATTGTTGTAAATTAATCCTGAGATTGCATATTCTTTGCATTTATTCATATATCATGCATTACATATCTTATAATTGCATGAAAATAAAAAAATGCATGCATCATTTAATTGCATTGTAACTGCATAAAGACCGTAGTGCATCCCGCATTTTGCATAGAGACCTATAAATGAGAATGAATCCACGCATGCTTCTAATGGATCAAAATTTGACAAAGAAATAGAGTAGCTCGTGTCCCTGTGTTCGACCTTGGTATACTTGCCAAGTAATAATATTCCACAACATTCAAGAATTGTGGTTTTTGATCGATCGATTTTTGCCTCCAAAACTACAATTGTCGATTCTTAAAGAGGTGAATTTCGCTCTCATCAGAGACCTCCTGTCACAAGTCCGATACGATGGAGGAGATGCTTGCGAGCGCGTTGATGAAATGCATGTCCTCGCAATCCATGTTGATGATCCAAGCGGTGAATCTCCTGATCTCGACACACGAGATACAGCATCTTCTTCACGAGCGAGGTGCACTGAAGAAGACGTATATCCACGAGCAAACGATTCGGCAGCATAACACGATGTTGCGGCGATGGAGACTCTCTCTAGGGCTTCCATGGTGGACGACCACATGAGAGTGAGAGAGAGGGAGTGTATAAAATTAGAGAGAGAGAGAGAGAAGTTGTTGTACACAACTTGTGTTGTGTTGTAACCAAGAAGAGCAAGGGTGCCTCTCCTTTTATAATATTTTGGGATCCATGGATCTTAATCCAAGGACACCACAAATATAATGGCTCACATTGATTTGTGTTTCTTTTAATGGCCAAGATTTTGTTGGTCAAAACCAACAACAATTAATTTAACTTAGATTAAATATATATATATTGATAAATCAATATGATTTAATTCCAAAATTAAAACAATTAAACTTTGAGATAATGGAAAGGAGGCCCCCCTTCCATATAGGAAGAGTGGACGGCCACCCTTTCCTTGTAGGAATTGGTGGTCGTCCCCCTCTCCTATTAGGAAAGGGGTCTCAATGCAATCTCCAAAATTTCATGATTCCGTGTATCTCCAATATTTACAACAACAATTGTTGTAAATTATTCTACAAAAATAATTCATAATTATTCTGTGAACATTGCAATCTTGCCCTTGGAAAAATGTGAATCACATTCACAACTCAAACTAAAATGTGAATTACATTTTCAAATAATTGTCCAATGTGAATCCAATTCACATCAACATTTAATTAACAAATGTAAATTACAAATAGCTCTCTCTTATATATTATAAATCACATTTATAATTTATATGAATAATTAGGATAGTGCTATCCACATTATTCATATCCATGATAATTAAATTACATTTAAACATCTTGGATCTATATTCTCATGTGCCCAAATAATATGAATCACATTCACATTATTAACATCTTTGATAATTAAATTACATTTAATTATCTAAGATAACTATCCTTATAATATGAATCAAATTCATATTATTCGTGATAATTAAATCGCATTTAATTAATCATTTTCTCAATGCTTCAGATACTTATATCAACAATGAAATTATCCTGATCTCTTTCAAGGATAATGCGCTTTCATCGTGGATACTTGGAGATAAGGATAGGATGATTATTGTTCCACGTATAGTGATTTGGATATTGAGATCACATCCTAAATCCAGATCTTATGGCCTGATGAATCTCGTATTCATCATGCTAAAATTGGTCAATTAGGCTCTGTTCCCCTTTCTTTCAAATGCATTTAATCATTAATAGAGCACCATTAGCATACATACATGTGTTAATAATATTTGCATTTCATCATGCATAATTGCATTAAAATCCTAAGTGTAAATTGACCCAAAAAGTAGCTAACTTCCAAAATTTTTTATTAATTTATCCTAACTCTGATTGACCCCAAATCACCCCCACTATGTATATATTACTAACATGAATAAATAAAAAATACAAAAAATTACAAACTCAAATAAGTGTCCAATAATCCCAAAGTTCAATTTCACATCTGATGGACTAAAACGAGCATATCTTCCTTATACAGTGTCTGATTTTGCTCTACTCACTTTTAAAGTACTCTATTTTCAAATATCTTCAAAACAAGACCAATTTCATAAAATTCGGAGCTCATTTGTAGAAATTAGCTTTTGGGCCTCTTTTGCGCATTTTAACTTTTTGCTAATTGTGACCTAAGTTTTTATGTATATAATTAACCCTTTTAAGTTTATTTCTTCTTCATTTGTGTTCTTTGATGAAAGTTTTAATAAGCAACACAAAAATCCAAAACTGAATTAAAACTGAAATCGAAGGAACTGACCGTGTCCAAGTGTCCGTTGGGAGTCTGTACAAAAATCATGTATTTCACACTTCTATTTTATTTTCCTATTTTCTTATTTATTTAAAAATCCCAAAAATAGATTAGTGTATAATTAATTTTCTTGTATTTTATCATATTTTTTATATTTTTATCCTCTTTAAAACCATCAAAAAAATTACAAAAATCCAAAAAGCTGGTTTTCTATACACATGGAGAACCACCAAAAATACCACTTCGCACAGATGACCTCTTTCGCCCAGGTCCTTCATAAAAGTGGTAGATCTCATCGGGATGAACAACTTTCATGAAGGAAATTTTTTGATCCGAGTCTTCTTTTATTTATTTTCTATTTTTCTTTGTCTTTAAATTTTTGAATTTTTTTGGACGCCACATGGCAGCTCCTAAGCATGCCACGTGGCATCCCGCTTTCTCTCAACTGCTGCCCTGGGTCACCTTCCTAGCACGTGACCCCCCATCCCCTTCCTCTAGTCGTTCCCACACCTCCCCCCTCCTCGTGAAACGCATGCGCCTCCTGCAACGGCTCCGCTCCTCCTCCCTCGTAACCGCCCCACCGGCCATTACTCCTCGATGGGTCATTTGTGTCATTTTTTTCTATGTCATTTTTTTGTAATGTGGTCCTCCTCCCTCGTAACACTCCTCGCCATTACAGATCTTGTGTTGAACTCGACCGCCCCACCTCCCATAGATGCTTGATTAAATCAAGACTGCTGATCTAATCTTCTCAATGCATCAGAATCACATTCAAATCAATGTCCAACATTTGGACCAAGATCAGACCATTTCTCTACTGAGAGGAGTCACTAAAATCCAGACTCGTTTCGTCACTCCCTAGGAATGGAAGCGCATGGTTATACAACCGTTTATGATCACATCACCCTCAGGTATTCCTAATACATGTACATCCTGCATACTGGAAGACCTAGAATAATCATGAAGTATAAGATCAATTTTACACTGTCTACTTCAGGAATTCATCATTAAGTTTCTCATTTGACTATTGGGAGTTGGTATTGATCATATACTTTCCAAAAGCATATATCATACCCAGGTGTTGGTCATATACATTCCAATAAAGCATATATCAAACCTACAAATTCAGTCAAGCTTCTAAAACGAGACGACCGTGCATGGAATTTGTTCTTCCTAATATCTTATGAGTGAGCTCATGTCTTCCGGTCAGTAATTGAACCCGTATGATCCCTTTGAGAGATCTTATTACTCATATGCCCTTGAATGCACACCAACGCACCGGTGTATAGACCTTGATTAGGTAATAAACCTATTAGTATGCCAAATGTATACACATCTGTCTCCGGTCAGAGGATGTGTGCCTATATATCGTGACAGCATACGACATAGAACTTCGGTTATCTCGATCTCCTTAAGTCAACTCTTTGACCTAATATATCTAACACCTCTGAATCTCTATTCATATGCAGAGGACCTGCATTAAGAGGTCGGTTAGATAACAGCCTAATGAGAAAGGATTGTCATCTCCTACTCAGGTTGAAGATCATCTCTTAATAATCATTTGACGGTGCTTGATGAGTCCTCAATCTAACTCTTTAGATGTTCATCCAAGCACCAGCCTCTATGATTCAATAATTGAATCAACAGATGTATGATCATCAAGATGGCCATGGTACATAACCCTAATTGCACTAAGGGACCTATTATGCAAATTGATTATTCTTCATTACAGATCAGGGAATGGTATTTACAATAACATTTATTGCATTATGGCTCGCTGTGGGCTCGCAGGTCCAACAATCTCCCACTAGCTCAAAGAGCCATTAATGAGTTAAACATTTAAACCCGCACTCATGTGACAATCATAGGCTATTTAGGAAAATAACTAGGTAAGCTGATCAGCCACTCTGTTCCCAAGAGACTATGCCAAGTCCTTTTACGGTACTTGCATATCCCCTAGTAACAATGCTCACATCCAATGCGAACGTTGCACCTTATGCAACCAATAATCAATATCGTTAGTTATATTGTCCTTGACACTACAGATCAATTATTATTATAACCAATATGTAATTTCCATTATCCTTATCAGAATACCCTTATTCTTGAAGATCTCTTTCTCCTAGGGTATCCACAGTTAAGACCTTTTAGATATCTATCTGTAAAGTATTTATTTCTTAATGATAAGACTTTGAGATCACTATCTCTAAGTCTTGTCATCTTTGAAGATACTGTTATTATTGCAACTAAGTGTTTTATCTCCATAGTAGGATTAGTATCAGTTTACTACTCCCACTGCATTACATACATCTGGCTTTTGTACATATATAGCATACATCCGGCTTCTCGTAACTGATGCACAAGGTCAAGCAGTTTTAGCATTCACTTCCTCAACTTCTTGAGGTGTTATCCCTTTAGAAAGGTTGGTACCATATCTTGAGGGAAAGAAGCCTCTTTGAATTTTCCAGAAAATGGAAATGTCCAAGGTGTACCATTAATGTGATTGTTCCAATACCTATCTTCTCTTCGCTTTTGAACATCTTCAGAACTAAGACCCAAGAGGTATCCTTGAGATCATATCTCAAGGCATGGAATTTTTTTTTCAAAACCTGGTTTTTGCATCCCAGGTAGCTGCCTTTTATTTCATCAAACCATGATAGAACAAAGGAGCCCTTCATGGGGAATTACAAGATACGAGTCATCTAAAACAGGGAAAAGATACAGAATGTAAGGAAAATACAATCTATTCCTCTTTTAAGTGTTTGTGTCCAATCAGAATCTGGTCTTTACAGATTTCAAATTTGCTCGGCCATCTTCTTCTCAGCAAACTTCTTCCTGCTTATATTTGCATCCTTCCATAATGACTTTTCCAGCTTCACCATTAGATGCAAAAGGAGATCTCTTTTCAAATTCGCCAGTTTGTACTTCCACGTCCATACTCCATGCCAAAAGGGAGATAAAGGAGGATCTTCAAAGTCTTCTGTGCACACATCCAGTGGATGCGTGCACTTCCTTAGAACATTGCCAAGGAATAATCCAGGCTTCACGTACCCAAAAGGAGTTTCTCTATGTAATTAGCAGCAGCATAAATCCAATCATCAAAATGCGCCAAATTGTACTTCAAGTTCTCAGGGTCCACCAGGAAGTGAAGAATCATCAAAGCCTTTTCAAGTAATCCAAAATGAACAACCAAAAGAATTAAGGCTTTCCCAGCAAAACAGAGTTTAGCTATTATAAAATAAAAATAGGTACTTAACTTCTGTGCACACATCCAATGGATGTGTGCACTTCCTTAAGAACTCGCCAAGGAATTTTCCAGACTTTAAGTACCCAAAGTTATTTATAAGTCCAATCCTCATAATTTCCGATAGCAGGAATGCACGGAAGAGTCTACGTCCATAAGAAGCATAGGAGAAGGACTTTGTATCCTTTTAATATATCAAAAAAGAGCCATCAACAGATTAAGAAATTCTCAGAGAAAACAACTTAAGTAAGTAAGAATAAAGAAGGGTACTTAACTTCTGTGCACGCATCCAATGGATGCGTGCACTTCCTTAATTCATCGCCAAGGATTCATCCAGGCTTTAAGTACCCAAAAGCATTGCAGCTCCTTATGTCCTTTTCCTTTTAGTACCTCTTTCCAGGGTTCTCTTCTTTTTTAGTCAATCAACAAACCAGTTTTGATTTGGATATCCCATCCAATTAACATGTATGACCCAAATCAGAATATATTTCCTATTGATCACTCTTCCATCTGCATCTAAGAAGTTTTTTTGAAGGGATAATAAAGCTTCAAGCATTTCCTTCAGGATCATTTTTGCATCTTTCAGTTTCCATTCTAACAGATCCCTCTCAGAGATACTATGTAAAAATGATTCAATATTTTTTTGACTTGGAATACCCTTGATAGAGAAATAGAAATTCTCATAAATCTTTGATTTATATAAATCAGGTGAACCCTTTTCTTCCTTAACCGGAGCATAAATTGTCTCTCTTAGAAGCGAGCATTTTAACAAATCAACTAAATCAGGCGCTAAAGAGTGTTGAACATAGTTATTATTGCTTCTGGAATCAAAATCAACCAATAGTTTCCAATAAAACTGGTAGATAGAAACAGAAGTCATGAGACCTGCACCCGCATGATATAGTTCATACCAGTAATCCATTAAATCCAAGTAAGCATTCCCAACATTAATGTATAGTTCCCAAGCAGAATTGACTCGGTCAATTAACAGAGAAATAATTCTGTTCATGAGCTTAAAGAACTGAACTTTAATAGGAGAAATAATTTCATCTCTGTTGAAATTGTAGTTCCAGAAATCAAGCCTTGCTTCGATCATTAAAACTGCACTTTTTCCCAGAATCAAATGGGCATTCAAAAAGTTCCTTTGACTAATAGAACTCATTCTATATTTAGATGCCAGTAATTTAAAGGGATAGATGTTATCAAAGAATCTGGACTCTGCTATCCCAAGTCTCTTGTATAAGAACTTGAACTCATTCTCTCTCCAACTCATTCATAGACAAATCTAGCAACGAATCTGAAGAATCGAGGAGGAAAAGGAGAGCTTCAGATTTTAAAACCTGGTGATGAAATACTGCTCCCTCCAGTTGCCGCCCGAACACAATAGAAGACGCCATTCTTTTGATATGTCGGTTGAAAATAAGAGTATATCTTCCTTTATATATAATAAAGAAGTGCCAAACATTACTTTTTGTCTCGAGAAAGTTCCAAAAAAGTACTATCACCTGCCGAAATCCTGCTCCAGTATCAGAAGTACTAACGTCATCATTATTCCAACTTTCCCATAACCAATCAGCAATCAGTATAACCGGCGTCTGAAGTTTTGAAAGGACATCTAAAATCTTCATCAAGTTTTCCATAAGCCGCAGAAGCAAACCAGAACCTAAACATCAAACCTCATCATTTGAACCTGACATAGCTCAATTGTTCTTTGTCTAATGCAAGGCATGGAATAGCCAGATCATAAAACACTCATTTTCATCCTTATATCATTCCAAATGATTCGGATATTATCTACATTTAGCACGATGAACACAATGGCACTCCCACTAAGCTTCACATGGTTCATCAAGATTCTATCCGAAATTATAACATCTATAATTTCTTCAAACCTGATGTTCCAACAATAAGAAGCTTATTTGAGTCCATAGATGGGGTTCTTCAGCTTGCACACCTTGCTTACCTCAACTATGAAGTCTTGGGGCTACTTCATATGAATATCCTCAGAGAGGTATTCATGGAGGAATGTAATATTGACTTCCATCTTAAAGATGACATAGTCAAGTTGTGTATCTATAGTTAGCAATATTTTGATGGGTTTAAGAATGGTCACTGAAGAGCAAGTCCCATCGCAAGCGATGTCTTCTCTTTGATGTGTATCTTGAGGATACGAGTCGTGCTTTGAAGGTTTCTACCTTCTCATCAGGTTCCATCTTTCTCTTGAAGATCCATTTACACCTTAATGGGTCTTACCCATATAGGTGGATTCTCGAGGGTTCATATACAACGCTTGTATATAAAGTCTACTTTAGACTTTATTGATAATATCCATCTTTCCATGATATGATCTTCAGAAGCTTCATCATATAAAGTTAGATCATTTCAGATTTAACTGCACGTGGAATTCATCCTCAAACTTATTTGAAGAGGTATTAGTGTTTCATCTTTAATTGTCCTTTTAGTTTCCAATTTTAGGAGCCTCATTATCTTCTCAAGATTCAATGAGTTCCTTTACTTCATTTTCATCTTGATTCCTAAGAGTCTCAATCTCTAAGAAACACATTCTCCGATATGAAATCTTTTAAGAATCTCAAGGTCATAAAGTAGATATCCAATACCATGCTTTATTTTCCTAATGAAGTAACCCCTTCTTGGTGCTAGATTCTAGCTTACTTGCATGGAACCTAATCATGGATATATATTGTAGTCTCTACTACATATATACCTGTAAACTAAGAGGTAATTATGCTAATATTCATCATTGATCAAATCATGTACACATGATCCAATTGTATCTTCCTACAACTCTATTGAGTTTAGGTGTATTAGGAGGATTGAGATAGGAATGATATTCCTTTCTCTAAAAGGTATTCCATGAATTCATCTAATAGGTATTGATTACCTAGGTTAGATCAAATTCATGTCATCTTCCTTCAAACTTTGGTTCTAAACCAAAATTGTGAAATATTTGAACATTTCAAAGGTTTCTAAGGTGAAGAGAAGAAATCATATATCACAAATAATCATGGAATGATATCGTATATCATCAATGTTTATCATGATATAGATGGTCCGCATACATCAATATGTATGAGATTTTGAATACCTTGACATCGTACACCATTCTCAGAGAAGGGTGCTTTGGACATTATTACTTTGAATACAATATTCACAAGCATGTAAGATTTGAAATTTCAGACAATCTAAAGTTTCATCTCTTACTAGTCTATTGATCTCATCAATAGACAAATGTCCAAGACTCAGATCATTGTCAAATGATCTTCATCCTCCTATTAATCTTGTAAAGTTTAATTTTCAATATTAGAAATGTTAAAACCATTCATTACTTTTCTAATATAGTAGAGTCCTCTAGATGTAAGATTACTTTCTGAAATATATTCATCATAACTCTTTATGACAGGTCTATCTCAGAATTCATGTTTATTCCCAATATATAGAAATAAACAATGAGTGTATTCTAATATCTATGTCATAGAGACATTCTCTAAGACTAAGGGCTCTCCCACTGGTAAAATGAAGTCTATCAATCCAATAGAGATTGTTACAACAAATGCATCAATATCCATGTGGATGACTATTAAACCTTAAGATCAAATTTTTAGTCTTCTAAAACATATGCAACCAATTGCAAGTGTTGTTAGAAGAATGTGATACAATTAATAGACTTTGATCTTATCAAAAAAGAAAATCAATTTCAATAATTATATGTGGATGTAGATTATACTGATGCATTATTCGAGTCCTTCTCTAAGGAATCTAGATAGACTAGATAGTCACACTATCAATACATCGACTTATTGCAGTATTAGCATTCATCCAATTCTTTAGATGTCATATGGAAGTCATAGAAGTACATTCAACTCTTTGACCTTCCTTCTTACTTGGGTCCGACCCATGCTTCCACTACGCTCCTTTCATCTATAAACAACCATTGCTTAAGATAAAGGATCTCTTATGTTGAAAGCAAAAGATTTCAATATAAGAGTATTTCAACATTTGTACATGCTTCATTCAATTCATACAATATGAATATTATGAAGCTTCTGAATGACTTGAGTATAGACAGTAGAATGATGACACTCATCGTATCTACATACATCTTAACTCTTAAAGACCTTTGGTTCAGGTGTGTACTCAAACATTTTTTAATACATCATCTCTTATAGAGCCATCATTCTACATGATATAGTGAACCATGTCATTCATGATTAAATGTCGAGAGCACATATGTATGCCAGAACATCTTCTTAGATTTTTATAAGGATAATTTGATAATTGTGATCATCATCGACATGTCACTTCCAAAATACATTCGATGAGAGATCAATACTATAGAGACATACAAACCCTAGGGTTGTAGTCCTATTGTCTATTTAATTCTCACTCCTCGTTATTATGAGGAAACTTGCACATTGCAACCACATACAATATGTGTCCAACTGCAAGTACAATATCTTAATCATGAATCCAATCCATGATATTTTACTGGTTATCATTGAGTATAGTATTGAGTGGGTTTAATGAAAGATTATTTGAAATAAGAAATTTCCATAAATATATACAAATATATACTTTACTTTGATTTAGGAATTTTTATATCAAAGTTGTCCTGCCTTGTCAACATTGAAAGTTCATTCCCTTAATCACTTTCAACGTAAGAGATATACGTGTCATTATATCTCAAGCAAGATCTAGGATCTCCTTCCTTATCTTTGTTAAATCCCAAGTTGCAACTCGGAAAAAAAGAAGCGGAAACACATTCCGCCTTGCAAGTCCAACTTGCATTCCCAATTCGATCTTTAACACCTGGGCACACCATCCCTAAGATGATGTTGACACGTCATTAATTGAACCAACCATCAACATGATTAGGCGCAATCCAATATCACCCCAATAATATGACGACTCGATATTGGGGTCACTACGCATACGGCCTTACTCTTTCGAGAAGCAAAGAACATGATCCAGATGCGCTTGCATACAGGAGATGTCACTTCGGACATATGCCTCCTACATATAATTCCTGGCGACAGAACCCTTCACCTTGACGGGAGGCCATGGATGTCACTTATGTGATCCTCCATCTCATGTTCAAATTCTAATTAATCATTATGAATTATATTTATTACGATTAATTATTCCAAGGGAAATAACAACTCTAATCATAATAGAGTGTTTTAATTTTATAATTGGATTCTAATTAATCTAATCATATTAAATTAATGATTCAATCAATATCCAACAAATATTCTTTATTGTTACTTGAATTATGGTATTATCACAAATATGTATTACTTCGAATTTTAATAATTAGAAAAAATACACCGTGATCTCTCCTGCATTATCACGTCCCTACCCGCTATCATGGCCAGTAACGACAGGAGTGGGACAGACCGCACACGGTGCAACCTGCTACCCCAACGCTCCCTGACTAAACATCATATCCAACTCGGGAAAGGATAATGCCAAATTGATCATTGAGAACTTGAGATGATAAGGTTCTTCAACTGAAGTTATACCATATATAATAATAATCAAACATTTTTTGTTATCATTATAAGGAGATTTGCTAAACAAATCCCCAATCATATTCAAGCAACTTTTTTTGTTGGAAAGTTCATGTAACCAATTGTGATCTACATCATATCTAACCTATTATTGGTTAAGGAAATATCATTTAAGGAAATAATTATCATCAAATATTTCACAAATATTTATTCATAACTATTCCAGAAAATTAAACCATTTAATTTCACTAATTGATTAAATGACAATCACAAGGTTCTTGATTAAGAAAGTAATTTCCAACAGTGACCCCCACTTACTAAAATTAGCATATCTCAATCAATTTAAATCCAAACTAAGGAAAATAAGTTTCTAAAGTTTGCTAATTTGATTTACAACAGAACTTAAGTGACTTGCACGCATTTTTAGGCATTTCAAAATAGTAATTAACCCCTTAATTATGTCAAGATTCGCAGTCCGCGAAACAGCGGAAACATGTTCACTAAAATATTCATAACTTGAGCATTCGGATTCCAAATCATGAAAACTCAAATCCCACATTTTCCTTATTTAATGGGGAACATAATCCAAATTATTTCGTGTTTAAAAATTTTAAACAGAACCGAAATTATTCACTAAATAGATATGCGAAAATGAAATGTGAAAAAAACTTTTCGCAAACCCTAATTAGCCCAAGTCGCCTTAGGTTTATGGATCGTATCGGAAACCTTCGACCTACGGCTCTGATACCACTTGAAGGATATGGTAAGATCCTTAAGCGCATCACGAAAGCGTGAGGATTGTATCATATGCGATCAGGAGCGACTAGTCGCACTAGTTGCTCGAGGCAGTAGAATTTTAAAAAAATCATGTGATGAAACCACATGATCCAAGAACACTTCTCAGATCATTTCATCTAGACCACAAACAAGTATTAGGGTTACCTCTTGAAGCGTGGTTGCGATCGAGTCTCTAAACAAAGAGACCTCTTATCTCAAGTCCGATCCGACGGAGGAGATGCTTGCGAGCTCATTGATGAAACGCATGCTCCTCGCAATCCATGTTGATGATCCAAGCGGCAAATCTCCTGATCTTGAGACACGAGATCTGAACGTCTTCTTCACGAGCGAGGTGCACTGAAGGAGATGGAGATCCACAAGCAAACGATCCAACAGCATAACAACGATGCTGCGACGATGGAGACCCTCTCTAGGGCTTCCATGGTGGACGGCCACATGAGAGAGAGGGAGGGAATGTAGAAAATGAGAGAGAGAGAGAGATAAGTTGTTGTTCACAAATTGTGTATTGTGTTGTAACCAAGAAGAGCAAGGGATGGCTCTTCTTTTATAATATTTTGGGATCCACGGATCTAAATCCATGGACAACACAAATCCAATGGCTTACATTGATTTGTGTTTCTTTTAATGGCCAAGATTTTGTTGGTAAAAACCAACAAGAATTAATTTAATTTAGATTAAATATATATTGATAAATCAATATGATTTAATCCCAAAATTAAATCAATTAAACTTGGAGATAATGGAAAGGAGGCTCCCCCCTTCCATATAGGAAGAGTGGAGGACCACCCTTTCCTTGTAGGAATTGGTGGTCGTCCCCCTCTCCTATTAGGAAAGGGGGGTCTCAATGCAATCTCCAAGATTGCATGATTCCATGTATCCCCAATATTTACAACAACAATTGTTTTAAATTATTCTACAAAAATAATTCATAATTATTTTCTGAACATTGCAATCTTGCCATTGGAAAAATGTGAATCACATTCACAACCCAAAATAAAATGTGAATTACATTTTCAGTTAATTGTCCAATGTGAATCCAATTCACATCAATATTTAATTAACAAATGTAAATTACAAATACTCTCTCTTCTATATTATAAATCACATTTATAATTTATATGAATAATTAGGATAGTGCTATCCACATTATTCATATCCATGATAATTAAATTAGATTTAATCATCTTGGATCTCTATTCTCATGTGCCCAAATGATATGAATCACATTCACATTATTCACATCTTTGATAATTAAATCACATTTAATTATATAAGATAACTATACTTATAATATGAATCAAATTCATATTATTCGTGATAATTAAATCACATTTAATTATCCATTTTCTCAATGCTCGGATACTTATATCAACAATGAAATTATCTTGAACTCTTTCAAGGATAATGCGCTTTCTTCGTGGATACTTGGAGATAAGGACAGGGCAATTGTATTGTTCCACATATAGTGACTTGGATATTGAGATCACATCTCAAATCCAGATCTTGCGGACCTCCCATAGATGCTTGATTAAATCAAGACCGTTGATCTAATCTTCTCATTGCATCTGAATCACATTCAGATCAATTTCCAACATTTGGACCAAGATCAGATCACTTCTCTACTGAGAGGAGTCACTAAAATCCAGACCTGTTTCATCACTCCCTAGGAATGGAAGCGTCATGGTTGTACAACTGTTTATGATCACATCACCCTCAGGTATTCCTAATACATGTACATCATGCATACTGGAAGACCTAGAATAATCCCGAAGTATAAGATCAATTTTACACGGTCTACTTTAGGGATTTATCATTAAGTTTCTCATTTGACTATTGGGAGTTGGTATTGATCATATACTTTCCAAAAGCATATATCATACCCAGGTGTTGATCATATACTTTCCACTAAAGCATATATCAAACCTACAAATTCAGTTAAGCTTTCAAAGCGAGACGACCGTGCACGAAATTTGTTCTTCCCAATATCTTATGAGTGAGCTCATGTTTTCCGGTTCAGTAACTGAACCTGTATGATCCCTTTGAGAGATCGTATTACTCATATTCCCTTGCATGGACACCAGCGCGCTGGTGTATAGAGCTTAATTAGGTCATCAACCTATTGGTCTGCCTAATGTACATACTCAGACATATAGTAACACATCTATCTCCGGTCAGAGGATGTGTTCCTATATCGTGACAGCAACGGGTTTTGCGAGGGTCTAAAGTAGTCTACACAAGGCGAGACCCAATGTCATTGAAGCGACCGCTCACGAAACCCTGTTAATCAACAATTAATCCACAACAGATGATCAAACAATGAAAAGCAGATGCGAAGTTAAAATTTATTATAACTCTACAACAAAGATGTGTATAGGTATAAGTATGTGTAGATTGTCGAACAAAGGGAACAAGCATGATAGATCGGGCAAAATTGCTCTCAAAAGTGAATGTAATGTATTTGTCTATGTATGTGCTCTTTTTTGCGGGTTTTTTATTTTTTTAATTTTTTTATTTTTGATTTTATATTTTTTATATTTTGATTTATAATTTTTTGATTTTGTATTTTCTTTTTATATTTTATTATTTTTAAATAAAGATAATAAAGCAATATATAAGATATATATACAATATAGGTTATAATAGATATAATAGTTAATAAAAATAATCAAAATAAATAAAATAAAATATTTTTTGGATTTTAGAATATTTTTTACTGTTTTTGCGATTTTTTAACAAATTCTGCTAATTTTTATATATTTTTAAAGTCAAAAATATCCAAAAAAAAGGGTTTAAATATATAACTATTATTAAAATGGAGAGGAAAATACAAAATGTATCAAAATTGCTCCAATTTAATTTTAGAGTAAAGATAATACAATAAAGAAAATTCATAAATTGAAAATGTAATTTTTGGATTTTTTTAAGTGTTTTAAATATTTTTATAAAGGTTTTTAGAGTTTTCCCATTTTCTGATTTTTCTTTTGTATTTTTTAGTGATTTTTGGTCTGGAAGTTAAAGATACAAAAATACATAAAATATATTTTTTTGGTAATTTTTAAAAACTATTTTATAATTTTTATGTATTTTCTTTTACAAACAGGGACAAAATGCAAGTTTTTTGATTTTTTATAAATAATAAAAATTCCAAAATGCAAAATAAAAATAATGGCATGAAAGGGCAATGCACCAGGAAGGTATAACTATTTTTATGATTTTTTAGAGGTTTATAGATGCATGAAATAAATACAAGAAACAAAGAGAAAATGCAACACTAGTAAGAGTATTTTTTAAATATCATAAAGTACAGGGCCAAAGTGTAAATTTTCCAAAAATGTTATAACTAAAGATTTAAATTTCTGGACCAAACACAAAGTTCGGAACCCGAGAGGGCTTCTCTGCAAAAACACAAAATTCATGTGTGTGAACATGTGCTCCCCTAGCGGGGATCAAAAGGTAATTATAAGAAACTAAGGGGGCTAAATTGCAATTTGTCCAAAAAGTTTTAACTGTATTAAAAAATTGCTAGACTAATTAGGAATACTTAAAAATCCAAGGGTCCCGTTGCAAAATCGCCATCTCACGTGATGTGTCACGTGAGGTGACGTGGTGTGGACTGAAGTGAAAATATAAGGAGTTCAAGGGTCTTTTTGTAAAGTGTACAAAATATTTAAACGGAAAAAGAAAGTTTATAGACGAAATACTAAATACAAAAAAGTGGTCTGGGTGGACTTGCAAAATACTCAACCCTTCGGCGCGATCGGACGGTGGGTCTGTATTCACTTGCCACGTGTCACCAATCCGATGGCATGTACCGCTTCATCTCATGCGCCTGAGATTAGATGCCCACGGATGATCTGATGGCCCTAGTCTATGGCATCCAATGGCAGTTGTGTGTTCTGGAGGGGGGTGTTCGATCCAACGGCGACGAATGCGGGAGGAAGAATAGGGAAGAGCTTCACTAGAGCGAAGTTCTCTGAGCTCAACCTCCAACACCCAACGGTCATGAAGTTTCAAAAGTGGGCCACAAGCCTCTTGTGGTGATCCTCTGACGACTAGGGGCAACAAAAATGGCGGAGGCACGTTGGAGCTTCGCCACAAGGTCGAGGAAGCACGACACCCACAGGTACCTCAAATCTCTTGCAAAAATGACCCCTTAAGGGGTCTAGAGCCTCTTGTTCCTGCAAATAAAATCTGCACGCAAAAGAGGGGTCCAGGGGCTCTTCATTGGCAGGGGAAATGACTGGTGAGGCGCGGTGGACTCCTCCGGCAGGGTGATGGAGATGGAGGAGCGGGTCACCAGATCCAAGAAGGATCTGGGTGGATGAGCTGGCGCAGGGCGTTAGGAAATGAAATGGGAAGACATGAAAATGGATGCAAGGCATCGGAACGGTCGGACACAGATGAAAGGGGTTCGCTGGAGGCTAGCTCCGTGAATGTCGCAGAGTGTGGATATTATGCTAATAACGTGATTGAGTGATAAAATGAAAGAGGATACTTAATCTATGACTAAAGCAAAACAAGAAAACGTAAGGGAAACGCAATGGAAACTCACCTAACCGGCTAAAAAGCAGGGAGGAGGACCTCACGGCAGCGGCAACCGCCGGAGATAGTGGAGATACGCCAAAGACTCGTCTCACGCCGCCCCAATCGGCTGGAGATGGTGTCGTCACCACCACCGGTCCGGAGCACGAGAAAAAAGGCACAAAAACAGGTCAAAAGGTGTTCCCAGAGAGGAAGAGGACGACGGGTATCTTATGTACAAAGTGGACAACAGGGCTCAAAGAACGAGAGAGAACAGGCATTGCAGTGATCTGAATTCCAAGGAGAACCAAGGGCGTGAATCACCAACTACCGAGGACAAAAAGTCATTAAGGGATTGACGTGAGATGATGAAAGGATCGAGACCCAAAAATCCTCTAAACGAGGCAAAAATGCAGGTTGTCAGAGATGCAGGGGCTGGTCAGAGAGTCGACCTGCGGTCAACTCTCTGACACTCCTGGTTGGTCTACGTGGACCAACAAGGAAAAGCCTGGAAAAATATTAGAAAAATCAATTTAAAATAGTAAATGAATTTATTAATTTTAGGTTATAAAATGAAAAATATTTATTATTTTCTAAGTTATTTTATTAAGATTTTTATTTATTCTTTAGAGGTTTGGAATTTCAAGTTACCTTTTAAGGGCTATATACAAGTATATTTGTCTATATATTTTAATCTTTTATTTTTATTTTGTATTTTTAATTTTATTAATATGGTTTATTTTTTTATATATTTGTAACTTATTTGTATATACTCAATATATTTTTATTTTATTTTCCTGATGTAATATATACAATTAAATAAATCATTGTATTATCTATATAGGTATAGATATAGGTGTTTTACCTATGTCTTTTATATAAGTATTTTATTTTTATGTTTTATTTATGTTTTTATTCATGTTTTAATATACATATATATTATAAATAATATTTACACAATTATAAAAATATAAAATTAAAAAATAAAAATAATAAATAATATGAATATTTTAATCGGTACAAGTATACAATAGGGGTCCAAAACCCAACTTTCAAACCGTAACTCCAAAAAATATGAAATCACCTTCATTAAATAGCTTATTAAAAGTTATATACAATTAAAGGTGATTTTGATATATTTTGACTTTTTATTTGAGAGATATGGGTCTGGAAAGTTGGGATTTTGGAATCTTATTTAGATCATAACTTTTTATATGTACATTATTTTTGTATGAATTAATTTTGTATTTTTCTCTATGTACTTTTTTACAACTTTTATGTTCAAAGTTGATTTATTTGAAGTATAAAAAGTGGAACTAAAAATAGGTCTCAAAATAAAGAATAAATGAATAAATAAAAAGGGATTTTAATTGGATTTTGGCCCTTATCTTCCTCTACTTTATTCCTTGTCGACCTAGTGATCGAGATGCCTAGGTCTTGGGGTTTCGGGTCATAAAATATTTTCAATACTTTATTCTTTTTCTTTTCTTTATTTTATAATTTTAGCATTAAAACTATATTTTATACATTATTTACACAACAATGCATGGATGATAAAATACCTAAATTAAGGATATTTACATGCATTTACTAGGGTTTTTAAGGCCAAAATGATAAAATAAAGGTGATGAAATGAAGATCCATCACATACGATATAGGACTTTGGTTATCTCGATCTCGTTAAGTCAACTCTTTGACCTAACTTATCTAACACATCTGAATCTCCATTCCTATGTAGAGGACCTACATCAAGAGGTCGGTTAGATATTATCCTAATGGTAAAGGATTTCCATCTCCTACTCAGGCTGGAGATCATCTCTTAATAATCATTTGACGGTGCTTGATGAGTCCTCAATCTAACTCTTTAGAAGTTCATCCAAGCACCAACCTCTATTATTCAATAATTGAATCAACGGTTGTATGAACGTCAAGATGGCCATGGTACATAACCCTAATTGTACTAAGGGGCCTATTATGAAAATTGGTTATTCTTCATTACAGATCAGGGAATGATATTTTCAATAACATTTATTGCATAATGGCTCATCGTGGGCTCGCAGGTCCAACAGCGTGGACCTAGATATCAAGGTGGCAACGGTCGGACTCATCGCCCCAGGGGAGGTGAGACACCATGCGCATGATCTTCATCGAATCAACGGTGGCAGCACGACCTCGGCTGGAGGTGCAACCAGTGTCTGAAGGGGCAAAATGGAACGTTGAGATTCCATATCAGATCGCAAACCCGCATCCTCGATTACCACACGCAATCACAAAGGATCCGCCTCCAAGATTTGGAACACAAAGTGCGGAGACATTCCCACTTCCCGCAGGAGCATTGATGGGGAAGTAGCCATTATTGCATGAAAATCGGGAGGAAGCACCAAAGGATGTTCATGGGCTCGAACTTGTTGTGGGGTTCACGGTGGAGGCAGATCCGGTTAGGGATCCGGCAGTGGTTTGGGTTCAGGTCTTGGCCTGACAAACGGTGTTGGGTTTGATCGAGTTGTCCTCTCTAACCTGGTGGATCATACTCGGTCTGCGGGGCTCGTAGCAGTTGGCCCTGGAGAGTGTGATGCCTCCAGACCAAGGGTTGTTATTGTGTTGGATTCGAGAGCAAAGATGGTGGCTCTCCCCCGGAGGACAGCAGCTGGGAGAAGGGGCGTGATGATATGTGGCTTCAGCATGTCGGTGAGAGACCTTCGTGAAGGGTGTGGGCCTGCAATAAGGGCAAGCGTGCTGAGGAAGACCCCCAAAGCAACGTCGGGAGGAAGGTGGGACGCATAGTTGGGGTGAAGGATCTGGATGCAAAAGGGCATCAGGTTGAGTTTGGCCGAGCTCGCACTGGAGGGTCGGGCTCAGATGGCCATGTGGCAGGAGGCTCGGAAGTGATGTTGGGGGATCGTTAGGAGGGGCAGGCAGGGTACTGCTCAGAGGGCTGGGAGATCCATAGACTGGGACGAAGGGTTGAGGGGCAAGGAGGCTTGGAGGATCAAAGGTTTCGTCGGCTTGGAGGACGTAAAGGTTGGTGGAGCCTAGCTAGAAGGTTCTGGAGTTCAGGGTGATTAGCAGAGGTGCAGGAGGACGCTGAGTGGAGGTACGACTCAAGAGGCTTAGTATTGCTGGTAGAAAGGGTGTGGAGGCTGGCGAGGGACTGCAGGTGGCTGAAGGGGAGGTCGGAGTTTTAACAGAGGGTGTGCCTTGGTCAAGAAGAGAGAGCTCTTCCGAAGGGGAGGTCGGATCTGCTCTGGACATGGGGGATGCTATGCATGGTTATTCCTTTGAGAAAAGGGATACACAGAAGTCAACCAGAATGAGAAGGGCTTGATGTCTTGGTAGAAATAGAGAGGCCGAGTCAGTTGTGTCAGATACAAGAGGGAGGTAATTCTCCTTGGGGAAAGTCAAGTCATTCTAGCATGTTGGATCATAGCTTTACCGAGAGCCTAGGTGCAGATCGAGGGGGGAGGAGGGAAGGATGTTGGCTCAGCGGATTTCCTAGAGCTGGTGCACAATGTGGGTTTAACAGTCATGGATGCAACATGTTGTGCTTACACGTGACGCAATGCATGGTCAAGGTCGAGACTGGACAGGTTCCTGCTCTCAGTTGAGGGAGTGGAAAGATTCTCGCTCTCGCGGGTTTGGGACCTTAAGCGTGCCCATCAGAATCACACGCCCATTGTTTGGTCTTCTGGATAGGAGGGAAGAAGCAGGTACTTTTTCATTTTGAGCAATCATGGTTGTTGGAAGAGGACTTCAAGTAAATGGTGGAAAAATTGTGGAGAAGGTGGACTCCAATAGGCTCGCCGGTTTGTAGATTTGCATCGAAGTTGGAAATGCTTAAATCATTCTTAAAGGGGTTTGGAGGGAGGTGAGAAAGAAGAGAAGGGAGAAGAGAGGTGAGGCACAGGTGGAGGTAACGCGGCTGGATGGGTTGGATGATCTGAGAGTGTTGGACCAAGAGGAATGGGTGGAGAGATCCATGCTTTTTTGAGGTGATTTGGTAGAAGATCAGAAAGAAGAGGTGGAATGGAGACGGAAGTCCAGACTTAAATGGCTACGGGAAGGGAACGTGAACACCAGATTCTTTCACTCCATGGGTTCTGGCAGAAAGAGAAGGAATCACATTGCAGAATTACAGGTAGGGGGGGCAGAGGATACCTAGGGAAACGCAAATTGACAGGGTGGTGAGAGGTCACTTCGTGGAGGCTTCACGGAAAAGGAGAGGGGATGGACGGGGATGACAGGGTGAGGGGGTGAAATCTCTTTCATCAGGGTATGCTACAAAGTTGGTGTCACCCTTCTCGAAGAAAGAAATAAAGGCTACAGTGTGGGATTGAATGAGGACGGAGCACCGGGACCGGATGAATTCCCAATCTTCTTTTATAGAGTGTTTTGGGACCTAGTGAAGAGTGAGATCGAGGAGGTGCTTAAGGAATTTAGAGAACGGAGTAGGGGATTTGAGAAGGAAAACATGGCAATAGTTATTCTTGCTTCTGAAGAAAGACCAGCCGGCCAGAGTTGAAGACTTCAGACCGATTTTTCTATCGAATGGGATCTACCTTATTGTAGCAAAGGTGTTGGCTAACAAGCTCAAGGGAGTCATGGATTCTATTGTGACGGAGGGTCAATCTGCGTTCATTCCGAGAAAGTAAATGGCTGACAGGTTAGTTTTGGCATCAATTGGAGAAGAAGGGGAGCAAAGGATGTTCTCTAGAAGATTAACTTTGCAAAAGCTTATGATTGCATAGACTGGAGATTCCTGTAGATGTCATTGAGGAGAAGAGGTTTTCTGGATATTTGGATTGCGTCGTCTTCCCTCTCAATTTTATTGAATGAGAGGCCGGAGGGGGGTTTTTCCAGGCACAGAAAGGCGTGTAGTAGAGGTGTCCTTTAGCATCCATGCTCTTTGTACTGGTAGCGGATGCGTTGGCAGTAATGTTCAGGCAGGCAGTTGATGGTGGGTGGTGTGAAGGTTTTCGGCTAGACGATATATCTATGTCGTTGTTGCAGTATGCTGATGACACGTGCTCTTTTTAGATGGAACGGAGGAGATGATGAGTAGATCGATTCAGTTACTTGATATCTTTAGAAGCCTATCTGGGTTGGAGATAAACCTGCAAAAGCCAGTGGTCATCACTTTTGGGTTACAGAATAATGAGAGGATTAGGATAGCAGAGATGCTTAGTTGTCCGTTAGTAGAGCTGTTGATTTCATACTTAGGTCTTTCGCTGATGCCAGAGACAAATTGAAGGTTTCAGAATGAGATGTCGTGATCCAAAAGATAGAGAGTAAGCTGGCAGGGTAGAAGGCAATCTCCTTATCTAAGGTTGGAAGCTGGTTTTGTTAAATCATGTCCTATCCGCCATCCAATTTTATTTTTCTCGATCAGGTTGTTGCTGGTGGGGGTGAGAAAGAAGATTGAAAAGTTGATGAGAAGATTCTTCTGGTTAGACGGGAAACAACAGAAAGCAGGCATGCATCTGGTGGCTGGGGAAGAGATCATGAGAACTAAGGAGTAGGGGGGATTGGGTGTGCAAGATTTGGAATGCATGAATAAGGCTTTGTTGGCTAAGTGATGATACAAATTTGGGGTCCATTTGCGAACCTGGCCACGAGGTTGCTGAGGAAGATTTATGGGTGAAAGGGGCCCTGGCGGCAGGGCTACTCGATTCGAGACTCCTCTATGGCAGGGTGTGCGGGAGGTGCTGAGGCACATTTCTCATAGGCTAACACCTCGGGTGGGAGACGGGAGGGACTTCATATTTTGGAGGGATGATTGGTAGGAAAAAGGTACTCTAGAAAGGTGGTTCCCAAGTCTCTTTGCAATGGATGTTAAGGAGGCCTATTTGAGTGGGTATATGCAGTGTGGAGAGTGGAGGATACCTTTTGCTACGGTCCTCTCTGACAAGATTGTTAGACTATTGGATGCGGCTCACTTGGCAGGTGATCCCTCTACGTCCAGGGACCATTATATATGGACGGGTCTGTCAAACAGTTATATGGCGAGTTGAGAAGCGGTGGAGTGGGAACAACAGACCTTGACTTCTGCAAGCATATGAAGATTATATGAGCGAGCAAGATACCAAGCAGGATAAAAGT
The DNA here is from genome assembly GCA_037367405.1 of Ottelia alismoides. Lineage (NCBI taxonomy): Eukaryota > Viridiplantae > Streptophyta > Magnoliopsida > Alismatales > Hydrocharitaceae > Ottelia > Ottelia alismoides. Next base: position 867,358 of record JAZKJV010010206.1, on the reverse strand, counting down.
TTTTCTATGGTGTATGAAGAAAAACAAGCTTTGTGACAAGGATAGGAGGGAAAAATCATGAGGTCACAGGATGTGAGTTGCGATATGGTGAACATATGAAGAACGCAGGGCATCTTTTCTTCAAGTGCGAGTCTTCGATGAAGGTTTGGAGGAAGATGGCTATCTCATAGGTTGATGGGAGCGGATCGATGAACTTCTGTGAGGCAATAAGGAAGGTGGGAAGAAGCTCCTAGGAAGATGTCTCAAAATCTTTTGCGGTGCTATAAACAATCTGGCTAGCAAGAAATGAGTTGATTTTTAAGAATCAGAATTTTTATTCAGAAAATGTTGTGTCACATTGCAAGGCTTTCTTGAGTATGTGGGAATCTAGATAATTTGTGGTGTAATTTTGGTTCTCAATGATATAATATTTTAGTGGTGACTCTCAAATTGAGAGATCACCCATTTTAGCATAAAAAAATGATTATATCGAACATTATATAAAATTTTTACCATATCTTGAAATGCCGAAAAGACACACATATATATTAAGAAACTCTATTTATTTATTAAAAAGGATAGACACATACATGTATTAAATACCCAAAGTAACACCCTTGTCCATTAAAAAATAAAAAAATCTATTAATCGAATACAAATATAACCGCATTGGATTGCATTTGTTGATTTTTTGCTGTTTGAATGCGTGATATAGTTAGTAATAATTAATAAATCTAACATATCAGATTCAGCCGACCCACGTTTATGTAGTATATTTATTTATGCTTAATAAATAAAATATTTAAAGTCAAAAATAAATGAAGTTTAATTGTGTAACGTGACTTCCGATGAAACAGCGTCAATCATGTCGGCATGCATGGCCCTAGATTTAAAAAATCTAACAATCCGATTCATATAAATAAAATCTAGGGTTTTATTAGCTAGGTTCTTACAATTTTGCAATAATACTTATGTCTCTATATTCTTACAAAATTCATGATTACGCTATTTTATAATTATACTTTGCCCCTTTTTTACCTTAATGAAAAGGCAAAACTGTAACTTCGGTAGGAATTCAAGAACACGTGTTATTGCAAAACCAGACAGGAGTATAACTGTAATTACATAATCTTGATGGGTATAAATGCAAAAAACCCTTATAACCTAGTCTGAGCGATCCTTAGGAGCCCCACCTTATTCTTCTAGATTCTTTCTTTTTTGGCATTTTTGGGTTAATTAACATAAAAATGGGTTTTTATTACTTGTACCTTTCTTAACTTTTGCGGTATTAGTTAGCCTCCTTCCTCTCTTTTTTGTAATATCAGTTGTGTCCTTGATTTTTTACAAAATTCATAGTTCAACCCTTCTGTTAAGGTAAAGTAAGGGTATAACTGATATTATAAAAGGGCATAAATGTGAGGGGCATAGTTGATATTATAAAAAAGGGCGCGGCATAACTGATATTGGAAGTTAAGAAAGGCACAAATAATACAAATCAAAAAAATATTCCATTCACGAAGTCAGGGGCACAATTGATTTTACAAAAAAAAAGAGTGACATAACTGATATTGCAGAAGTTAAGAAGTTAATAAGGACACAAGTGATACAAGTCCAAAAAAATTCAATTCAAGAATCCACTAGTTCCTTAAATAACTATTCTTTTTCCTAATTATTATGTTTCCCTTTATTTCTTAAGTATCGCTTAATTTTCAGGGGGTTTTTCTACCATTGTACGCAAATACCCATGCATTTTTTTTTGCATAGCATTGGTGCCTCTATAGTCTTACAAAATTCATAATATTGACCTTGTGTTATTATAGTGATGCCCTTATTACATTACGGGGTAGTCATGCCCTTCTTAATTTTGTAAAAATGCACGAGTACAAATGTTATTGTAAAAAAAATACTGACATAACTGTGATTATTGAATTTAGGAGGGGCATAATTGTAAAAACTCTTATAGTTAAAATCAGGAGAACGGTTCTTCAATTTACATGGAACCCACTTTTATGTATGTACAGACGAGATCTTATTGTGGGGAATATCGAGCATGTTTTGATGTGTTATAATCGGATATGTTAATGCGGGATAACCGATCGTAAAAAATAAATAAGGGCAACCCCTCCACCAACCCCCATCTTTGACCAACATTGACCACCACCCCTCGTAGCCTTAGACGCGTCTCCCCTCCTTCCCAACGGCCTCCACTATATAAACCCCAACCCCCATTCCCCGCCTCCCCCTCACGTCCACCACCACCTCCACAAATAGCAACGCCGCTACCCAAACCCTAGACCTCTCAACTCCTCCCCTCCACCGGAGATCTCTCCAGATCGAGATCGATCGCGATCGTTCTCGATCAATCGATCGGCAATGGCGTCCGAGGACGCCGGCGATCGGCCGGTGCGGGTCTACGCCGACGGTATCTACGATCTCTTCCACTTCGGCCACGCCAGAGCCCTCGAGCAGGCTAAGAAGCTGTGAGTCTCGCAATGCCGTCGCCGACGCCGCCGTTGTCGTGTTTTTATGGATCGATTCCGGTTCCTGACGGATCCTACGATGGCTTGGAGTCCGCTTGTTTTAGCGTTTAGATCGATCGGATGTTTCGTTTATGCCTTTTCATTTATTAAAAAGTCGTACGATTCGTGAACTTTGTTGTAATAACACGTATTTAACGGTAGAAAAGGAGCCTTACAATTACGAATGGATCTCGTGTTTAACATATCATATGAACGTGTCCGGAATTATTATTTTTATTTTTTTGGTTAATTGATTAATGACACGCCTGTTTTGATGTTTAGCCTAGCTGATAACGGTTAGAACGGTTAAGGTTCCATTTAGAAGGATCCACGATGCTTGAACAGCGTCTTTAAATATCGATTCTACAATTTGATCATGATCTCATTAGTATTGTTCATAACTTGTTTTTTTAAAATTTGAAGAGTACATGGTTTTTTTGCTTTAGGATAATAAGCATCCAAGTTTATATTAGTCTTAGATCAATCTCCCAAACATAGCTTGTTCTTTTTGGCTTTACGATAATAAGCATCCAAAACAGATTAGTCTTAGATCAATCTCCCAAATATAATTTGTTCTTTTTGGCTTTAGGATAATAAGCATCCAAACCAGATTAATCTTAGATCAATCTCCCAAATATAGTATGTTCATGTAATAAACATCGCCTGCAAATCGTACAGCCTTTTCTGTGAAAGTTGACGGCATTGCTTTATGATGCTGTTGTTAATGGAAGTTCTGATTGTTGCATGATATGGTTCGTGGTTGACGGATGCGATTAAGTGCTAGTTTTGATTATGGCGAGGGGTTTTTTTCACTTTGATTTGCTGATCAAGAATTGAAATTTTTATGTCTACTTTCATGCTTATATATCCAGATTTGTCTTGATGATTATTTATTTACAGATTCCCGAACACATATCTGCTTGTTGGGTGCTGTAACGATGAGACCACACACAAGTACAAAGGAAAAACTGTCATGACCGAAGCAGAACGATATGAATCCCTTCGTCACTGCAGGTAGATAAATTGCATTTATTGACAAGTTTGTAGAGCGATACCGTTGTCTCTAGATATATAACTTCTCTTATTTGAAATCTGGTAATTTTGTATTCTGAAAACATCATTATTGTGATTCACTTCCAAATTTCTGCTTACTAACTATATGTTTTGCATTTCAGATGGGTTGATGAAGTTATTCCTGATGCTCCTTGGGTCATAACCCAGGAGTTCATTGATGAACACAAGATAGATTATGTGGCACATGATGCTCTTCCGTAAGATGGATTCAGATTTTCTGCTAATTGTTTCAGCAGTGAACATGTTTCTGGTGCTGTAAAAATGTTGTGCCATCACAAAATTACAATGAGCCGACACGTTTCTTTTCTATTCTTTCAGCTATGCCGACGCAAGTGGTGCTGGAAACGATGTATACGAGTTTGTAAGTACCACTCCTGCTTAGAAACCACCTCATATAGCAAAGATGCTTAAAATTTAAACTGAGGTGTTTTATCCAGGTCAAAGCTATCGGAAAGTTCAAGGAAACAAGACGAACAGATGGTATTTCTACATCAGACATTATTATGAAGATTCTCAAAGACTATAACCAGTTTGTGATGCGCAATTTGGCTCGTGGGTACACACGGAAAGACTTGGGCTTGAGCTATGTGAAGGTAAGGGGATGCATGAACTTAGGCAATTTCCTTTTGCAACATTTTTGACTGGATTTAAGAATGATGCGTGTTGAATTGTATCAAATGCTATTTTGGATCTTCACTGATTTTTTCTCTTGGAATTTTATTAGTCCGCCACTTTATCCTCGTCAAATTTTAGGAGTAGGTGGTGTGGCTCTTTCTTCCAATTAAGATATAGTCAAATGGCATTTTATGTCATTCATTTTCCTTCAGTATCCACATCTTGCTTTTTCCGACTGTTTTAGCAGTTCTGTTAATATCATGTCCACTTTCTAATCAAATATTTATATGAAAGATAGGTTTACTTAGCTTTATCTGTGAGCACAGCAGAAAAATTCATGTAACACCTTTGGATGTTAGCTTTGTTTTATATTAATTTTTTACTGTTCTATCAAACAGGAGAAGCAATTGAGAGTCAACATGAGCATAAGCAAACTGCGTGAGAAAGTGAAGGAAAAGCAAGAAAAGGTCCGCACTCATTTGTGTTGCTAATTTGAATTATTTGTCTGTAGTTTCCATGCTGAAGAAAACTCTTTTAGTTTGTGATGGATTTTCGTCTTTATGATCATGAACTTTTTCAAGCCTGCTAACTTTGACTACCTTTCCTGCCTATAATTTTATTGTTTATTGTCTAAGTTCTAGCAATTTCATTCCACGGGCCTAGAATTCAAGTTCCGTTTTCTCTAGATTTTTGTAGGAAAGTCGTCTCATACACATCGGATTTTCGGAAAAAGTGTCCATACTCTGTTACTGAGTATATATCATGTCTGTCCACAACTAGTGGCTAGCCAAGAGTCTTCACTCCTAACAATAAAACATAAATATGTTGCAGTTACAAACTCTTCAAGGAGAGTGGGTGGTGAACGCAGACCGGTGGGTGGTCGGTTTTCTCGAGAAATTCGAAGAAGGATGCCACATGATGGTCAGCAGTCTACCTACCTAAAAAACTCCAATCATGTCTGTTAACTGGTCACTCTATTCATCTTTATGTTCTCTTTCAACAGGAAACCGCAATCAAAGACAAGATACAGGAGAGCTTGAAGAGGCAGCAAGCCAAAGCCCTAGGCAACACCCTGCAAGAAGGGATACAGGAGGTCTTAAGGCGACGGCAGTCTCAGGAGGATCTCCAGCAGGCAATCTTGCCGGAGCCCGTGCCAGCATGAGAACACCACAACACACAGGTTTTGCCACAGCCACGAGTTTAGTACACCTTATAGCCATTAGATTGTCTGGCATAGTAAATGATACTTCTCTCCACCTCTTCAATAACGAGCATTTTCCCCCATGAATACTTACTGACATTGTAATAGATCGCATCGAAATCAAAAGATGTTTAAAACACGGAGATTGTAGCCTTATGTGTTTGTGGGTATATTGTCGTGATGTCTGCTGTTGATTTGAGCATTTAGGAGTGTTAGAAATCAAGCTGTAGCAATATCTCGCAATCACAAATGCATGCCAGCTCAAGCGTTGAGATACATAAACGATTCCCTTGGACTTGCCGAACCAGCTCCATAACTGATAACCGACTCCATAACACTGTCTACAAATTGGCTCGTTTTGGTTTGCTCTCTCGTTTACTCGCTCACCCCTCTCTCATTTGAATGCATAACCGGTCCTAATTCTAGCGAGAGCTGATCCAATCTGCTGTGCCTGTATTCATAACATAACTATGAATTTCAAAGAGTCAATAACATATGAAGATCGCATTCGTCTCAAGGACCGACGAAGAATCTTCTCTTATCTCTATGGATTCTTCGCATACTGAAACAAAAACTGGAGTCAGAGAAAACAAGCAGCTACGAACTTCTTGGACAGTTATAATTCTGTACAATCACAAGACAAAACAAACATTTCAACTGTAAAAAAGATAAGTATTAAAAAGAATGCAGGCATTTGTTCGAACAAGGTCCATCATCGCTATGCCAAATGTGATGCTCAAAGATTTCAATCGCTTTTATCAAGATGGGACTTCTTGCGTAAGACGACTGCCATAGAACCTAACACGCCCAACAAATAGCCACCAACCACACCATAAGTGACGCAAACAGGCCACTCCTGCAACAACACAAACAACGATCAATTCGATTCACGACGAAAAGACATACGACCTCGATAGAGCGATGCTTCTGTTACCTGCCATGGTCTTTCCCAATCAAGTGGCATGGGGAATGCACCGATCCATCCTCCTAGAACAGCTCCGTGTGCCGGTAGACTAACCATGTAGTCAAGCCTTTTGGTAGTCCTGGAAATAAAATTTGAGATTGGAAGATGTACCTAAGATATATTTGTTGTATTGCTCAAAAGGGTAACCCCAGCGATCCGGTATATTGGAGGAAAAGGCAGCTCACTCCGAATGAACTAACAAACGTCGCCAATCCTCCTTCGATGCTCCGAAAACACAGCATGCCGGGACAAACTGCATGTGAATATAGTTTTCGAAAATTGATCAGATAGATTATAGCAGACTGATATCACTTTATATGTTAATTAAAAGTCTTGAGTCCAACGTGCTCAGGGGTATAGCATCCTCAGATTGGTGATGTGATCCTGTATGGCATAAGTCGTGCACGCATGTGTGTTTGTGAGATTTTCCCATGATTGATACGTGTGTAGGAGATAATTTGCCGAGTATCATAAATTGTGGGCAGTTGTGTATGAGTAACCAAAATATTTGCGAAAGATGATAGGTATGTGAGGAATGAGTAAATATAAAGCAACTGACACTTACCGTGAACAACGACATCAGAAGCGACCAATTTATAGTCTTTGTCCAGTGCCTGCAAGTAGAAGGTGAAACAGAACACTTGGAAAGGCATTGATAATGCTTATTATAGACTACTGAAAGACATTTTAAGAAGTTTAATTATTATGATTAAGAGTTTTCCAATAAAACTATAAACATGACACTTACTCCAATCCCATAGGAGCGCCCATTATAATAGCCACATATCCATTTATCAAAGCCCCTGCGAGTATATTTTACATACAACAAACTGTATCAGTGCAGAAAATGGCGTAATCATTTTGTTTGTAAAAATAACTCAGGGAATTTCTAAAAACCAACAAACTAAAGGAATGATTCATCTGATATAAGTGCATGTGATGGCGAATTAGTACATTTTTTTGCATTTAGCAGTTTTAAGAACATCAATATTCTTAAAAAAAGGGTTCAGTGCTTATTATTTCCCTAGGGAACAAAGATGTTGATATGTACCTACAGGAAGCCCGACAAACCCTCGTCCAAATGCCTTCCAGTACTGTGAGTAAAGAAAATTTAGAGAAGAGAAGAGACGAGAAAGCTTAAAAACTAAAGATCATTGATATGTGGTTCCAAATACTGGCTTTAGTACACAGATAGTTGGATTTTAACATGATTGCTAACAACTAAAAATTATAGATACCTAATCCGATATCAATTTTGGTCGATTAAACAGATAGTTGGACTTCAAAATCATTGCACATATCAGGTGTATGCAGTCGGGGAAGGGCCAGACTGACAGTAAACTCATGTTCATTAGGTGTCTAAAATTTGACTGAATGTATGGGACCATTTAGAAATCATGGTATTCAAAATTACACGAGAAGATTTAGAACGGACCAGCATATGTTAATCAGTTGCCTCCATAAATAAATCATAATCTGTCTCCTTTAGTTAAGAATGTCTGTAAAATTAGCAATTCCTCTTCCAAATTTGATTAATCATATTTATATCTCTAGAGATATATGTATAAGAATCAGTTATTTGTATAGTCAAAAAATATATATGTAATGCAACTAATGAATCAACCCATTGCTCCCTTGCATCCCATAAACTCAGTAACCTCTTGACTGGATTGAACAGTGATAGAAGATATAAACTGCCAACTGCAACATTAGAAAAATAAAATCTTGTCCAAAGTTTGATAAATGGAGATCAAGAAGGTTGGAATCTAAAATCATATCCAGGTTATGACCACGTTTTGACAAAGAGTTGGCCTTGATAATCCAGACTACTTCGATAATGAATTTTTTCTCCCATAACTATCCAAATTGTAGTACTTGAATACACATTCAGCAGTTAATTTTAGGTAGACAACAGAGATGATAAACTTACTGGACACTTTTGAGGAGCATCTCGCACTAAACTGTAGAGTCCAATGATGAGAGGCCCTTGAACTGCCTGCAGCATAGCAAAGGACATACAGAAGAAATATATTCAATAAAGAATGTCAAGATTAAGAAGAATCTCCTCTTAACATGGAAGATTCATAAAAATGCTTCAAATCCCTAACCACGCATAGACCGAGAACCCTTGCAGCGTCAGTTACAAAATTCAAGCCATAGAAGATCTGAGAGATGCAATATGAACTTGCAAGCCCCAGAAGGCACACCAGCTGGACTTGAAAGGAAGTTGAACCCGAGATAACCTCTTTTACCATTCTCGCTGGGGATCGGAAACAACAGGTAAGAACAGCTTATAGCACAGATATAAAAACATACATGACATAATGATGCAAACACGATCGAGGCGCGACGTGGGAAAATAAATTATTTGGTAGAGTTTTCGGTAGAAGAAAATAGAAGGGTTGAGAAGAAGAAGAACACGCCTGTAGCGCGGGGTTGAAGGAAGAGAACGCGGAGATCCGAGGGGAGAGAGGGAGGAGGGAGATAAATCTTAATATTTTAATCAAACTGAACTCCCTAATGCATTGGACCCTCATCTCTTTATATAGGAGGGATGATCTTACAAAAATAGCAAATTAATTTAAATTGACAACCACTTTATCCTAAATTGACTCTAACTAATTAACCGACCAAATTTAAATTCAAATCTACGAATAATTGTTGGAGATCACAGGCGATCTCAATTATTTAATTAGAGATACGATAATTTAAATAAACGTAAATAAAATTGACCATTAAAATTAACTAAAAATTCGGCCCTATCCGTTGGGTCCACGCTGCATCAACTCTCCTCTGCTTTAAAAATTCGTCTCCCGACGAATTGCTGAATCTGCAGGCTTGGAGGTCGATTCGGCGTGCTCAGTCATTATCTGGAAGAATAGGTGTGGAGCGAACGGCGGAGTCCATATGCGGGCGTAGGTGACGCGGCCTTCATGGTTGAAGAACATGTGTGGCGCGAATGGCGGCGTCTTCGTGATTGTTGTCTCTTCCTTGTAGTTACCGAAGAATTGATGAGGCATGAACAACATGGCCTTCGGAGCATCCATAGCGAAGCAATAACACAAGGAGAGGAGGGGAGGAGATGTGTCCAAGGAATGAAGCCATGGGGTCCTTATACAGGGGAAGCCCAAGGCTCTAGTCCTATTTGGATAAGGAGGATCCCCATATTTCTGGTTTGCAGCCTTTTTCTTTAAATATTTTCGCCGCCAAGGGCTTGGGCGCAATTTTCGCACCCCTTCATTCCTATTCCTTTTGGCTTGTCTGCAAATAGGAGGTTTAGGGGTTATTTTATTGCAATTTCTCCCACTTGATTTCTCAACCCCAAATCTCGGAAGTTTGGTTCTTCCCGTATGGAAGGCCCGTGCTAGGGTTCCTGTCTTCCCCAACAAGAGGCGGTGCGGCGCGGGATGGGAGAGGCGGCGGGGAAGGCGCACTGCGGGTGCGGGGGAGGCGCGGCGATGGCGATCGCGCGGGGAGGAGAGGAGCGGCTGGCGGAGGCGGCTGTTCGGCGAGGCGAGGGGGAGGCAATGCGGGGAAGGGTGGGGAGGCCAGAGCGAGCGGGAGGAGGAGGGGGGTCCTGGGGGAGGCGGCATCAGGCGACGTGGGAATGGGACTGCGGGGTGTTGGGAGGAGCGCGTCTGGGGTTCGGCGGAGCCGCGAGGGGTGCGCGGTCGAGGTCGGGTGGGGGGAGGCGACGTCGGATGGGGGGAAACCGTGTATGAAATTTCGCGAAATTTCGGCGAAATTTCGCCGAAATTTCGGTTTCGAGAGGTCATGGGTATCGAAACTCCTATATATATCGATTTCCCGGATTTCGACCGAAATTTCGGTGATATTTCGACATTTCGATCCATTTCGACCCATTTCGATTGAAATTCATGGATCTCAGCACAAAATTTCCTGGATTTCGACCGAAATTTCGGTGATATTTCGACATATCGACCCATTTCGGTTGAAATTCATGGATGCATGGTATGTTGAGACAAAATGGTACATACATCGATTATTCAACTTGGGGAGCTTCTTCCCCTTTGGGTTTAAGCAATGGAGATGAAAAAAGTCTATAGCTTCTATATATTTGATATAGCTTGTTCCTTTCATTTGTTTGTCATTTATCTTCGTAAATAGATGCATCTTTATTGTAAGTATGTAATTAATTCTGTAATTCATTCGAACTTTGTCTGTGACGGTTATTTATATGAACAAAACATTGTTTAATTAATCATTATCTACATTTTTAAATAAAAAAATCTTTTCTATTTTTATGAACAAAAGATGTCTTCTAAGTGTTGTTAACTTAGTTATTTTGATTTCCATTTACAGTATCTATCAGACTGCTCAACAATATGTCTGATATGACCGATATGATGCGATATAAGGCGCATGGATGAAAGATGTGTGTGATATAAGTGTGCATTTGTAAGATGTTGTTTTAAGATCTTGGATTGGATGATATTAATTTCCAGTACATATCAGTCAAGAATCAACATTAACATCGATTTGACCGATATGACCGATATGACCGATATGTGCGATCTAAGGAGCATATATAAGCAATATGTGTGATATAAGTGTGTATTTGTAAGCTATTTATTGTTGTAATAACTCAGAAGATCTTAATTTCCAAAAAATCATCGAAAAATGGCTTTTTTGAGTCATTTTCGACATTTCCACCGAAACGGTCGAAATTTCCCGAAATTTCACCGAAATTTCGGTTTTGAAGGGGACTGAAACGAAATCGAAATCGAGATTTCGAACCTTGGGGGAAAGGGGGTGGCAGCGGCGAGGCTGGGGGGTAGCGGGGGAAGAAGGAGGGCTCGGGGAAAGGCGGGGGGAAGGAGGGGAGTAGGGGAGGGAGGGGGCGGCGCTAGGGGTAGGGGGCGAGAAGGAGGCTCGAGCAGGAGGGCCGGGGGGGCTGCCGGGGGGACACCGGGAAGGCGCAGCCGCGTGGAGGGGCGGCTGTAGGCGGGCGGCTCGCGGATCCGAAGGGGAAGCGACGGCTGGAGGCGTCGCAGGGGGGCAGCCATGCACTGCGGTGCTGGAGGAGTCGGTGGCAGGGTGCGACGGGACCCCAGGGGTGCGGGCTTGCCGCTGTTGGGCTGCAGTTGGCCTGAGGCGGACATCGGGGGTGCTATCGGTGAAGACGACTGATCTGAAGCATTCTGGACAGCCACCGTTTCGGCTTCTTTCTCTTCCGAAACGATTTGAACAGCGGTCGGATCCTCTTCGACGGCGAGATCTTCGTCGATTTGCGCATCCAGCCATTCTTGGACTTTAATGCTTGAATCAAGACGTCGCTTGAACTTGTGTCGTCGTGCGCGTGTACGCGAATCATCAGATAGGCAACTCAAATCAAATTGCACCTTCCAATACGCGACGGGATCGTCGAATCGTAGGGACGATTCGGTTGCCATGCTCTGATACCAAATGATGCAAACACAATCGAGGCGCGACGTGGGAAAATAAATTATTTGGTAGAGTTTTCGGTAGAAGAAAATAGAAGGGTTGAGAAGAAGAAGAACACGCCTGTAGCGCGGGGTTGAATGAAGAGAACGCGGAGATCGCGAGGGGAGAGAGGGAGAAGGAGGGAGATAGAGGGAGATAAATCTCAATATTTTAATCAAACTGAACTCCCTAATACATTGGACCCTCTTCCCTTTATATAGGAGGGATGATCTTACAAAAATAGCAAATTAATTAAAATTGACAACTACTTTATCCTAAATTGACTCTAACTAATTAACCAACCAAATTTAAATTCAAATCTACAAATAATTGTTGAAGATCACAGGCGATCTCAATTATTTAATTAGAGATACGATAATTTAAATAAACGTAAATAAAATTGACCATTAAAATTAACTAAAAATTCGGCCCTATCTGTTGGGTCCACGCTGCATCACATAATTTAGATACTAGCAGGATAAATACGTAAAAACCACTTACTCATTTTCTAGCAAACAAAACAACTTGCTTTTCAAAGATACACACACTAGCAACAACTACTAGTACTATGCAATGTATTAGTCACAACTAGTATTACCACTCGTCTTCCACACACAAGAGTACAAAAATCTTTTCTAAAAAAGAGGGTGTTCACGGAGTGTGTACCCGACCCGTTCGATCATATTGGCCCGCCCCGACCCATCATTACCAGGTCACGTGTCAAACCGACCCATTCTAACGGGTACCCGTTTATAACGGGTACCCAGATTATATGAATGGGTAACAAGTACCTGTGGGTACCCGTGGAATAAGTATAAAGATATTTTGTTTACATCTTTTATTTTTAAACCTTGCCTTACATAATCTTTTTGGGGGGACTAAGGAGGCCAAATCCCCTTCTACTTCACATTGCCTCAGTTCCGTGTAAAGAAAAATGTTAAAATGAAGAAAAAAACCCTTTAGACAAATATATCTGGAACTGTAGCATGCAAAAATACATAAGCGTGGTACAGAAATTTGCATAAACCTTTAGACAAATCCCTGTAAATGCATCTGAAACCTTCTACATCTGTAGCACAAATTTGCATAAACCTTTAGACAAATCCCTTAAATATCTGTAAATGTATCTGGAACCTTCTGGAGCCTTATGAATCTATAGCAGAAATCTGCATAAACCTTTAGACATCCCTATAAATGTATCCATAACCTTATGAATCTATAACAAGGATTTTAGGGGAGCTTTGAGGAATCAAAATGTGCTCCATTAGGAACTTTTAAGAATATTTTACTGATTAATCAGAGCATGATCATTTATCTGCTAGATCTCAGCTGATTACTACAGTTTCTTGTAATCACTGAGCAAGAAAACTTTAGCATGCACCAGAGAAAAATATAAGTTGCACGAACTTCAAGATTTCGCCTTTACTGGATAGTGAAATGTGAACTACAGGATCAAATTGCTTTATGAATGAAAGGCATGTATCTTTTGGCTGTCAGCAATGCTATTCGTATGGCTCTCTACTCCCACAGTTTCTGTTTGTTTTAACCAAGATTACTGAATTCTTTCTATATAATTCATGATATCAATTTATAATAAAGATGTGTTTGCTTCAATTCGTTGATCTCTACTCTAAATGCTTTATAAATCCTTGTGGTGTAATCTACTTCTGAACTCCTTTTCAAGAAACGTCTAATTTGTGAGGTTTGAACCACCAGATGATTTAGATATTTGCTAAAAAGAGAATACATGTGCTTGCCGAACAAGAATAAGAATAAAAGGACGATGACGAGGAGGAAACCTGCAGTTGTTGGTGAGGCGTGGAGGGATGTGGCCTCGTCGACAGTTGATATCACTACAGGGGTATGGAGGAGCAGAGAGCGGCAATGGGCGGCAAGGCGTGGAGGAGGGGCTGCGCTGGGCGGTGAGGCATGGAGTGCAAGCCCTAGCCATGATTCGAAGGAAAAAAGGAGCGGGACTTCCGGTGGGGAAGTTGTTTACCAAAGGCCGGATACCCCAACCGGTATGGAGGAGCAGAGAGCAGCAATGGGCGGCAAGGCATGGAGGAGGGGCTGCGCTGGGCGGTGAGGCATGGAGTGCAAGCCCTAGCCATGATTCGAAGGAAAAAAGGAGCGGGACTTCTGGTGGGGAAGTTGTTTACCAAAGGCCGGATACCCCAACCGGGTACCCGGTTCTTCCAGTAGGTTTTCCACTGGGTTACTGCTGTTTAACGGGACGACAATTTACGGGTATCCGACCCGAATATTTTTTCACAGATACCCGTGAATTTAGAGTCAGATCACTGGGTCAGGGCAGATACCCATTTGACACTAAAATATCGAGCACCCCTAAAAATCAGAACTACCTTAAAGGTTCAGAACTCAAAAGGTGGGTACGAAAATATGTGATATTCAGAGATATGACAGCTTATATACGCAGTATGCAGTTTTCATACTTCTTAAAGATAAAAAATGATTAATTACTATAAAAAAGATTAATTATTAAATGTTTTATCATTGGTATATGATAAATGATGCAAAGCTTAATATTGTGCAGCCTATGAAAATGTTGTGCGGCCTACGAAAATGTGGAGTCCAATATCGTGCAGCATACACCATATGTTGAACAAGCAAACATTATACACCCCAAAAAAACTAAACATGGTAGGCGCATTACATGAAAAAAAGTATACATACGAAAGTTGGAAAGCAATATCACTCAAAGAGGAAAAAGGAATGCGAAGATGAAGAAAAATAGTAGGGCACAGCATGAAAATCAAGAGTACCTTCAAGGATGAAGGTGAGGCTGATTTGAAGGCCCGGCAATTTTCTAAAAATGCCACTTCCTTGTTTCAGCAAAAAAGCATTAAGAAAGTGGAGATACCTATTGCATCAGGTCTTCAGAATATGGGGATCTCTTATATTCACAAATTTTGAATATGCAAAGTGGAAGCACGCAACAGCCACTTAAGGTGGCTATTCAGATGCAGCAACAACCAGGTGACGAGGATATGAAGCAGCAGCAAACTCTAGTGGATACTCAGCTGCAGTCCACTGAGCAAGAGAAACTATTAGTTCCTTTAGAGGCGATTGAAGGATTCTACAGCTTTGAAGAGCTGAGGTTCTTATTCCATAGCAAACAAAAAGGATGTACTGATTGAAATGGTTAATCAGATGTTGCAGCAGACTCAGAGTGAATCAAATGGTGTCGAGGAATGCAATGTTGTTAAAAGGAAGAAGCAATCCCCTGTGATTCAGCAGAATAAAAACTTGGTGCAGCAACAACAGACATTTTTGGTACAGCAGCAGCGTGATGTTTTAGTTGGTTCTTTTAAGAAGCAGCCTCTTGTGTCTGTAGAGCAACAGAGAATCACGGTGGATCAGCATCAGCCTGATAGTGCAACAGTGGAAGCTGCATGATTGTGATTCACAGCCACAGATGCAGCAATCCGTGGTGATTGCTATGAAGAACCAACCACTGGCGGATGTCCATTTGCAGAAGCAACAACAACAGATTGGTAGAGAAATGTCCCCACAACCTCTACAACAGCAGCAAACGTGGGAGTTCTTTCTCCACATTTACTCCAGCAGCGGAAGGTGGCGAGTCTCATCCACAATCACAGCAACAAGTCAAGGATGGATTTGGTGTTACTTCAAACAGGAACAAGGAGGATAAGAAGATGAAGAAACCAAGCTGGATTGATAATGCTCTTCTTGAAGAATTGAAATTCACAAATGAAAGCTACTTAGATAACAAAGAATGGGGATGAATATGCTAGGGAAAAAAGAAGAGGAAGAAGCTTATTTGCAATATGGGTTCTTGATGCAATCCGACTACTACTTAAATCGTCGACTAATTGTACAGGCATGCAAATAAGATGGATCACTATAACTGACCAACTAAATGTGTGATTATGCAAGCCTGATGTAGTGGTATTATGGGTTCAACTCCAAAATTGGCCCAACGAGATTAGTAATCAGATCGGTTGGGGGGGCTGCTATGGAAATAGCTCCAGTTGTAGGAAAAATAATAACCAACAGAATAAAAAACAGGAGATATTGAGTACTCGATATCTTTCATAAAAAGGAACAGCAACATACTAGAATTCGATTCCATTTATAAAAGAAGACAGAAGCAGACAGAAGCAGACTTTATTAAATTTAATGGAACTAAAGACTCTAAAGTCAAATAAATTGATGCATGGTTGACGGATCGTGAATTGCCTATGTTAAGAAGCGTGGATTGATGGATTATCGGTCGCTTAAAAATAATGTGTCGTTTCGTTGTAGGCGGGCAATCGGAATCGGTCAAAAAATAACCACACAAAAATTTAGTCAATTTCTAATCAATGCAGTTTTATGTTTATTTTACTTAGGCAAGTCCCAAGGTCGAACACAATGAGGCAAGGGAACAACCTAGAATTTTATCTATCAAAGTTCATACACGGTTTTCGAGGCGATCTTTTTTTGTATTTTTTTATGCAATTAGAGATGCAAACTGCAATTTTGGCCTATTTTAGGGACTAAAATGTAAATATCGATCAAACAATGTCCGAAAAATATGAAATTTGGCCAAGATGATAATTATGATGAAATGAATGCATTGTAATTTTTTTTAGAATTTTTGGATGCAAGATTAAATTTTTATGGATTTTTAAATGCAAGCAAAATGAATTTCAATATTTAATTATAATAAATATTAAACCTATTTATTTTCAAGGGATAAAATTATCTAAGATCTATCACTAGGTGATCGATCTCAGAAAAATCCTAAACTTCAAAAATATCAGATATAATACTTATTAAAAATTAAAGATCAAAATATGCAAGATGATTTTTACAAGGCAAACCATTCATGCAAATACAATTCTCTTTGGGCACAATGTTAAACACAACTAATTCTAAAATTCTTGATTTTTCGGTAATTTTTAGATCAACGGTTAATCAATTATAAAAATCAGAGCGCAAAATGGGTAAAGTATGTAATTTTCCACAACATAATTAATTATTAATTAACCATTGATTACAAAAATATCAAACATATGCCAAGATGTAGAGAATTAGTTGTAGAACAAAATGCCTATTTTTTATTAATAAAATAATGTAATGTAGTGGTCCAGAACAAAGGAGAAACACAGGGGTATATCTGCAATAATTTAAAATAAGATAATAAAAAGAAAGGACAAATGTATAATTACCGGAAGTTTTTGGGGCAAATGTGCAAAATTTCCAAGGGAGCACTTGCGACGCACGTGCTCCTTGGGAGGCTGGACGAAGCTGCAATTTGGGGGACTCTGGGGGCTCTTGCGCAAAATTCCCAAAGGTCACGTGCGTAGCACGAGACCCTGGGAAGAGGCTGAAGACGTCCCCCCCCCCCCGGCGAGGAGCGGAGGAGAGTCGGGTCGTTGGCGGAGCAGCAGCGCTGCGGAGGACGTGAGGGGCCGGTGTTGATGTCGGTGAATCTTGCGGTGAACGGGGCGTTGACGTAGACGGTCGATGGAGGTCGTCGGAGCGGAGAGGCGGGGCTGATGAAGCAGAGGAGAGTGAACGGCGTCGCAGGTGATCGAGGTGGAGCGTTGCGCCGGGTTGCTCAGGCTATCGTGTTCGCCCGGAGATGGTTCTAGAGTTGCTTCAACGGTGGTTGTCGGAGGAAGCGTGGTTGGCGAAGTCGGCGATGAAACGAGTGAAGTCGGAGGTAGCTTGTCGGAGATGTCGACGTAGTCGTTGGCTCGACGGGAAGGAACCCGGAGCGGAGCAGTAAGCTTGGGCGGCGCTGCGATGAGCCAAGAAGGCTCAGATCTCGCCGGAGATAAGGAGTCGGTCTGTCACCCCGTCTGAGTTGAAGGATTATTCGGCAGATGGTTGTCGAGGGGGGCGGAGGAGCTCGTTAAATAGGGTTTGTGTTCTCGCCGGAGATGGAAATTGGGGATCTGATGAGATCGAGGTCTACAATTTGATTTAGAAGGCGGCTGTCGTTGGTGAACAGATCGCGAGATTGGCGGAATCGGGGATGGACGGGGACGCGGTTGATCATGGAGAAGGCGGCGCCGGCGAAATTTGTGGAGGCGGCGCGAGATTTGCGGCGAAGAGATCACGGGTTGAGGCGGCAGCCGTCCAAAGGGGGAAGGCGGTTGGAGGAAGGTGACGGTCCTGGGACCGTCCGAATCGGACAATATCGGACGGCCCAAGTCACGCCACGTGGCAGCAGGGGCGAGGATGCAGGGCACGTGTGTGGCACGTGCGTGACTTTTCTTTTCTTTTTTAATAAAAATGAAATAAAAATAAATCGAAAAATCGGTGACATGTGGCGGCTCCAGGAGCTGCCACGTGTCAGCCCCACAAAATTCGAAAAATAAATTCAAAGAAAAATAAAAAAGAAATAGCAAACGACCTCGGATCGAAAAAATTTCTTCAGAAAATTACTCGTCTCGATGAGATCTACAATTTTATGAAGACATAAAAACAAAATCAATCATTTGCACAAAGTTATATTTTTGGGGTATCCCGTGTAAATAGAATACCTTGATTTTGGGGTTTTATAATTTTTTTGTCATTTTTAAACCAGATAAAAATCTGGAAAAAATATGATAAAATGAAAAATGAATATTTACACATTAATCTAATTTTTTTTTGGATTTTTATTGAGTGAGAAAAAGAAGAAATAAAATAAAAGACGAAAAAGGCAACTTTTGTGCAGATGGTCAGTGAACACTTGGACTCAATTTGTTTCTTTGATTTCAAGCTCAGTTTGGATTTGGATTCTTGTACATTTTAATAAAACTTTCATCAAAGAAGACAAATAAAAAAGAAATAAATAAAATAGGTTAATTATGTACATAAAATAATAGGTCAAAAACCGCTAAAATACAAAATGTACAAAAGAGGCCCAAAACCCAACTTTCACATACGAGCTCCGATTCACTTGAACTTGGTCTTGTTTTGAAGGCAATTGAATTTACATTAGTTCAAAAGTGAGTAGGATTAAAACGGACACTGGATGGGGAAGATATGAGGGTTTTAGTCCGAAAATCTTAGATTAGGGTTTGGGTTTTTGGTCCACTTATTTGGGTTAGTGATTTTTTTTGTATTTTCATTTATTCTTGTTAGTGATATGTACACAGTGGATGTGGTTTTGGTCATTCGGAGTTAGCATGAATTAGCTAAAAATCGGGAAAGTTAGGCTATTTAAATGTCAATTTTAGCTGGGATTTTTGGCTTCCTATTTTGTGCGAAAATAAGTGATAAAATGCATTTTTTATTAAAACATGCATGAATGCTAATTATGCAGAATAAATGGTGAAATGCCAATGATTTTGAGGGATTTGAGCTTAATTAATGAGATTTAGAGTGATGAATCTGAGATTCATCATACCCCTATACTTAAACCATGTTCGTCCCTGAGCATCAAAAGATATGCCATGAGGTGAAATGAGATTGGGTTCCATACCAAGACCATGAGCTGAAGGTGAAAATGAAACTAGACTCGACCTTTGGATTATTAGTTTCGCGGAACTTCTGTGAGACTTAGAATTTTAAAATCAACAGCTTTCAAGTTCTACACATCATTGTCACAGTTTCAGCTCAGAAGTCATCTTAGATCAATCCTCTTCTCAAAGCATACCCTATGAACATTGAATAATCGACTCATGTGTGTGAAAGGTTTTAGCTCTTCCCCTCCAGAATGCCAGACTACCATGCAAACCTCCTCTCCAGTAACTCATCCTCGGGGAGTCAGGTATTTCCTTCTAAGGTCTGTCGTGTTGTGTTCACAATCGAAATGGGGGAAAAGTTAGAAGAAGGAGAAAAGAACTGGAGAGTGGCTAGTGTAGTCACCTCTCCTTGTGAAGTTGGACAGTATAGCCGAGTCTCTACCAAGATCTGTAGGTTTTCTTGAAGCTTAGACCTTTTTGGTCAGATATTTATTTGGTAGAATGCTTCTTTGTATTTGGATTTTTGGTGGTTCTGCTTGGATCTTGTTGTACCCCTATGGATATAGAATCTTTTTGCTTCCGTACATGTTTTGGGGTCTTAGAAAAAATTGTGCCCAGTCGTCCATCCCTTTTCCAAAGCTTTATTTCAACCCGTACTCCGGTCTTTAGATGTCCACGCTACCAGAAAAAAAACTCACACAGTCTTCCAACACCCCGTCTGAGTTGAGCTAAGTGCATAATGCGAGAGTACAAATTAATTCCTTATTCCAAAGTTCTACCCAGAATGAAGAGGTTAGACACTAAGAGTCAAACGCTGCACATTGTCATGTTGAACTCGAAGAATTAAGTCAAAGACCTGAAGCTTCTAAAATCCTATTTCTCGGTGAAGTCCTCTGAAAATTAGGTGGATTAAGGTCAAGTCCAGAGCACTCTCGGTTTATGCTCATAACTCAGTTCAGAACTCAATGACTTTTCACAGATGCAAATGAAATGTTGGATGAAGTGCAGGTGTGTTAAATGCAGACACAAAGTTTTTTTCTTTTTTGATTTTGTGATTTTCTTATGCAATAATTTTTTTTATGCAAAATTGAAGAAGCCGTTTTTTTTTCAAAAAGAATTGGGTTGGACAGTCAGTGTAAGTAGCAAAACTCTTTTTTTGTTTTTATTGTGTTTTTTTTTCAAGTGAATTACCGACCCCGTAAATACATATGGACTTACGCGAAAGTACGAGATATGGGTAAAATATATACACAGTATATATACAGACCCCCCTATACTTAGCGAGTGCTGTGTCCTCAGAGCACAAGAAGCGTAAAGAAGACATAGCTCGGGCTAAGCGTAAGAGAGTGAAAAAGAAAAAGAACAAGATACATCGGTCCGCCCCCCTATACTTAAACTATGAACAGTCTAAGTACAGAAGAAGAGCGAAAAGGAGGCGGTCGGGATATGTGAATGAGGAGAGTATATACAGATGGGCATCGGTTCCCCCTATACTTAGGCTCTGGTCAGCCTAAGTAAGGAAGAAGGGTGGAAATGGAATGATCGTGAGATGGGGAGAATGGTATATACAGATGGCATCGGTCCCCCCTTATACTTAGGCCTTGGCCTAAGTAGAGGAAGAAGATGTACAAGAAGATGTACAAAGAGACCGATGTGGTTTTCATTCGATCTTTTGCGGTAGGAGATCGTAATGATGAGACGGAGATGGAGCATATGATTCACATCTATTATCAGTGTTATCCTCAGAAAAATCATGATGGATAGTAGATGAAGCGTATGAGTCAGATGAAAGGTAACCATCATCAGAGTTATCCTCAGAGGAATAGTATTTGAAAGTGGACACACTCCAGATATTCTTGTCTTTTTGTTTTTTCAGTTGTTTTCTTAAAATTCGTTCCTTTTTGAGATCAAGCGTTTTGTCCTCGGATGAATACTATGAAGCACCAATCTCAGTCAGCTCATAAGAAATAATTTTAGTGCATTTGATGAGAGCAGGAGCATCGGCTTTGGATGAATAATAGTGAAGAACGGGAGTCGTCCAACTGGAATCGAAGTGTGGATCCTTGCGAAGATATGATTTTAGAACCGCCGAACAGACTTCACTCATGTAGGTGACCATTTCCGGACCTGATGAGGAATCATCAGATGATTCCTCTTCCGGAAGGTCAAAGTGGCTTTCTTTTTCGATGAAGGAGTAGTCATTTTGTTTCATGAAGGTGTTGGTCCACTTGAGTCTCCAGATGATGAATAACCATTGGAATTCTTCTCCTTGGTCGGTGTTCGTCCTGCATGTTTGTTCTTAATCTTCTTAATGTTGGTGCTCTCAGATTTGGGATGATTTGATCAAGGTATTCAGACTAGATTGACCCAGGATGCGACCATGCATATGTCTCAGAATCATATAAGAAACATTCTTCTATTGTTAGATCCGCAGGAATTGAAATAGTGTAGAGAGTCTCTACATATTCGTTCTCAATTGATTTGACATTGGAGCATTCCTGTGTCGAGTTGATGTGATCAAGGTAGTCAGAATAGGTTGACCCAGGGTGCGACTATGCATAAGTCTCCGGATCATATGATTCATATATTTGTTTTTCCATGGTGAGAGCAGCTGGGAATGGAGCAAGAGGAAGAGTCCCTAAACCAATAGTCCCATCAACAACCGACATCTCAGGTGTAGCAATGGGATAGGGCTCTTCTACCGCTTGATGGTTGCGGCTGTCGAGGACTTCGTGGGTTGCCTCAGAAAATCGTGGTTCCTCAAAGACTGGGTGAGATCGAAGTGCTTCCAATGCTGTAAAATTGATTTCCTGAGTCACACTCAATAATTGCTTTAGCTAATGCTAAGAATAGCTTTCCAAGAATAATTGAAGACTGGGTGAATTCTCCTTAATGCTCAATATCAATGATCGTGAAGTCAACTTTGAACGGAGCACCTTGGAATGTCATGATGACAGAAATGATTCCTCTCAGCCGCTTTATCGATCGGTCAGCCAATTGAGCGATCTCTCGTATCTTCCTGATAGGTCCAAGTTTGAGCTCATGAAATACAGAGGTCGAAAGGATATTGATAGGTGAATCATCATCAATTCGAGCATGGGTAAAGATCGTGTCTTTGATTCCACAGTCAAATCTAGGCAACCACTTCACTATACGGCTCTTGGTTTTTCTCCTTAACACCAAGGAAGAGACCATTGACAAGACATGTCTTTCAGTCTTTGTTCTTTTCCTGTCCAACTTTTTCATCATTAATTTGTCCATTACAAATCTTTTAAGGTCGGAGAAGTGTTCAATGGCCTGTATGAAGGGAAGTTCGAAAATCAGTTTCTTCTCCAGTGCTTCCCGTACAGCAGGATCCAAATTCTTCAGATCTTCTTCAGTTTCAAATTTTATGTATTTTTCGAGATTTTCAATTTTTTTGTTGTTTTCTAATATTTCAATTTTCTTGGTATTTTCTGTGTGGTGTGGTGATGTGGTGTTTTCCGTAGATGAGCAGGAGCTTTGATGTTCTGAGTAGGTGTCAGAGGTATAGTCATCCCTAGGGGGGTAGTATGCAGAAGTGTCGCTGTCAGGATCGTTCCTAGGTTTCTGAATATCCTCAAAATTGTCAACATAAGATCCAATCTTTTCCTCATCCATTTTTATGTCCGAGCTACTAGAGAATGACATTAATCGGTCGATAAACTTTCGAAATATATCCTTCATTAAATCGAATGTCTTATTTATCCCCGAAATATCATCCTCAGATTTCTGTTCATGATCAATCATGGAAGCAGTCGGTGTGTGTTTTTGCATTTGAGATTCATCTTCCATTTTCTTGTATGTGCTAAGAGCAGATTTTCTTGGAATATCCAAAATATGATCATTATTTTCTGAAAATATTTCCTCAAAAATTATGCAAGGAGGCTGCTCATGTGATCCAGGTATGTGGAGTTGGTATGAGTAGAGTTCAATCCTTTGATCATGATTGATCGGACCTTGATATTGTGGATTTAGCATACATGGTTTATGTGTTTCTATGTCGTCAGTCCAGGCCTCTGTATGAGTATCATGTTTGAAGATGGGGTTGTCATAGTCAATCCAAGATGATGGTTGCTCGTTTGGGTTCAAGGGTGGGGAAGATGGATGTGAAGAAGTGTTAAATTCGATCATGTGGTTATAATCTCCCATGAATGATGGATTGACATTTATCGAATATAAAGGGTGAATTGTATGATCGGAGTAAAGTGGATTGACATATGAAGAAATGGCGATCTCAGTCGGTTGTTGGTTTGTATGATCCGAATACAAAGGGTTGTCATTCACATGGCCTCAAATTTCAGCAAAATTCGGTCGAATTTCCGTCAAATCGATATCTAGTCGAAATCGAAATTCGACCGAATGATCGAAATGACCGAAATATGGGGGTCCTAGTACAAAAAATAACCAAAATGACCGAAATTTCGGTCCAAATTCCACCGAAATTCCACCGAAATTCTGTTTTGGTCGATACTGAAATGGTGACCGAAACCGACATTTAGGGCCTTGGTCATTCATAAAGTAGATCGGATTTGTAGAGAATGTTAGATTTATTGGTGGTTGAGAGTCTTTTGTTGAAGTTGGATGGTGTGTAGTTGGAGGAGGTTTTGAAGTTTTGGGTCTAACCGGTACGAATTAATTTTCATAGTATAACTCTGATAGATTCTTAGATAAATGTTCCGCCATTTTTGAAAGAGCTGAAATGAATGACGGTTTGGGTTTGTTCGAGACGAATTGATTTTCATGATCTGAATTTGAAGAGTTCTTAAACAAAAGTTCCATGATTTTCGAATGAGGTTTATTGGTTGACAAATCAAGAAAGGAGAGAGATGGCACAATTGTGCGGCTTTTGATTTTCGAAATCGGTTCACGCACGCAAATCAAATACAAATAAAAGCCCACGTTCACCATCTCACACAATGAAGCCGTAAGAGTTCGGCAATTATCTTTTCAATTTTAGTTGGTGATAAATCAATCTTGGAAAGAATTTAGCGAGTTGTTAGGTGCCGGCAATTTTCGTAATGAGTGGCCCGAATTCTTATGACCAGTTGCACCTACTTTCAACCAGTATGGGTGTAAGTATGGACCGTAAAACGGCTATCCGTGTTACTTAAGGACGGAGCCTTACGCGGTGTCCTTTAAACCAGTCATTCTGCTAAGGAAATCCGGACCGTTTACCAACTACCCGTAGATCCTCACTGAGAAGTAGCTAATCGTTTTTGGTAGAATCAGCAGTCAATATGAAAATCCGAGTTTGTGCTCTAGCCTTAAGTGCCGTTTCTCGCTTACTCGGAAAAATAAAAGAATCCAAGGTCGGGGTTGCTCTCCAGCAAAAATTCTTGATTTTATGAGTTATTTGAAGTCGACTGTATTTAGTATCCCAATTTTAATTAGGCGATCACTGAAGAATTAAATGAGCACAAATACACATTAACCGTCCAGTCCCAATTTCCTTTAAAATTATGTAACAAAATAAGAGGGAGAAATTCGAGAAAAGTTGATGCATGCGAAAAACTATGATGTATGCTCAGTTAGAAGACTTAAGTGAATCCTCGCAATCTTCATGTGGGATGCAATACAAGAATTGAAAATTTTATTCTAAATGAATGCAAGCCGATAAAAAACCGTACCCGGCAGATAGTTCAATTAGCGGGGAAGATTTGAGTTGAGTTTGGCTAAATTGAACGATCTACTGTGCGTCTTAATTAAAGTGAAGTATGACCTTATGTCCTACGAGCACAATCAAAAAATTTAAATGCTTTAAGAGCCATAAGTGCAGGTCTATCCTAAGCGCCACCCAAATCAGGCCCCACCCTCACCGGAGAGTGAAACAAGCCACGACACACCACAGAAAAAGTTAAAGGTCTTTTTTACACACGCGAGAGTCCAAACGGACACCGCTATAAATGACCAATTAATTACAGAAATTTAAAAATTGTAGAAAATAAAATCCTATACTCTACGCTCTCTCACGACTCGACGCGATCTTAATTTAATTACGGTTTTTTCGGAAGTCGGTGAAGATGCTTCGGTTTCCAGAAACCGCTCCACGTATGTCGGGTTCCTCGCAAGAAAAATAAGAGAGAATGTAAGAGAGTCATAAAAAATAAATCAAAAATAAAATAAGAAAAATAAATGCTGAAAATAAAATAAAATAAATGCAGGAAAAAATGGAATTTACAGTGAAAATTTTGGGGGTTAAACTACCCGAATGCGGAAAACCAAACAAAAATTTTTAGACAAAAAACTAAGCCGTTTGACTCCCTGACAACGGCGCCATCTGACGGATCGTGAATTGCCTATGTTAAGAAGCGTGGATTAATGGATTATCGGTCGCTTAAAAACAAGGTTCAGGAAAGCGGTATGCGTATGCGTTCGGACAGGTCACTGAATAGCGCTTAAACGGTATGCGGGGGCATATGCGGGGTATATGCGGTTCTACGCGGTTTCTTAATTTTTTACTTAAAAATATATATATATATATATATACAAAAGTGACTACAATAGAACTAAATTTATGTATAATTGTGGTCCAACAGAAGATCTAAGAAAAATAACTTTCATAGAGTTCAAAATAATCTCTATCAATCAAATACCAATACTTCAATAGAACGGTTAGCACACAAAATAATTGACAACAATCAACAAAATAAAAAAGTTAGCGCACAAAATACCTCTATTGTTGAATATAATGTCATTTATCTATGTCGTTATATTTATAATTAATCCTCCATCAAAAATACCGAACTTTACATATAATATATTACATTCATAATAACTATTAGTTGACTAAATTAGTTTCCTAAATTATTAGTATATCACTATTTTTCTTCCTTGCGTGTTCACTCCAATCTCACAGTACAACTACTTTGACGATGGATATAAATGGTCATGGAATGCTTGGTTGGCATACATACAAAAGTAATGAAAACATGGCACAAATAATACAACAAAACATGGCACAAATTAAAAAAATAAAAAATAAATAAAAAATGGGTATGCGGCCGCACAGACCGCATATGCGGCCGCACAGACCGCATATGCGGCCCGCATAAGCGCACAGGGCGCATAATGCGGGGTTTCAAGAAAGCGGTGCGCTGAGGGCACCGCATACGCATATGCGGCCGCATATGCGGCTGCACGGGCCGCTTTTGTGAACACTGCTTAAAAATAATGTGTCCTTTTGTTGTAGGCGGGCAATCGGAATCGGTCAAGAAATAACCACACAAAAATTTAGTCAATTTCTAATCAATGAGGTTTTATGTTTATTTTACTTGGGCAAATCCCAAGGTCGAACACAAGGAGGCAAAGGAACAACCTATAATTTTGTCTATCAAAGTCCGTGCACGGTTTTTGAGGCGGTGTTTTTTATTTTTTATGCAATTAGAGATGAAAAATGCAATTTTGGCCTATTTTAGAGACTAAAATATAAATATCAATCAAACAATGTTCGAAAAATATGAAATTTGGCCAAGATGATAACTATGATGAAATGAATGTATTGTAATTTTTTTGGAATTTTTTGATGCAAGATGAATTTTTTATGAATTTTTAAATGCAAACAAAGTGAATTTCAATATTTAATTATAATAAATATTAAACCTATTTATTTTCAAGGGATAAAATTATCTAAGATCTATCACTAGGTGATCGATCTCAAAAAAACCTAAACCTCAAAAATATCAGATATAATACCTATTAAAAATTAAAGATCGAAATATGCAAGATGATTTTTACAAGGCAAACCATGCATGCAAATGCAATTCTTTTTTGGCACAATGTTAAACACAACTAATTCTACAATTCGTGATTTTTCGGCAATTTTTAGAGCAACAGTTAATCAATTATAAAAATCAGAGCGCAAAATGGGCAAAGTGTGTAATTTTCCACAAAATAATTAATTATTAAGTAACCACCGATCACAAAAATATCAAACATATGCCAAGACGTAAAGAATTAGTTGTAGAACAAAATGCCTATTTTTTATGAATAAAATAATGTAATGTAGCGGTCCAGAACAAAGGAGAAACACAGAGGTATATCTGCAATAATTTAAAATAAGATAATAAAAAGAAAGGACAAATGTATAATTACCGAAAGTTTTTGGGGGCAAAAGTGCAAAATTTCCAAGGGAGCACGTGCGGCACACATGCTCCTTGGGTGGCTGGACGAAGCTGTAATTTGGGGGACTCTAGGGGCTCTTGTGCAAAATTCCCAAAGGTCACGTGCGTAGCACGTGACACTTGGAAGAGGCTGGAGACGTTCCCCCCGGGCACACGTGCCTCGCACATGCGCGGGGGGCCTCGAGACCACCGCCCGGCCGGCGAGGAGCGGAAGAGAGTCAGGTCGTTGGCGGAGCAACAGGGCTGCGGAGGACATGAGGGGTCGGCGTTGACGTCGGTGAAGCTTGCGGTGAACGGGGCGTTGACATAGAAGGTCGATGGAGGTCGTCGAAGCGGAGAGGCGGGGCTGATGAAGTGGAGGAGAGTGAACGTTGAGTCGGGTTGCTCAGGCTATCGTGTTCGTCCGGAGATGGTTCTGGAGTTGCTTCAACAGTGGTTGTCGGAGGTAGCGTGGTTGGCGAAGTTGGCGATGAAGCGAATGAAGTCAGAGGTAGCTTGTCGGAGATGTCGACCTAGTCATTGGCTCGACGGGAAGGAACCCGGAGCGGAGCAGTAAGCCTGGGCAGCGCTGCGACGAGCCAAGAAGGCTCGGATCTCGCCGGAGATAAGGAGCCGGTCTGTCACCCCGTCTGAGTTGAAGGATTATTCGGCGGATGGTTGTCGAGGGGGGCAGAGGAGCTCGTTAAATAGGGTTTGTGTTCTCGTCGGAGATGGAAATTGGGGATCTGATGAGATCGAGGTCTGCGATTTGATTTAGAAGGCGACTGTCGTTGGCGAACGGATCGCGAGATTGGCGGAATCGGGGATGGATGGGGATGCAGTTGATCTTGGAGAACGCGGCACCGGCGAAATTTGCGGAGGCGGCGCGAGATTCGCGGCGGAGAGATCGCGGGTTGAGGCGGCGCCGCGGCGGTCGTCCAAAGGGGGAAGGCGGCTGGAGGAAGGTGACGGTCCTAGGACCGTCCGATCGACCGAGATCGGACGGCCCAGGTCACGCCACGTGGCAGCAGGGGGCGAGTGTGCGGGGCACATGCGTGGCACGTGCGCGGGAGGCACGTGCTACGCACGTGTGTGACATTTCTTTTCTTTTTTTAATAAAAATGAAATAAAAATAAATCAAAAATTGGGTGACACGTGGCGGTTCTAGGAGATGCCACGTGTCAATCCCACAAAATTAGAAAATAAATACAAAGAAAAATTGAAAATAAATAGCAAACGACCTCGGATCGAAAAAGTTTCTTCATGAAAATTGCACGTCTCGATGAGATCTACAACTTTCATGAAGACATCAAAAACAAAATCAATCATTTGCATAAAGTGATATTTTTGGGGTATCCCATGTACATAGAATACCTTGATTTTTGGGTTTTATATTTTTTTATCATTTTTAAACCAGATAAAAATCCGGAAAAAATATGATAAAATCAAAAATAAATATTTACACATTAATCTATTTTTTTTGGATTTTTATTGAGTGAGAAAAAGAAGAAATAAAATAAAAGATGAAAAAGACAACTTTTGTATAGATGGTCAGTGAAGACTTGGACTCAATTTGTTTCTTTGATTTCAAGCTCAGTTTGGATTTGGATTTTTGTGCATTTTAATAAAACTTTCATCAAAGAAGACAAATAAAAAAGAAATAAAATAAAAAAGGTTAATTATGTACATAAAATAATAGGTCAAAACCCGCTAAAATACAAAATGTACAAAAGAGGCTCAAAACCCAACTTTCAAATACGAGCTTCGATTCACTTGAACTTGGTCTTGTTTTGAAGGTAATTGAATGTACATTAGTTCAAAAGTGAGTAGGAATAAAACGGATACTAGACGGGGAAGATATGAGGGTTTTAGCCCGGGAATCTTAGAACTAAGGTTTGGGTTTTTGATCCACTTATTTGGGTTAGTGATTTTTTTTGTATTTTTCATTTATTCTTGTTAGTGATATGTACACAGTGAAAGTAGTTTTGGGTCATTCGGAGTTAGCATGAATTAGCTAAAAATCGGGGAAGTTAGGCTATTTACATGTCAATTTTAGCTGGGATTTTTGGCTTCTTATTTTGTGCGAAAATAAGTGATATAATGCAATTTTTATTAAAACATGCAAGAATGCTAATTATGCAGAATAAATGGAGAAATACCAATGATTTTGAGGGATTTGAGCTTAATTAATGAGATTTAGAGTGATAAATCTGAGATTCATCAATGGTATTGTTTTATCTTTTAGATGTAGAACATCATGCAACAAAACGAGTCTAGTGCACTATAAAACAAGCATAAATGAGCATACAAAAAGATCATGAATTAATTTGCAATAATATAATAAAATGGTCTACAATAATGTCTCACAATTAACCTGAATTAATTTGCAATAATGTAACGAATTGATATACAGATAATGCATTAATTAGATGTTAATATGACTAGTTAACCAGAGAAATCAAAGCATCCAAGTCCCTAATCATATGAACATTGAATCATAGTTAATCTGAGTTAGAAATGAATTTTAACTAGTTTAAAACTCAATTAAATAGGGTGTATATGAATCAGTGATCAACTTGCCTATTTAATTATTAATTATATACCTCGCATGAATCTATGGCAATTGGCAAATTATACAGAATTAAACAATACGAGGCAAGGTTATGTGAATTGATTAATATACAAACATCATAACATGAAAATTATATATAAATGTGTAGAAAATTTAATTACGAATCCAACGAGTTCAATTTCATTAAATTTGCAAAAGTTATTAAACAAATAGTACATGGGTTTTTTTGCAATCAAAACTTAATTTAAAAAGAATTAAAGCATTACAAAAGGGTCCATAATGGACTTATCTGTAATAAAATAAAGCAGCAGGGACTTATAAATAAATATCCATGGCACGTGGTGGCTTCTTTGCAAATAGATGAAGTCGTCAGGGCCCAAGCGCAAATAATCCAAGCAGGCATATGTTGAGGTTCGTGAGTGCAGAGGTTCGACTAGAGGCTTGGGGCACTACGTGGCTCGGGCCATGTAGCTACCTACAGCGTTTTGGTTGAGGTTCGAGTCCACTGAGGCTCGAGGTTCTAGATGAAGGATCGGGATGGTTGCAGGCCCTAGAATCTAAGTCGATGAGGCCCAATCCAACGGCGCTTGTGCGCCATCTCCTTTGACGCTCCTTTGCATATGGTGGCACACCAACAGAGCTCCGACGAAGACGTGGCTGCTTCTCTGAGTTACTTTGGCCTCGCTGAAGGTTTGGGTAGGTATTTGAGGCTCTGGTGAAGGCGGTGGAAAGTCAAGGAGGCGATGGCAGTGGCTGGAGAGGCAAACTGACAGAACCTCGTCCGAGGCGGAGCTGGAGATAGACGAGGTGATCAAACATCCGATCAATGAAGCTCTTGGATACCTGCAAGGTTAGAATGATAGCTGAAGCAACGGGGAGTATTTTGGGAATGAGATGAGGTGAGATGGAGGGTTGTGTCGAGGTGAAGAAGGTGGAGCCATAATGGGTCATCTTCCTTGCAGGAAGAAGAATAGATCGAGGTGATGAGGGAACTGGAGGAGGAGGAGGAGCGATCCAAAGGATATGCAAGCACGAATGAAGTGCGACGATGGTGCAAAGATGATCGGGAGCGTCGGAGCGTGTGTGTGTGTGTGTGTGTGTGCTACGAAAAATTAAGAGAAAACATGAAGGAGTGATAATGATGTTTACCTGGAGGATGAAGATGGAGTCGGGGGTGAAGGTAGGCCTAGCTGGAACTCTGAAGCTCCTAATCGTCGCTCGAACACACTCGACGAAGGTGTGGCTGACGCGAAGGGAGTTTGAGGTCTGACTAGTTGCTTCTCCGGTGTGATCCATAGTCGGAGCTATGGATACCTACCCAGATCGTGCTTCGTCGCTCGGACACACTCGACGAAGGTGTGGCTGACGTAAAGGGAGTTTGCAGTTCGGGTCCACTAAGGCTCGAGGTTCTAGATGAAGGCTCGGGACAGTTGCAGGCCGTAGGATCTAAGACGATGAGGCTTGACCCAACGGTGCTTGTGCGCCATCTCCTTTGATGCTCCTTCGCATACGGTGGCACACCAACGAAGCTCCGACGAAGACGTGGCTGACGTGAAGGGAGTTTGAGCTCTACGTGGCCTCGCTGAAGGTCTGGGTACTTTGGCCTCGAGCAGCACTTAGAGAAGGTATGCGACATGATGGCACCACTATGGATCACACCGGAGAAGAGGGGCATTGTCGCTCAACCTATCTCTCACTCTAACACAGAGGACAGTAAGATGGCTCGGGGTCTCCTCGCCTGAAGGCAGATGCTCTGCAACTGACGCCTCTGGAGGGTTTTTGTTCAAGGGAACAGTTGGTGAAGGGAGTGGGACAACCGATGTTAGGCGGACACACTGAGGTGGAAGGTGGTTGTTGAGGAGTTGATAAATAAGAAGGAATAGGCTATCGATAGCCACCGGAATGGAGGGAAGAGGACACGTGGAGAGGAGGTTATTCGGCAAAGACTCGTTGTGGAAGGAGTTTGAGGTGTTGGATACAACGGCTGGTTGTTGACGATGATCCCTAGATGTTGTATCAGATGAATCAAATGGCTAGGATTTGGGGCGATGGCGAGAACATGGGACGTTTGATGCGTTAGATCAGATGGCCTTTGATGAGGCAGGCTTGATTGACTATGGGGCGTCTGATAAGTAAGATCAGACGATCCAGGTAGGATGATGTTGTTGCAATGAACGGGATGGGTCGCGTGGCAAGCCCAGAGGCAGCCACGTGGCCTAATAAAATAAAAAAAATTAATAAATCAAAGTAAAATCAAAATAAAGAAATAAATGAATTTAAATTAAAAAGTATTCAACATGAATGTTGTATATCTTTTCAAGATCTACAACTTTCATGTTGAACTCAACCCAAATACATCATATGTACCCAGTAGAACTTTTATAGGTATTTTTCAATTGTTTTACTTATTGTTAGGTATTTTTAATAGAGTTACATTTACACTATAGTATGTATTTTGTTAATCTAAATTTTAGAATTTTATAAAACATATAAAATCAATGAGAGCACATAGATAAATATGTAGAATATTTACAACATAATTTGGTCTTTTATTTATTCACATTAATTAACATTAATTATTTAACTATTATATATTGTTAATTATTTCTAATTAAAAGGTTTATTTGTTGAATTGGTCTAAATAGAGGTCTAAGAGCTCAATAATAAGAAGATGAATATGGGATTCATCAGAGAGAAAGGAAGAAGAGAGGGAGAGGGGAAGAATCGGGAATGAGGAGAAGGCGAAGGGTTGTTTTTGTAGAGAATGAGGCAGCATGTTGTATATACGGATCGTGTGTGGGAAATGGTTGCTCTTTGTTTGCATAATTTAGGGGATTTGAGTTGTGATTCGCATTCGCTCTCGCCTCCGGAGGCCGATCGATGATGGTGACAAAGAGATCGTTGTTCGCGATCATCGTCTACCTCTAGAGGCCGATCGGCAATGGTGACAGAGAGGTCGCTGTTTGCGATCATCGCGAGTGCATAAATATGAAAGTATACATGAGTATGTGTGTAAAAATACCTCTAGTTTTTTCCTTTTTCAAGTTCATGTTGGACATAACCAAGATTGCAGAAGTCGGTAGTCGGTACTCAGTCGGCTAGGTCACTGACTAAGGATTAATCGGTAGTCGGATGACTAATCAGATTTAGTCAAACTTAGTCAGTTTTGAATTTTTCCAAATTATTTTAAATATATAAATAATATTGTATACATATATTCTTATATATTTACATATATTTATACATTTTCTATATTGTCATGATGAAACAAAAGAAACAATTGAAAAATGTACTAAGCCTTCTCCCACTATAAGTAGGGTCGGCTACATGAATTCTTGCTCAAATCCATGTTGAAAGATTCGACTATTTTTTACGCTAGCCGTCGACTACCTAACACAACCCTTGCAAGAGTGGGATTTGAACCCTGGTCTTTTGTGTGGTAGACACGCTGTACAACCACTAGACCATTAAGTGGGTACAAAAAAAAAGAAACAATTGAATTTAAATAAAATATTAAGCATCTTAGATTAAGTTTTTTTAAAATGGCGAAGCCTTCTCCATGGCCTCAAATTTCAGCGAAATTCGGTCGAATTTCTGTCGAATATCGATATCCAGCCGAAATCGAAATTCGACCGAAATGACCGAAATGACCGAAATATGGGGGTCCTAGTACAAAAAATGACCGAAATGACCGAAATTTCGGTCGAAATTCCATCGAAATTCTGTTTTGGTCGGTACCGAAACGGTGACCGAAACCGACATTTAAGGCCTTGCTTCTCCCACTATAAGTAGGGTTGGCGGCTACATATATTCTTGCTCAAATCCATGTTGAAAGATTCGACTATTTTTTACGCTGGTTGTCGACTACCTAACGCAACCCACACAAGGGTGGGATTTGAATTCTGGTCATTTGGGTGGTAGGCACACTGCACTACCACCAGACCATTTAAATAGGGTCTTAGATTAAGTTTTTAAAAAAATAAAAATAAAAAAGTTATTGTATCTTCATGTAAAAATCAATTGAATAGTCAACCTAGTCGACCGACTAATCAGGCCGAGTAGTTAGTTGACCAACTATTGACCAATTGGCTAGTAGTCGATCGACCACCGTACTAGTCGTCGGCCTAGTCGACCGATTTATACAACTATGTCCATAACTTTACTTAAAGTTTCCCTAGTTCAAGGCCACTTTGGCCTTAGCAAATAGTCATAGTTTCTTTTTTCAAGGCCACTTTGGCCATAGTCAGTTAAATTTTTATTTTTCAAGGCCATATTCACCACCTCCATATGTAAAGGTTAAGCGTCTCCAACTATGAGCTTTATGTACGCATCTTTTGGATGACATGAAATCTGTTACTTAAGTCGCACAAAATCAAGCTTATTAAAACGGGAGAAAATGTCAAATGAATGGGGAAAATTTCATGAAATTGTTATTGTAAAAATTTAACTTATGATAAGCGGGATTAAGAACAAGACGAAAACTTTTTACATGAAACCCTACTCCCTAAAGAACGAGAAAAAACCACAGGCAAAAGCACAAAGGGTTGGATCTTTTATTTAAAACTCTCAAGAGATAAAAGAGATGTGGGGCTTTTTATATAGCCACACCAATACGCCGAAGTCTCATCAATAGGCAATATGGGACTAAACATCAAAGTAGTGTAATTGGAGCTAAGAAAGATCCATTTACCTATGTAAAACATATTGTAACTGTTATATAAGAGCATTGAAGCATACAAGACTATGCAAATAGTAGGCATATCAAAGAAATGAGTCATACACATGAGTTATGGCGAGGATAGTTGAAAGAAGACTGAAGAAAGTCCCAACAATTTCAAATTTAGTAAGACTGAACAACTTTGAGGCATTTGATTGGAGTTTTGAGAACAAGACGAGTGGTCATTGTCAATAAGATACATCCACACTTGTTTTGATGATGATAACATCATAATGTTTTTGTAGCTTGTTAACAATTGTTGATGTTGAGAACAACGAAAGAATGACAGAGCTTGTTTTATTCAAGAGGTCTAGGGGTCCTTATATAGGACAAAACCCTAGAGAGCTCAAAGGATAAAGTACATAAATACCACGTACGGGTTTACAAGAAAATACATAGAATATTCTCCTAACAAGAATATACTCATAGAATATTCTCCAGCACGTAGAATATTCTCCAAACACTCCCCCTCAAATTGGAGCATATTTATCAATCATGCCCAACTTGGAAACAATCCAGGAGAGTCGCTTCTTGGGTAGTGCCTTCGTAAATATATCTGCAAGCTGGAGCTCAGTGCTGATGTGAGGAGTAATGATTCTTCCATTTTTGATAGCATCACGAACGAAATGACAATTAACTTCTATATGCTTGGTTCGCTCATGAAACACGGGATTCGTGGCAATATAAGTGGCAGATTTGTTGTCGCAGTATAATGGAATGGAAATATTGACACCAATACCAAGTTCTTGTAGAAACGTTAATAGCCACATGATCTCACGAGTAGCTTGAGCCATCGCCCTGTATTCTGCTTCAGCACTGGATCTAGATACAATTGTCTGCTTCTTGCTTCTCCAAGTAACAAGATTTCCTCCAACCATCATGGCATAACCTGTTGTGGAGCGTCAATCCTCTGGTGAGCTTGCATAATCAACATCGGCATATGCAATAACATCAGTGTACCCAATTGCCCTATATAAGAGGCCACATCCTGGTGATTCTTTTAAATATCGTAGAATCTGAAGAACATCCTGCAAGTAACTGTAACAAGGTTGGTCCATGTTGACTGGCTCTGCTTACTGCATAAGCGATATCTGGTCTGGTGACAGTAAGGTAGAGAAGTTTACCAACCAGGCTCCTGTATCGAGTAACATCTTCGAAGATAGGATCAGAGGATGTGATGTGTTTCTTAGGATCTGCAGGAATACCAGCGGGCTTGCATCCAAGTAATCTAGCTTCGGTAAGAATGTCCAGACAGTATTTCCTCTGTGAAAGATGAAGACCCTCCGTAGTGCGTAGTACTTCTATGCCCAGAAAATAACGAAGTGGACCAAGGTCCTTGGTAACAAATACTTTCTGGAGGAAGACCTTGGTCTCTAGTATTCCTTTTTCATCATTACCTGTGATAACCATATCATCCACATAGACTACAAGTATAACAGTACCAGTTGCTCATCTTCTGACAAACACAAAGTAGTCGGGTGTTGTTCTTTGAAAGCCAAGGGTGTTAATTTATGCATTAAGTCTGTCAAACCATGCCTTTGGACTCTGCTTTAGGCCATATATGGCCTTGCGAAGTCGGCATACACACTCCCCCTCGACTTCATAACCTAGAGGTTGCATCATGTACACTTCCTCGTCAAGATCGCCATATAGGAATGCATTTTTCACATCCAACTGAAAGATAGGCCATGCCTTATTAGCTGCCACAGAAAGTATAGTCCTTATTGCCATGCGTGCAACCGGTGAGAATGTCTCAAAATAATCCACTCCATAGGTCAGTGTGAAGCCCTTTGCTACAAGACGAGCTTTCAGTCTGTAAATCGACCCATCGGGTGACTGCTTAGTCGTGAAGACCCATTTGCACGCCACCGGTCTGGCCCCTTTAGGACATTGCACTAGATCCCATGTACCCCTGGAAAGAAGAGCATCCATCTCTTCGTCCATGGCCTTTCGCCATCCTGAATTCTGCAAAGCACTGTGGTGGTCTCTCGGAATAGAGATAGACATGAGAGCATATGTATAACTTCTGTCAGCGCAAGATAAACCAGCAGTAGAAGTGAAATGAGTCATTGGATGAGAAGTACATTGCCTCTTAGTTCTGAGAAGAGCAATTGGTAGATCTTGGGGAGCATCCGGGACAGTATTGGAGGAGACACTTGTAGAAGGCATATCATCCTGCAATAAAGAAACAGGTAAAGGGACCTTTGGTGGTAAAGATCTACATTGGTAGACAATTATTGGAGGTGGAAGATCCAGAGGGATATCTGTAACAGGTTGAGTGAAGAAACTGGTCCGTTCAAAAAACGTTACATCTGCAGAGATATAATATCGATGTCCATTAGGATCATAACATCTGTAACCTTTTTTAGTACGAGAATAACCGAGGAAGACGCACTTGATTGCACGAGGAGAAAGTTTGTATGTAGTATGAAAGTTATGAACAAAAAACACACATCCAAAGATCCGAATGGGAAGAGGGAAGGGAGACTCATTTGAGTAAAGTAGAGAGAAGAGGGATGAGCCATTGAGGTTTGGAAATGGAATTCTATTGATAAGATGAACAACAGTCAATATGGCATCACCCCAGTAGGTTTTGGGAACCTTCATCTGTGTAAGGAGGGAACGGGCAATATTTAGGAGATGTCTGAGTTTTCTTTCTGCTATCCCGTTTTGTTGGGACGTATATGGACAAGAGGTTTGATGTATGGTTCCTTGGGAGGCAAAGAAATCTGTTAGGTCATGTTGGGTAAAGTCCAGTGCATTATCAGAGCAAAAGTGTTGTATACTACGGGAGAAGATATTCTTGACATACTGAAAGAAATTTTTGACAATTTTACTAATCTCCGAATGCTCTTTTAGAAGATAGACCCATGACGACCTACTATAATCATCAACGAAGATAGCAAAATACATGTGTCCACTCAGAGTACGGACCGGATAGGGTCCCCAAATATCACAATGGACTAGGGAGAAAGGAACTTCACGACGAGGTTCATTTCGAGCAGGAAAAGAAGCACGATGATGTTTCCCGAACTGACATGCTTCGCATTCAAATGGCTTCAGCGAAGAAAGTTCAGGGAACATGACGGATGGCCGAGACGGAGATGCCAAAGAAGAGGATCAGCAGAGATTGACGAAGCGCCAGCAAAACTAGAGTCAGACGAGATATCAAGATAATAAATACCATTCTTCTCATGTCCCCCACCAGGAATCTGCCTCGTCCGGATGTCCTGCAAATAACAACAGAATTCATCAAATATAACTCGACAGTTAAGCTCAGTGCATAGCTTGTGAACAGATAATAAGCTGAGAGGGAAGTCAGGAGCACAATGAACACCAGAAAGTCAGAGTTTGGAGGAAAACTCCATTGTACCAACACTTGTAATAGGTGCATGAGCACCATTTGCAACTCGAACAGTCTTCACAATGGAAGATGGCCGTGAGAAGGTGAGAAGACTACCTTCTCCCCTGAGATGCGTAGATGCTCCCGAGTCAATGACCCATGCAGGAGCAGATGTAGAGGCAGAGTTGGCAATATTACCTGATGTAGTGGCCAAACTAGCAGTGGAGGCAGAAGTAGGAGTATCAGTAGCTGAGTTCTGTAATAGTTGCCGAAGGCGAGCATACTCAGATGCAGTAAAGGAACGCTGACTGTCACTGGAAGGCTGACCATGAGAGGTGTCTACAATATCATAGGTATCATCATTGGAGACAGTTTCGTAGGCATTGTTAGCATTGGTGGGCATTCCAAACTTCGCCCAGCAGTGTTCGGACGGATGATTAAGGCGTCCACAATGTGTGCATGGAGGATATCGAGCAGTAGTAGTATTACGGCCATGACCAGAGTTACGCCCCTGTCCAAACTCACGGCCTCTGCCACAGCCGAAATCACGTCCACGTCCCCCTTGGTAGGCCGGGCGTCCTCTAGCGAAATGTGATGTAGTCTCAGCAGACAGAGGAGGTGAAGGAGACTCGAGTTCCTGTAGACATCCGAAAATAGTCTCAAGAGAGGGTAGAGTTGCAGCAGTCAGAAATTGATCCTTGACCAACTTGTACCGTGGATGTAGTCCTGATAAAAAACGGCATACTTGACATTCCGCCCATTCACCTATCTGTTTGTCATAACAAGCAGGTTGAAAAATGAGAATCTCTTCATACAGGCTTGTGAGGAGTCGGTAGTACTCGATCAAGGTTGTATCTCCTTGATTTGCAGACCAGATCCGTGTATGTATGTCCGAGAGTCTGGACTTTGTTGTCTTCTGTGAGTATGTATTCTCAAGACTCTCCCCCACTGCCTTTGTTGTTTCCTTGTAGAGAAGATTGGAGGCTATATTTGGTTCGACACTGTTGGTCATCCAAGTAATCACCTGGCAGTTGTCTACATACCAGGTATCGTAGTCCTTTTCCGTCTCCTTGGGCGGATCTTTTGTAAGAATATAATTCTTTCGCTGACCACCAATAAAAACTTTGAAAGATCGAGACCACAGTACATAGTTCTCTGAACCCTTGAGCTTGATAGAGTGTCATGGATCATCATAGAAGAAGTCGGATACAGGGGCTTTGATTCTGCAGATGCCATGGTGGCCGCAAAGGTCAAGAAAAAGTGACCTATATAGTCCTCGTAGTGTTAGGAATCATATAGACCTAGCACAACATTGAACAGAGGCGCGGTGCGTGGGACCGCAGGAGGGTCGTAGTCAGCAGTGTTGGCGGCGAGAGGCTGCTGGGGTACAGCGAGAGGCCGCAGGGGGAAACGGCGGGCTACAGGGCCACAGGGAGGGGCCGGAGTGGGGGGCAAGCCGCAAGAAGCGGCTGGACTGCGTCGAGAGGGGCCGGCGGAAGCCCGCAGGGAAGGTCGCCGCAGGGAGGGGGGGTCGGGAGGCCGCACGGAGGGCCGTAGAGGGGCGGCGGGCCGCAGGAGGCGGCGGGAAGCCGCAGGGGAAGGCGAGAGTGCCGCGGGAGGGAGGGAAGAAGGGGAGGGGGGGCTGGCGGTGGGGTTGGGTCAGAACACCGATCTAGGACCGCTGCTCTGATACCATGTTGAGAACAACGAAAGAATGAAAGAGCTTGTTTTATTCAAGAGGTCTAGGGGTCCTTATATAGGACAAAACCCTAGAGAGCTCAAAGGATAAAGTACATAAATACCCCTTACGAGTTTACAAGAATATACATAGAATATTCTCCTAACAAGAATATACTCATAGAATATTCTCCTAACAATTGACATGAGAGAGAAATAATTGACTTGAATGAAGACTCGATCTTGTTGCAAAAATAGAAAGGAAGGAGAAAGACCTCATGATACGAGATATTTCACTGTAGAACCCAAAAATGAACGTGTTCTATATAAGAAAATCCTTTCGATGATCAAAACCCTTTCTTAGTGATCTTTCAGCATATCTCCATGTTTATCATGAACCTTCTTGAGTAAGCAAAATTGACTGATCAAATACATTGGTGTGGTCGATCACCTTAGCCAGTTTGACCGATCAATCTTGTTGATCTAATCAATTAAACCTCCTCATTGTTCACAACTCACTTGGACAATAAACTCCAGTGACCGATAGTATTCGACCACCTTGACTTTTGATCAGCGAATCATTGCAAACCTTGATTAATCAATATATTTTGGCCCCAAAAGTCATATTCATCCAAACATGCAGGATGAACTGGTAATCAACCTAGTTGGTTTGATAAATCAAAGTGACCCAAATGACCAACCAAACTGTGTTTTCAAATCAACCACCAACAACTATTTTGGGTTACTTTTGAAAATAACTCATTGCTGCTCTCTGTCCTATTTGACCTTTTTGAACTTTGCTTTTGTGTATAACCTATAAATACTCTCCCCATGGCGCCTTAGGAAAGCAATTAATTCCACTCGAAGGCCTCAACTTGAAGTTTCCTAGAATTTACTTGGTGAGACTTACATGAGAACTCAAGTTTCTTCCCTGGCTATTCTTGACCTATCATTTTATGCAACCAATCTTTTTTTTTTGAGTAAAGGCACGGGGGAGCCCTCCCGAGGCAGGAGTCACCACACCAAAGCATTCTTTATGCAACCAATCTTATCGTGTTAGTTATCTTGAAATCACCTAATTCTCTTGAAAATTATGGGGGCTGAGAGATTTCCCCAATTGTATCTGCCTTATTGTTCCTTGTCCCTATGAAAAGCCAGTTCTGTACAATCTGCTAATCTACATTCTATGCATTGGGTGTGAATCTTCATTCTATACAATGGACACATCCCACCTCTAACCACGCACATGTTAATCAAGTATATACAAGCCAACAATGATATAGACAAGTCTAATAATCCGAATGACAAACACAACCCACTACAAAATACATTATACTGAATAACTAACTTCAAACAAACATTATGATAAATGAAATTACTCAAGGTTCTCCTTGAGGCATTGCTTCTTGATAATATTCCTCTGGGTCACAGAAATTGTAGAAGCAACTATCAACTTCCAGATAGTACACTCAACGGTTTCCCATGTGCCAGCATGCTACAGGATTAACGAGAGTATCGCAAACCAAATGGCTCAATACAATTTGAAACATGTCTAAGTCCATAGCCAGTTGATGTAAAACAAGATGAGCTAGGGGTTGGTTACTTACTGTATCCTTACATTTGTCCTTAATATAACAAACTTCCCTCCATCTGTAATTCGATTCCTAGGTAGCTCAGTAAACATGTTACCCTTCTTCACTTAATCTCTTACCTACCATCCTTGCCCTTGAGAGCTTATTTATAGCTTTATTTCTTAAAAAATCCCTTGACCAGGATAGTAAATATCACATGCTTGCATCTATCAAACCCATACTAGCGCACAACACTTCCCATAACCATAACAGGTCATATATAGACTTCGTATCTATTTTAGGATACAACTACTATTTTCCAGAACCATTCATGAACATGCACAATTTCCCAATTCAGATTTTTTACCACTCATTCCCGATGTTTCTAAGATCCTGCATTGTTGGCCTTAACTTGAGATTCTATTTATAATTATTTTTTTATTCTGAAAGAGTAGGCTCTATAGTCTAGCATCATCTACCTACTCATGCAAAGACATATTTGCTTTACAAAATAATACTAGAAAAGGGCAGGCCTGTGCATAAGCCCACAATGCGGGGTTCATTGAAGGGTTGGAGGCCTTACGCTGCATTTTCTACAAGTGGCTACTTCCATGACTCGAACCCAGTAGCAACTTTTACCGTTGCGCCAACCTCTTCTTTCAAAACCGTACTTGGTTGTAATAAATTTCTTGCATTGGTAAAACAAAACATTCTTGACCTTTCTAAATGCCCATCATGGGATATGACTAGTTTAACCCACTTTGTGTCCCTTCATTATCCAAGCAACTCATTCTTGAATCCTAAGATCATGCACTTTGGAATTCTACCAATTTCCCCATTTCTGCAGGATATTCTATGCAATGAGGCATTCTTAGTAGGCTATGGGTGTGCATGCAATTGTCTTCACGCATTATACACTGGTTTGCATGACCTAACCTTCCTTTCGTAGAGTATAAATATAGGCATCCCATAAGCCTAAGCACTTCCTACCCAAGATGCTTAGAGTCATGCTACCCTTTCTACCTTTACTTAAAGTGCATCTCTTGAATCCCCTTTCCTACATTTTCCATGTTTACATAGAGACGTACTACTAAGTGTGTCATCTCTCTCCGCCCCCACTGAAGATTCCGATATCATGTGGCCCAGATAGACACTTTCATTTAATTCCAAAAGTTTTTTAAATGAGTACATGTGAGGGACATAGTCATCTGACAACTTGTGGTTGTGGGGAAACATGGCCTTGAAAATGAAAAACTTTATCTATATGTTGTGTCAATTTGATGACCTTGAAGAGAGAGAAATAAATTGAGCAAAAGAAGAAGCAAAGGTTGTAAATCTTCAATCGGTACTGACGAACCTCGGTTTCATCATATTAATTTGCAGATATTAACCCCCTTGCTTAAATTGGAGTCAATAAAAATCAGATTAAAAGATGTATATATCTGAGTCTTGAAATAAATTAAAATTGCAAAAAAAAATAATAAAACCAAAAATCGTAGTGTTTTTATATCCTAAAAACGCTCACAAAATATTTCCCATTTATTTTACCTCCTTTGCGATTTTGGTCAACATGAAACTTGTAGACCTCATCGCAACCTACAACTTTCATGTTTTGAGTTTTCCAAAATCGGCCTCCTTCTCCTTCCTTTTTCATGTTCTTTGTATGAATAACCTGATTGGGCCACGTGGCTCTTTCTGGTTGAGCCACGTGGCCCACTGACCTTGCGCCAGCCGCCCCCATTTTCAGTCGTTGGATCTGCCCCTTTTGGGCGCCTCAATCACAACTGTTTGTTCTCGCTCCATCCTCCACCGTTAGATCCAATCCTGCAACTTCCATCTCAGCTGCTTCCTCCCGCAACCATTCTCCACCCTCCGATCATCTCCAAAGCTCATCTCGTTCGTCCGTCCCCGGCTATTTCTCCTCTCGCCACGCGTCAACCTCCAGCGCCACTCGATCTCCTTCACAAGCTTCAATCTCCACTGCACGGTCACACTTTGATTCCAGCCCTCGGATTCACTTGCCATATCGCATCTCAACCGTCCGCTTCCGCCTGTGTATCTTCTCGCCACGCATCACACCCATAGCCATCGATCGTGCCCTGATCGATTAGATCAGGGCCGTATCTGCGCGCCCATTTCTCAGCCGTTGGATCGTGAGATCCAACGGACGAGCTCCATCTTCTGCCTCCATACCCAATCTCTCCCACGTTCTCCATCACGCTAAACCGTCGCCCCTTTCCCATTTTCGCCACCTCCCAAACCTTCCCCTCATCTTCCTAACCACTCCACGGTCACGCCCCCACTTCCCTCTTCCTCGCGAGCAGCACAACTCCCCACGTCTCCCTCTCTTTCGCTCCACAAGCCCCTCTCAACCCACGACGACCACCACCGGGATCTCAACCTCACGCCCTCAAATAAGCCCTCGCCGTCGTGAATCCTCCTTGTCCACTTGTACGTAGGGTTTTTCCCAGCTCCTCTCCACCTCCCCATGACAGGGGGGGGCTGGATCGACGGCGCGAAGACGGTGGAGCCTCCGGTGAGACCCATAGCCATGGTAGGCTATTTTTCCGGCCATTCAGCGCCGGCGAGCTGCTCCCCGTGGCAGCGGGAGTTCAGCGAAGACCGGAGCTTCGCCTAGAAACTCAGCCCAGGCCGCCGCAACCACCAATTTCTCCAGGTAAGCTTCTTAATCTCCCTTTGTTTGTTTTCCCTTAATTTCTCTTAATTAATTCACCCATTCTCCGCACATTCACCTTCCATGGACCATCCACTTAGCTTCCGTACATTTCAATATTCACGCGTTGCTCTCCGATCATCACTTCGATCCTCCACAATCCCAAACCGCTCCGCCTCCCTCTTTTCCAAGCTCGCCAGAGAAGACGAACAGGGCCGACCACCCTCTCCGCACGTATGGCCCACCATCTCACTCACACTCACTTGCACTTCTCACTTGCACGCTTCGGCTATTGGTCACTAACATCTGCAGGTGAATGCCTTCATTGGTTGGAACCACATCTGAGCTCTTTTCGCGAGCTTCGCCTCCGGCGTACAAGCATCTCCAACCTCCACCAGCAGCTCCAACGTCTTCCCTGAGCTTCAAGGACAGCGTCAGACCTTCCATGATCCTCCACGGAGCTGCATCATGACCAGAAGAGAGCGGCGGAGTTACAGCAGCGTCGCCGGAGGTCGAATTGTGTCGCCACCCCCGTGGCGGAGGAAGAAGCCCCAGGGTACAGGTGTCGTTGGATGGAACCCTCCCGGTGCTCATCCAACGATCCATCTTCAGCCGCGTCGCGTTCCCCGTGCAATTACAGCCACCATCCGATCTTCGTGATCGAGTGGTCCACAGGATGCCACGCCACCACCTCCGACCCTTCACTCCGAGCCTCCAGGCTCGGA
Organism: Ottelia alismoides; assembly: GCA_037367405.1. NCBI lineage: Eukaryota > Viridiplantae > Streptophyta > Magnoliopsida > Alismatales > Hydrocharitaceae > Ottelia > Ottelia alismoides. The sequence goes on along the minus strand of JAZKJV010010206.1, from coordinate 822,735 downwards.
GCACCCGAGTCTCCTCTGAGCCTCGTTCCGAGCATGCGTCGACCACCGAGCCTGACCTCACATGCGTTGTCACGTGAGGGTTGGGCAATTTGCAGGGAGGTCCAGCCAGCTTCTCCAATTTGCAGATAAGTCCTCGTATCACGCGCCTACCACGCGCGCATGGGGTAAATTGCAATAAACCATCTCCGGGTTTCAATAATTGCATTTTTACCCTTGATGTGTGGGTAAATTATAGGGAAGGCCTCGCGACTTTACGTATTTACATTTAGGTCCTTCCAGGGACTTGTTTGTAGTGTTTTTCCTATTTATTTTCATGTTTTCTGTGCTTTTATGCCCTTGGACTCTTTTGTGAATATCTTGAGCATCTGAGCTCCATTTTAGTCGATTTTGGTCTTGTTTCGAAACTATTTCATTATCTTTTTAATGGCATGAATTGTTTTCTAATTTGACACTCTAAACTTTGATGATTACCTTTAATAATGAAGTGTCCCTCGTGTAATGATTTCTCATGCCTTGAATTAATATATCCATGGAATTTGCTTCATCACTAGATCTTGAAGTTGACTACAGTTTCTTGACTCAGATATTTTATCTAATTAGGGCATTTTTGCATCAGTGTAAATCTGCATCTTGTTGCATGTTAAAAAGCAAATAAAAAGTGTATGCATTTGTTTGCATAATGTTTTTGTGTGCATTGTGACCTATGAGTTTTTAATCCAACACTTAATCTGAGCTTGGTCTTGCCCAAGTAAAATATAATCGACCGCTTAGATTTAATCGACAAATTTATAAGTGGGTTTTGATCGACCCGATTCAGCCCGACTGCAACGAGATTTCTGAGTGTTAACCTGACATTTTTAAAGGGCTGAATTTGCGGTGCGTCAAATGGCGTCGTTGCCGGGGACACCGCTCATCTTTTGTATTATTTAGATTTTTATTATTTAATTGAGTGATAATTTCTAACTTATAGGTCTTTGTGTCCATTTTCATTGCATTGATTTTTATTCTCGAATAATTATTTAATGTTCGCTTTTTGTGGCAGGGTCCCTTGGCGAACAAGGAGGCAAGGAGACACAGAAGCAAGCATTGAAAAAAAATATATGTTTCTTACATTTTCATTAAGTCATGTAATAATCGTCTTTACTGTGGTCTTCGTTTGAAGACTCGCAATTGTAAATGAACGATGGTTTCTTGTGGTTGTGTAGGGCTTGCCCCCACTTGAGTGTCGACCTAGGATCAGGCATGCGGCTCTTTGAGCTACTTTCACATTTTTATTTTTTATGTGTTTGATCGTAAGTAGGACACACCTTAATTCAAGACGCACGTAGACATCGCTTCACTTAGCCAAAATTAAATCATTTCTTCCCCGCTAATAGAAGCATGTTAGGTGCGGTTTTTATCGACTTGCATACATTCAGTATTCGATTTTAATTCAGTCTTATTTTCTCACGAATATTGCTCAAGGCACTGCGAGTTTTTCTCATACCATAGATCATGATTTTATCGTATGCATTGGCTTTTTCTCGACCTCCCTACCTAGCTTGATCACCTAGGATTAATGGAAACTGGGAATGAGCGGTAGACGATGTTTGATTGGTTTATGTTCTCATTAAATCGGTGATAATCTTAAGCTAATAATTGGAACTGTTAATGCAAGTTGGCCAATAAAATGGAGTAAAAATTATGTTTTGGGAGAACAATACCCTTGTTTACGTAGGATGTTTCGATTTGACATTTCATTAATGCTTGCATAAATTAGAATGATTTTATCACCAACAAAAATGACAAGATAAATGACCAACACTTGTTGGTTTCACGTGTGAGTTGGTGAATCAAAGGGTGTTGTGTGGTTGTTTGAGCCCTGATTTCTTTCGACACCCTCCCTTAGACCTTAGATGCTCCATTTATCTCCATAGATTCATTCGCTCACTTATGAATTCACCCTAACTTCTTTGTTCCCCTCAGGTCTCCCCAACATCAATTATCCATCTCTGTACTTAGGTTGTCCTCAGCCTAAGTATAGGGGGGACCTGAGTCCCCTTAAATTTCTTACTCATTTATCCTTCTCCCTGATACTTAGGTTATTTCTAACCTAAGTATATGGGGAGCCCGCCTCAGTTCCTATATTTTTCCTATACCTTAAATTGAGCTATGGCTTTGCGTCACTTAGTGCTATGAGGACATAGCAAAATTTAAGTATAGGGGGGTATACTATATATAATATATATGTATTTTAGCCATAGCTTTATTTTGGAAATTTTTGAAAAATTTAAAACTTTTTTGGGCTAGAGTATAAGCTATTGAACTAAGTTGGACAAAATGATTTTCAAAGGTTGAAAAAAATTTCTTTACTATATTACATTATTTTGAAAAAAAATGTTTTGAAAATGGTTTGAAAAATGAGTTTTACTTGTTTTGAAAAATCGTTTGAGAAATATTTGAAAAATATTTATGTATGTAACAATGTTTTGAAAATCTTTTCAAAGTTCTTTTTCAAAAAGAAGGTTTAAATGAGTCTAACTTGAGTCTGTAAATATCGCATTAAAAAATGATGGATGAAGGAGTTGGTTTAAATCACTTACATTTCCACTTTCACAGGTATCAAGCCATCTTCTCTCCATTACCAAAAAATGGCAAAATATTTTTTTTGTATCAGGAGGAGGTAGAGAGTGTCTTCATTCCATCTCTCCTCTTCCTTGGCTTAAAATAATCGTTGAGATTCAAATAATTCCTAATCAGGAAAGCATGTTTCAGGTCATGCCTTACAAGTCTCTTTTGAAATCCAATTTTTCCTCCTTGGTCTCATCCCCACACTAAATTCCACGTTTCACCTCCTCTCCATTCCTCCTTCGCACATGCTAGTCACCACTTACCCATAAATCAAAGGTCTCCTTCCTTTCCTTGATGTCCTTTTAGTCAGATGACTAAATTGCTTCTTACATAATGTTGGAGTATTTGGTTGTGCGCCATATGAGTTGTAGGAGGGTAAATGGATCTCTCTAGTATGTTTAGTCCCACATCTACCAGTGGGGACTTGGAGGCTCTGTGGAGGCTATATAAGGAGCCCCAGCCTCCTGTATCTATTGAGAAAAAGGAATGCAATATCCCCCCCTTTGAGGGCTTCTCCCGTGGTTTCATCCCGCTCCTTAGGGAGTAGGGTTACACGTTAAAATCCGTGTGTTCTTCAATTTCTTTATCTTTATTTATGATTCCGCTTCCTATTTCCTAACATGGTATCGAGCGGGTCGTTCTTGGTTGATTTCGAAATTTGTTCTTGAAATTTTTTATTGTTCCTGATCATTCCAAGATCGAGTTTTATGGTTGAGTTTTGATTATTGTATCATGGAGAGAATACTGCAATTTGATTTCTAGGGTTTCCTTTAAAACCCTAAAATGTCCTGCGCCGCAATGCTCCAGGAAGGCAGCCGATCTGCATCATGCGCACCTCCATCGATTGCACAGGAACCCTAAGATCTGGTTCCGCACCCAGATCAATCTCCATCGACGCTACAGCAACATCACCGTCTTCTACAACACCTCCTTGGTATCAGATCTCGCGCAGGACCTCGCGCACCCCTCTCCTAGTGCGCACCCCTCTCCCAGAAGCAACATCCTCGACAGCAGCCGATAGTTGGCGCGTTGAGTTGATATTGTCTGTAGTGTCATGTATTGTTATTTGAGTTTCTTTCTGTTTGTCCAAGCTGAGCATTGCATGATCCAGCTTGAGAGGGAGTGTTGGAGTATTTGGTTGTGCGTCATATGAGTTGTAGGAGGATAAATGGATCTCTCCAGGATCCATTTACCCCATCCATATATTTAGTCCCACATCTACCAGTGGTGGGACTTGCTCTGTGGAGGCTATATAAGGAGCCCCAGACCTCCTGTATCCATTGAGAAAAAAGGAATGCAATATCCGCCCCTTTGAGGGCTTCTCCCGTGGTTTCATCCCGCTCCTTAGGGAGTAGGGTTCCACGTTAAAATCCTTATGTTCTTCAATTTCTTTGTATTTATTTCTGATTCCGCTTCCGCTTCCTATTTCCTAACACATATGTACAACACCTCCACATCAAAAAAAAGTGTTATCATCCACCTCAAACTCCATTGCATCCTCCTCATTCTTCTTAAACATAGAGAAACATCCCTTCCACTCTTGAATCCTTTTTTATTTTTTTTCTTATCCAAGTCTTGGTAAACTTTGTCATGGATACAGCAGAAGTTCAAGACTTTCTTACACTTCTGAGATGGCTTTCCTCCAGTTCTCCTAAGTGAAACGAGGCCTGGATGCTCAGATGTGCCCAAAAAGGCTCTTCCCTGCTCACCTCCAGATGTGCCCAAAAAGGCTGTTCCCTGCTCACCTCCAATTACTTTGTATTTCTTCTGACAAATGAAATGGTAGCCGTAGGCCTAGAAAATTACCCTCATAATTCTCCTGTCAAATGGAAAGGGAAAACTGATTTTCTGATCGGTAAGGAACATGATCCAAAAGTCCATGTTAAATATATTTCCTATGCAGCTTCTATGAGAGGAAAATTGTTTCTTTCAAAATTTGGTGATCATTTGAAGCCAATAGAACCAACTTATTTTTGGAAAACCCAATTAGACAGATATCGAAAGGTTTGCCGAGTTCTTCTATCTCCAAGGAGGAGATAGAAGAACTCGGCAAACCTTTCGATATCTGTCTAATTGGGAAATTTTCCAAAAATAGGCCAAAATTGATGGATATCGATGCTAGTCTAAGGATGAAAATGAAATATGAACACTGGGTTCAACTGGGAGCTATTGACTCAAGACATGTTCTGATTAGATTTGAAAGCTATGATGATTTTTTTGAGAACTGACATTTGGATTCCCCGGAGGATTGAGGGACAACTGATGGTTCTTATGAGGTAGTCCCCATTTTTTAAATCTGGAGTCACAAAGACTTCAGAATTTCCTGTCAAATTTGGTCTTCCAACATTGAATATCCAATTACTGAATGTAGGAGCTTTAAAATCTATAGTTAAGCCTATTGGGAGATTTTTTTTTCAGTTGACAAAGATGTGACTAATCTGACAAGGCAGGGTATATCCGGTTTAATGTTGAAGTTGATGTCTCTATGCCGATGCCTGACCACATTAATATAAGATGTGGTTCATTTGTAACGAGACAAGACATTGTCTATGAAAATATGCCTCCTTACTGCAGCCACTGTGAGCTTATTGTCCATCATAATTACAATTGACATCATTTAAAGGCTAAATAGCAAACACAGCAGGAGAAGAACAGCATACAAGGTAATATCCTAAGAAACAAAAACCTGAAGTGGCGTGGAGAATGATAAATCATCCAACAAAAGTTCAAGGGGAACAAATTAAATGAGGAAGAAAAAGAAGACAGAAATCCACTAATGAAGCTGGCCCATCAAGAAAAGAAGGGGATACTGAGAAAGAAGCAGATAAAGCCATAAAGGTGTAACAATAGGGAGAATTGAGCAAAAAAAAGGTAAAACTTGATGCTTCTTTACCTAGGAGATCATCTGGTGGAGTGTATTTTACCGCACATTCTAAAAGAAAGATCCCATATTAGAAGAGCTTCCTAAGAATTTAAGAAAGGGAAAAGAAGCTAAACTGCTTAGGGATGAAAGAAATCTAAAAGAAAATCCCGAGACTGTTAATGAAGGATTTAAAGAGCAGAATCATCCTTCTGTTGATGAAGATGGTATTATAAAACAAGCGCAGATTGTTTAACATTCAGGTCAGGTGATAACAAGGAAGAAAAAAGAAGAAACGGGGATAGTAATCTGTCCACTGAATTGTCAGATGAACAATGAGGAGGCATTTGAAAATGTAGTTGATAACATTTCTGAGCCAAATACAAGGATGATGTCTAGTTTGTTTTCTATTCCTACTTTTAATGTGTTTGCAATGCTGGATAATTCCTTTGAAGCTCTTGAATTCTCTGATGATGAAGTGGAAGAAGAGGATTCACTTTCTGAAAATTGTAATGATGCTCTAAGTGAACCCTTCTTCAATAGCAGGAGTCCCACTTCCTACAGCTCAGATTTTAATTTAAAGATTTCTCAAAGAAAGGTTAAGCTGAAGAGAAGAATACCTAGACATAGAACAGCCAAGGAAAAGGCAAGGAAAAGAATGGAGAATTGAAGGGTAAGTCCAGGATGTACTCGTCAGGGCCAAAGAAAGAGAGCTGCTGAAGATTTTGCTGTATTCGAATCTGATCGGTTGCTGCCAATCAGATAATGCTGAATAAAATGATGTTCATTTGATGAAGCTTTGGCTGTTCTGCTGATGGTTTCATGTACATTCAAATGCTGGAGATGAAATTTGCGGAAGGGACAAGCAAAGAGCATTTGCCCTCTCAACAACAGAATGATACTTTACAAAGTTTTTAGTTATACTGTCCAATATGCTTTTCTTTTACTTCAATCTTGCATGCATACCCCCAAGAAGGGGCTCCTCTTGTAAGCTTTCAAGTTTGGATGAATCAGAAGGGGTTACCTGGGCCCCATAAATATCAGGTTTATACAACAACAATAAAGCCTTTTCCCGCATTAAGTAAGGTAGGCTACATGGGTTTTTTGCATCCATTCAGATCTATCTTTGGGCCATTTTCAAATTTAGATCCAAATAACTAAGATCCCTTCAGATATTCTCATTCCAAGACTTCATGGGCCTTCCTCGCCCCCTCTTAGCCAGCTCAACATCCCAAATCTCGCATCTTCTAACTGGCGCATTAGTCGATCTCCTTTGCAAGTGGTCAAACCATCTTATCCGGTTTTTTCTCATCTTATCCTCTACTGGAGTGACACCAACTTTCCTTCTAATCGCATCACTCCGAATTCGATCTTTTTGTGTATGACCGCACATCCATCTTGGCATTTTCATATCTGCTACTGTCATTCTCTGCACATGTCTATGGTTCATCGGCCAACATTCAAATCCATAGAGCATAACAGGTCTCACGGCTGCTTTATAATACTTTCCTCTGATTTTCAAAGGAATTTTCTTATCACATAGAACAGTAGAAGCTCCACTCCTCATAACCCTATCTGCATTTATTATATGAGTAACATCTCCATCGATTTCTCCATCATGTTGCAAAATAGATACCAAGTATTTAAAAGAGTCTTTCTTTTAAATGTTATTGTCTTCAATATTCACCTTGATTCTTTCACCATTGCTTCCATCAAATGTGCACTCTATATATTTAGTCTTTGTCATATTTGTATGAAATCCTTTAGTCTCCAAAGCATGCCTCCAAACCTCAAGCTTCACACTTACTCCATCTCTAGTCTCATCAACCAACACAAGATCATCGACGAGCAACATACATCAAGATATCTCATCCTGAATGTGATTAGTCAACTCATCCATAATCAAAGTAAAAAGGAATGGACTCAAAGCTGAAACTTGGTGCAGACCTATGTTGATGTCAAAATAGTCAGCTTTCCCAGACTGGATCATTACATAAGATGAAGCCCCATCATACATATCCTTTACAAGGTTAATATATAGTACATGTACTTGTCTCTTCTCCAAAACTCTCCACAAAATCTCTCGTGGGAATAAATCATAAGCCTTCTCCAAATCAATAAAAATCATATGGAGGTTCTTCCTTTTAGCTATATAAATTTCCATTATTCTCCTCAATAAGTGGATAGCTTCAATAGTTGAGCGACCTAGCATGAATTCTTATTGGTTTTCTATTCCTTTGGAAAATTGCCTCAACCTTCTTTCAATCACATGTACCTAAATTTTCATAGTGTGACTCATCAGTTTGACACCTCTGTAATTCGAACAATTTTGAATGTCTCTTTATTCTTATAAAGAGGCAACATGATGTTTCTCCTCCATTCTTTAAGTATTTCCTTGCTTTGCCAAATAACATTGAGTAAATTTGTGAGTCAAGTCAAACCACGTTCACCTAGAACTCTCCGTACTTCTATAGGAATGCCATCAAGTCCTGCACATTTCCTAAGTTTCATAGCCTTCAAAGCCTCCTCTACTACCTTCCTTTGTATCCATCTACATCTTGCACAATTCATGTACCTTTCACTACTAGCTAGATCTTCCAAACCGATCTCCCAAAGTGATCGGGTTTATGAGTAAAAAATTGTTTCTTTATGATGCAGCGTGGAGCCGAAATATAGGGCCGCTTAAATATTTAATTTTAGGCGTTAATTTTATTTACGTTTATTTACATCGTCGTATTTTTAATTGAATAAATGAGATCGCCTGTGATCTCAATTAGTTGGTTAGAGATTTAAATTCTATATTTAGTCGGTTAATTAGTTAGCGTCTATTTAGGATAATTAGTTGTCAATTTGAATTAGTTTTCTATTTTTGTAATCTCATCCCTCCTATATAAAGGGATGAGGGTCCATTGTTTTAGTCAGTTCAGATATATGAAAATTTGAGATCTTTATCTCTATCTCCATCTCTCTCTTTCTCCCTCTCTCTCCTCGCGATCTACACGTTCTTCTTCTCCAACCGCGCGCATCCAGCGTGTTTTCTTCTCTCAACCCTTCCATTATTCTTCTACCACTGAAAATTCCACCAAAATATTTATTTTCGTCGTCACGCCAAAATCTGATTTGCATCAATTGGTATCAGAGCATGGCCTACAGATCGTCCTCACGATCTGACGATCCGTCCAGACATTCGCACCGGCATGTATCGAAAGACTATCGTTCATCGGAACGAAGACGACGAGCCAACGACGCCTACAACAAGGAGATGATGGACGAACTGCGTGATCTCCAGTCCAAATGTCAAGACTTCCAGTCCAAATGTCAAGACTTCCAGTCCAAATGTCGGGATATTATGGCCGATTTCGAGACCCTACTCGCCGCCCAATCAAAGTCTCCAACCACCGAAGTCGTTGTCCAGAGTTTTGACGACGAAAGCCTCGCTGTGGAAGACGATTCGACCGCTGTCCAGGCCGTTTTAGAGGAAAAAAAGGCCGAAACGCCTGCTGTCCAGGAGGTTTCAGACCAGCCGCCACCGCCGATATCATCCCCGATGACAGTTCCAACCCCGCGGTCGCCCGACCTTGACAGACCCGCACCCTCGGACCCCCTTCCCGCAACCACGGCGGCCCCAATCCAACCCCCAGACCCGCCAACGCCCACCCTGGCTTCCCCAACCCTCGCCACACCACCACCAACACCCCCTTCCGCCGCCACCCCCTCAAAATCAACCCCAACCCCTCCAGCCACCATCCTCGCACCCACGGCGAGTCCCATTCCCCCACCAGCTTCCTCGCAGGACCCCCCCACCAACCTCGCACCCCCAGCGGCCCCAGTCCCGGTGCCACCCCTCCACAGCCTCCTCAAAATCACGCCTCCCGCGAACTCCCCCTCGCCCCCGGCAACCCCAGCAACCCCCCTTGCCCCATTGCTGCCAACACCCCATTCTGTTGCACCCACGCTCCCACGCAAACCATCACCCAACCCCTAGCCGTCGCCACCGCCTTCCCTCGCCCCCGTCCTTTCAGAAACCCCTCCCCACAGCCCACGATCCCGCCTGATACCCCCGGCGACCCCCCACAGATCGCCCCTTCACGACCCCCACATCACCGCGCGCCGCCCCCAGCACGGATACCCGTGCGGTCGTCCTCGCGCACTCGCGCGCAGCCACTCGACCACGAACCGCCACCCTCGTCGACAGGTTTGGCACCACCCCTGGAACCCGAGCCTCCGCCGCCGCCAATGCCAAGAGGAAGGAGAAGCCCTAGGCACCCTTTCTAAGGGAGTCGAATCCCGTCAGTTTAGGGATAGGAGGTTAAATTGGGATATTTACAGGGAGACCCCTACTCCCATAAGTTTTTATCAAAAGATTTATTTGGAGGAATTATGCCATGACTTCAACTTAAGTGAAGGGGTACGAAAATTGCAACTAACACCCCTGCTGCGGAAATATTTAAAGAAGAGGGCTGAAAGTAGGAAATCTAGGAGGCTCCCTTATCCTATTAGGACTAGGACTATGGGTTTCACCTATTTAAAGGCCCCATGGCTTCATTCCTTGGACACATCTCCTCCTCTCCTCTCATTGTGTTATTGCTTTGCCATGGATCCCCCAAAAGCCATGTTGTTCATGCCTCATCAATTCTTCGAGCACCACGTCAACGGAAAGAAAATCAGATGGACGCCCTCCTATGCGCCGCACCTGCTCTTCCACCACGAAGGCCACGTCACCAACGCCCGCATGTGGATTCCGTCATTCGCTCCACACCAATTCTTCCAGGGAATGACTGAGAACACGGATTCAACCTCCAAGCCTGCAGATCCAGCAATTCGTCGGGAGACGAATTTTTAAAAGCGGAGAAGAATTGATGCAGCGTGGAGCCGAAATATAGGGCCGCATTAATTTTAGGCGTTAATTTTATTTACGTTTATTTACGTCGTCGTATTTTTAATTGAATAAACGAGATCGCCTGTGATCTCAATTAGTTGGTTAGAGATTTAAATTCTATATTTAGTCGGTTAATTAGTTAGCGTCTATTTAGGATAATTAGTTGTCAATTTGAATTAGTTTTCTATTTTTGTAATCTCATCCCTCCTATATAAAGGGATGAGGGTCCATTGTTTTAGTCAGTTCAGATATATGAAAATTTGAGATCTTTATCTCTATCTCCATCTCTCACCTTCTACCTCTCTCTCCTCGCGATCTACATGTTCTTCTTCTCCAACCGCGCGCATCCAGCGTGTTTTCTTCTCTCAACCCTTCCATTATTCTTCTACCACCGAAAATTCCACCAAAATATTTATTTTCGTCGTCGCGCCAAAATCCGATTTGCATCACTTTACAGCAGATCAATCATTTACGAAATTATCACCGATCAGCAGTTTCTCTTGCAAACTTCTTCCTCCTTGTATTTCTATTAGTGATGCATCTTTTTTTGTATCCTTTATTATCACCATTTATATGTCTACCTTTAAAAGAGAAACCATCTCTTGTTGTTGGACCATCATTGATCATCCGCGACCTCATGATAAATACATTCGTTGCCATATTATTTGCAGTTTCAACAAGGTTCTTTGCACGTAAATCCTCCCAATAGTCCTCCTTTTCATTTAATTTCCCCGAACACTTGTTCAGTTGTGTCCTCAACAAAGCCCACAACATAAGAAAACTCATCCCATTCGGTAGTGTATCCACATCCATTATTTCCTCACTCGAATTACATGTCTCTTATTATTTCTACATGTATGTCCTCATTAGACCAGTCGTGATGCAAACTAAGTGCAACTGTTGTAAACTGATGAATAAATGAGTTTGGAATCAGGGCTGAAATAAATGAAGGAAAAGGCTGTTTAAGTAATGCTGGAATCTGGGCACAGAAGTAAAACATTTACTTGCGGCTAAAGGGAGAGAAAAAATATTTTTTTGACGCAAAAGATGGATGCACCAAACTGAAATGAACTTAAAAATCGACAGACGTACTTAAAAGTTGAGCAAAAAAATCATGGACTTTTAGATAGTTAATCCATATATTAAGGTGCTCAGATTTCTTGTTGGTCCTTCTAATTGAAACCAAGTAGGGAACAGTGGAGCATCCAACCATTTATTAGCCATTAATTTTGGCTCCTTAAATATTGGATCATCTTCCTAACATGTAAAGCCTTTTACAGACATAGCTATCGAAGTGAAACGCATAATCACAAGAGGAACGCATAAGAGTTACAAAACACCATTCAACCAATATAGATACAAATCCCGTCCATTATGGACACTCGAATCAGATACAACCCAACTGTCCAAGAACAGGAGCTTTACAGTATATAAAAGCGTATTAACATGAACCCAAATTTTGATATATGCAAATTTGAATGAAACGAAGTAGGGATTGTGCTGCAGTACCTCCTCCCTTACTCTTTAGCTATCCTCCCCTGCGGCATTTCCACAGACACCTGGTGTGCACCACGTAGCCACGCAACGAACTACACCCGGATCGCTGGGGTTTGACATGAGGATCTCATTCGCTCCGATCCCAACCTAAATCGGAATGAGCAGGTCGGTAAATTAGGGTTTATGCCCACTTGAGATCGAGATCAAGATCGAGAGGGAGGGAAAAGGGGGGCACGCAGAGGATGGATGCACTCCACTTATATTAAAACAATAGAGATTTTTACGCCATACCCCTAATATCTGTTTAATTACAAATACTATCACTACGGTCTTTGTAATTACACCACGACGAGCTTTAAAAAAATAACTGTTAATTTAATACTAGTTAAATAAATAGGTATGATTTTTAATTATATAAAATTTTAGACATAAATCGCAGGTGCTAATTACGTAACTATTTTGTGGATATGGACATTGATATATATTATACTAAATCTATATGTGTACATTGTATTGATTTATATTATTGTGTCTGTGTGTCCGTGTATATACTTGAATATATCTTTGATTTGCAATTTTCAATATCCATATTTTATCAATGTCCTAAAATACGAAACAATATGGATATTTACATTTTTGTCTACACCAAAAATTAAAATCGGTCTCCTTATTTTTATTCATATGTCCGAGATAAAAATGCTTTTCATGCCCGCTTAATCGATTATTTAGTTGCAATGTATGACAGGGGTCAACGTGCATAAATCAACCTACAACTCATGCTTAGATCCGTAAAAAAAATTAAAACGATATATCCATGTTAATATTTGTATCCGCCAAACTAATTAAAACTAAGGATATAAAAGGATAAGGATATATCAGTCCAATATGTCACCTTCTCTGTTTATAAAGACTTTCGCATGCGCATGCATATTCATGTTAAAATGGATACAAATAAGGATATCACATTGATATCCGCAAATATTTGAATCTGTATTTGCATATTCATTTTCATGTATAAATACTATTGTATATTTATTTCGAATTATATGCACCATAATATTATACCTTCTTTATCATAATTGATATATTTGTTATGAAATAAATACATTTATTATATTTATACTATATGCAAGTAATCCAATACATATATATTTAAGCTAATATATAGAATACTATGGATATTATTCGTATCCAATTCATATCCATTTAACATTCGTATCCATATTTTAGGGATATGAGAAGGTAGTTTTCATATATGTCAATATCTATTTCTATATACATGCTCGTATTTAAAATGGATACAATAAAACATATATCTTGTAGAACGGCCTCCGTGATTGCATGGTCAAGCAACTGCCTCTAATGATTGTCGTGAGGTCGGGTCTCACTAAGACCCTAATCTCAAGGTGTTGATAGAACTGGATGAGGTACCAAACGTCTAGTCTTAGAGGAGCTTGCGATGTCCGACAGATCGGATCCGACAATCACTATATGAGACCTCTCTCGGCACTCGGTACTCAAACAATCCAATCAGACAAACAATCACCCACAATAATGATTAAGCAATGAAAAATAAAGTGAGATGAAATTTATTATACCCTAGAAATGTGTGTATAGTGTGCAAGTGTAGTGGTCGGACCACTGAGAACAACGGAGGATATGTGTTATTATTATTAATTAGTAATAACTAATCATCACAATCATTTTTGTATATTTTTTATCTTTTTCTAATTTTTTGTGAGTTTTAAATTTTATTTAATTTTTATGATTTTAATGGTTTTATATTTTATATTTTTGAATTTTTACTTTTTATTTTCTTATTTTAATTTTGCAAAATTTTAATTTCTTTTAATTTTTAAAATATAATATATATTTATCTCTAATAATAATGATAATATATTATAGGTAATACAAGATATATATAGTATATATAGGGTTTTATATTTTTAAATATATATATAGTCATACGAAAAAGGAAATGTTTTTGTATTTTACTATGTTTCTCTATTTTTAGTAATTTTTAGATATTTTTTGTTAACTTTTATGTATTTTTAAAGTATTAAAATATACAAAACTGTGAAGAAAATAATATAAGATGATTGTTTTGGGTTTTAAAAATAGATAATGAGTTCAAAAATTTCCAAAAATACTTTTTATATACTTGATAAACTGAAATCTGACATGCAATTAATTAAAGAGGGAGTTGTCAGTTGTAGAAAGAACTACAGAGATCGGATTTCGATCGATCAAACAAAAATCAATAAAATATGAGAGGGAGAGAATAAGCGGCTTCTCTCTCCTATTTTATCTACACTTTAATATTTATCCAGGCAAGTGTGCCTGGGTCGAACTCGAGGAGGCAGAATAACTGCACAGCGGTTTTCAATGAAAGAAAGAAATCTCAAGAAATTTCATTGTCTTCTTGATTTTACAACTAAATCAAGAAATCACTCGAAAATTACACGAACTTACAAAAATCAAAGCGGCAAAAATACTCAACAAAAATCCGTGAAAAAACTACAAGAAATGTTGCTAGGGTAGTCGTGTACCTTAAAAAATCAAGGAAAATTCAACAAAATAAAGGTCCAAAACACCCCACAGCACAGGGGCAGAAATGCAAAGAAAATAAACTTGTTCTGTTACATTTTGGTCCCTAGCAGGGACTAGTTTGCAAAGAAAAGTAAATTTATTACATTTAGGTCCCTAGATGTAATATCTGGAAAGTCTTGGAGCTTCTTGAGGATTTGTAGCTTCGTCTAGACTTATGTAGCGATTTTTCCACCGATTCACATTTGACGGCTGCGATTAGAAGCTAGCGCGAGATCTGGACCGTAGAGGGGGTACACGTGTCAACCAATTGTGCTTCCTAGGTTGTTCTTGTTTTCTTCAATAGACTTGTGCATCTGGCAAATGTAGGCCTATTCTCCTATTTATCTCCGGTAGATGCGTGCTCGGTTGGATCTCCTATAGGGCCAGAGGGGTGACGCCTCCACCCCCCGAGCTTGCTTGCGATGGGCTGGCTTTGAGGTGGAGGAAGATGGCGGCTGGATCGCTTTGAAGATGGTGACTGGAAAGCTAAACCAGATGGGATTTGGAGATGGCGTCAGTTTGATTCTTTGAAGGGAACAAGCTCCAATTAATGAAATAAAGCTCCAATATAAAGATGTTCTGCGAATGAAAATTCTTATGCTCGATTCGTGCATGAATCGGCCAAGGATATTAAAGATTTTGCTGATTATATAATGAGTTTCCAGAAAATATGAGAACGATGAAATTGGAAAGAAATGGAGATGATTTGGGTGCGAGTTGAATCGGATTTGAAGACTGATTAGAAGATGGTGCCTAACAAGAATGATTAAGGTTCCTAATCGTGTGATTAAAGACGCTAAACGAGGAACGAAAAAACGAGGAATAACATGCAAAGAATGGATGAATGAGTACCTGGGAAGTATGAGGTGCATGACCTCAAGTCATTGCTCGATGGTCAGTAGCCGGAGCTGAACGCACGTGATGGCGGTGATACAAGGTGGTTGGCCACCCTGGAACCCTCCTCTGATCTTCCCTCTACCACGCAGGCACCTCAAGGGGAAATGTCACCTCTGGAGCAAGGTGGAGCATGGCGGAGAAGGTGGGGACTCGGCTAGCTTTGATCTGGAACTGGGTAGTTCAGAGCAGTTAGTTGGAATGGAGATCTTTAGGTCGCTTTTATAGACGATCTGAAGGGGGATAGGTACAAATCAATGGCAGGCGTGGATGGAGGTTGTTGGAGGTAGACGATGGCGGGTTAAGATCGGAGTTAGGGGGAAGAGGTTGAAGGGTAGAAAAGGGAGAAGGTTGGCCGGTAGAACAGAACAACTGTTCTTGTTCTTGGAGAAGAAAGCACCAGGTGCTGACACGTGTCAACACCTGGTTGGCCGGAGGGATTAAATACCTTAATAAGTAGATAGTAAATAGTAAATAACATTATTTTAAATAGGTATTAAAATAAAAAATGTAGATAATTAAATTATCTAAATTATGGTATAATTAGTTTTAATAAATAATTATTTTACGAATATAAATATTATATCAATAAATAAATATAAATAATACTTAATAAATAGGTTTTGAATATTTAATTTATCAAATTAATAAATAGTATATTATTTTTATATTTTATTAATTATTAGGTTAGTAAATAAAGCATATATAATTTTTTGTAGATTTTAATAAATTAATTTAAGTATGTTAATAAATAGGCATATAAGATATACAGTCCATTTATACCTATGAATTAGGGTTTTTGATTTATTTAAAATAATAAATAAGCTCAAAAATTATGAAATAAATTAGGGTTAAAATACAAGATTAAGAAAATAATTAGAACTTGTAAAATTATTAAAACAATAAATAGCATGTTCTAAATAAATAAATAGCCCAGAAATCCAATTGTGGTTAGGTCCCACGACTTTTTACAGACGGACTCTGATTTTAGTGAAATTACCTTCATTAATTAGATAATATTATTTTATGATAAAGGTGAGTAGAGGGAAATTAGAGTTCGCATGAGAAAGATATGATATTCTGAAGTTGGGATTTTGACACTTTACAAGCTGGATTTCTTGATATATATATACAAAGTAATATTTTAATTTATTTTTACATTTTCCTATACATTTTTAGAAATAACTAGGAGAAGAGTTTGGTGAAAAATATTAATATGAATTATATAAAAATCTTTAAAGTTTTGGTATTTATTATATAATTAATGGAGAGTATATGAGCTGTGGAATTAATTAGTTTTATTTTTTTCTTCCATATCTCCCCCTACTTATTTATTTGTTGACCAACCCATGCTAACTTGATCTCCGAGATTAGGTTATAAATATATCTTTTAGCTATATTCATTTTTTACAAGTCATATTGTGCATATATACATATCTACAATTTGCCTTTATTTTTATTTTCTTTATTTTTATCCTTTTATTTATTTACATGATTTTAATACATAAAAGCATATTTTTATTCATGAATGGGATTTTGTTAAAAAATGAAAATTTAATGGATATTCACATGTATTTGTTAAGGGTTTTAAGACAAAATACAGACATAATGTTAATGAATCTTGGATTCATCAATACTATATATAATAAAAATATATAGAACAGAAAATGATATTTTTTGAGTTTTTAATGACTGATTTTTATGGAGTTTTAGGATTTTGTAATTTTTAAGGTTTTCCTTTTGTATTTTTTTGTGATTTTCGATCTGAAGGAGAATATATAATAATATTGAAACTTTAATTTTGGAATTTTTAAAGATAGTTATATGAATTTTTGGATTTTAATAGTCAAATAGGGAATAAAATGCTTGTTTTTTATTTTTTTATAAATAGTAAATTAAATTAAAATTCCTAGCAAAAAATATGCATGATAAATATAGCTAACATGCATCTTAGGTAATTTCCCTATAATTTTAGAAATTAATGTTATTTTTAATAATAAATATACAAGAAATAGAATTCTAGAACTGATAGGGACTTATTTGCAATTTAAATAAAGTTTGAATGCATTTAATAACCATAAAAGTAAAGTCTATGGGTATTAGAGAAATTTAACCAATTAAATTTGCATTTAATAAATGCTCGGTAGGGTTATAAATGCAAATAGAATAAAGATCATGTCCTTGCATGAAAAATTTCCAGAAATTTAACACTATTTATACAAATTATAAGACTGAAGATAAATATCCAAACTCGGGAGGGATTGGATGCAAAATGGCCAGGATCTCACGTGCATAGGCACGTGGGGTGACTTGGTAGAGGACCTATTTGCAAATGCTATGATGTTTGAGGGTCCTATTGTAAATTTCACACAAAATATTAACAGTTTATAATATTTACTTCAATAGAAATTACAAAAAGGCGACGGGAGTACTGTGAAAATTACCCACCAACGGGTGCGATCAAGCGATGTTGGAGGGCACCATGTGGTCCACTTATGCCCAATCGACGACGGAGACGAGGCATCGCTTTGTCTTCAACGATTCTCAGGATTAGACCTGGGCGATCTTCATCATCCAACGGATGCGGAGGGTTCACGAAGAACACACAAGAAATCCTCCTGGAGCTTGCTTTCAATCTCTGATATCTCCCTCCTCCAGCCTCCGTTCTTCGATCTGACCGGCCTTACAGCTTCCTGGAAGCTCTTCGCTCCTACAGGAGGGCATCAAATGGGTCTAGGTCCCATTGATGGGAACCGAGAAGGCTAGTTGTCCTTCACAATCTTGAGCCGATGTTTTGTGTCAATTCCACGCTCAAGGGGGCTTCCAAACCCTCGACATGCATCAAAAGATTCTAGGGCTCGAGAGGGTCGCTCTCGACTCATAGTTGAAGATGAAAGCAAAATGGAATGGATGGGCGAGAGAGCTCCGGTGAGGGGTGAAGGATGAAGCTCGGATCGACCTTGATTCTTGCAAAATCAAGGGGGGAATGGGGGCTTCGATGGAGAAACGAATGGGGATGAAGATGAGGGTGTTGACGAGTCGAAGAACAGGTGATTACACAGTTGATCGGAGCTGGATCTTGGAGCTCCAGCTAATAAAGATCTCTAAAATTATGCGAACCTACTTACTAATTAACTAACTAGATTTAATCTACGATGCAAGAAGAAAGTTACGCTATAAATGCAAGGGAAAATCAACTCATACATGTATACAAGATGGAGAAGAGAAGGTTCGTCGGAGCTGCTTTGGCGAGACCTGGACAACCACTTCAGCACTTCCTTCTCCATGTCATAGCCTCCGCGAGCTAGCTGTTATCACCAGGAAGCTCCAACTTTTTGAGGTAGGGGGTTACACAAGGATAAAGGGGATCAAAACTCAAAAAAATTGGGGATTGGGTTTATTTATAGACAAGGTTTTTGGGGAAAGGGGGCGATTGATTGTGTGAAGGACATGAGGAGTTGGTGGAGGCAAGATGGCTAGCGAGATGGAGCAAGGTGAGGGGAAGGTGTTTGGTGAAGAAACCAAGATCCAACGAGCCATGGATCGGAGATAAAAAATGGAGAAGTTAGAGGTCTCGTGACTTCTGACAAGGGTTGCAGAGAGGATGCACACTTGACCTAGGAAGGTCAACAAATGGAGGTTTCTGGTTGGTCCACGTGGACCAATCAGAAAATCAAGGGACTGGAAAAGGGCTCTTCCGCAAATTTCAGAATCTCCAGGGGCTTGATGATATTTTTCAATATTTTTTTATTCTCCACCGTTAGGGTTCACTGTCCTTTCTTCATTCCAAACCAAAGGAACACAGGGGGTTGCCGCCTCCCCTTTCTTCCTCCCATTGCATGGGCGGCATAAGTCGGCAACGAGTTGCAAATGGCGATGAAGTTGTCAGATCGCTGATCTGGCAATGGAGAATGACGGCGGGCCGTAGGCTAAGCAGCAAGATGGTAATGAAGAACGATGGTGGCGCTGCTCCTGTCGCTCGCGCAGGCGGTTGGG
The DNA here is from genome assembly GCA_037367405.1 of Ottelia alismoides. Taxonomy (NCBI): domain Eukaryota; kingdom Viridiplantae; phylum Streptophyta; class Magnoliopsida; order Alismatales; family Hydrocharitaceae; genus Ottelia; species Ottelia alismoides. Next base: position 803,410 of record JAZKJV010010206.1, on the reverse strand, counting down.
GCATGTAGTGGCGATGGACGGGCTTGATGGGCTAGAGGGCTATCCAAACAGTGACGGTAGCGCGAGGAGGCGCGACCGTGGAGGTAGAAGGCAAAGGGTGACACACGCCCTCTGTTCGCGAGCAGCGACAGGCAAGGTTGAAGCAGGAGGTGGGTGCGGTGGCGCTCGATGGTGGAGGAGCGGTTCTAGGCCATGACAGTGGCTGGAAGTCGTCCAGGTGGGAGGAGCAATTGCGCAGCTGGAGGGTGCGCAGTGGGGCGACGGACGGCTTGGCGGAGAGCGACGATGGCGGGCACTGCCTGCTGATGGGGAGGGCGCACCAGCTGTTAGATTTTTTTGAAACAATTTTCTAATTTTATTTTTTTGTAAACAGAAACTGTAAAGATTTTTTTTGTTTTTTTATTTTGAAAATAGAAACTGAAACTTTTTTATCTTTATTCCTCTTTTGTAATTTATTTATTTATTATTTTTTATTATCATGCATCACAGATGTTAGCAATAAATAAATTTGTTTTATTTTTTTAAAGGATCAAGAGAGACTCTAGTACGACAGCTTGATCCTGACTATTATTAGAAAAAATAAAATCGAGATACTTAAGCAGGTGTGGTTCCAAGGAAAATGATGGATGGAACCAGGTCTCCGACCACCGTGCGTGGCCGGAGATGAGAGATCGTAGAGGTAGAACGTGAAGAGAAGGGATCAAGAAAATGAGATGAAATATCGGATCACATTCGAATCAAATCACGATGTGTGATAAAAAATGCTTAAATGAGATCTAGAATATAAAAATTGACAACGAATTAAAAATGCAAAATAGAACTATGATTAACCTAGGTTAAAAAAAAGAGAAAAAAATGGATCCCACCTTAGGAGTGGAAAGTACCGTAATGGCCTCAATGAAGGCCGACTCGCTGTCACCGAATGGCTCGGAGGCTAGGCACCCTTCTGCAATAAAATAGCTCTTGGAGGATAGGCTGCTCTCACCAAAGATTGATCAAATTGAAATGAGGGAGGAGGAGCCATATAAATAGAAAAGAAAAGAATTTTAAATTCAAAATTTGAAAAGAGATAAAGACAAAGAAAAATGAAATGAGACAGTGATAAGAAAGGAAATTAGTGTTAAAATTATTTACATATTTTTTTTAAATTTCGTCACTTTATTAAATTAAATAATAAATGTTATTTTTTTATTTTTTTGTGAGGGTTATTTAAGGGAATTGATTATATACATATACTATATACATATTGTACATTATATACATAGTTAAATAAGGAAATTACTTTTTTATGTTTTATTTTTTTATTTTTTTATTTTTTATTATAAACAATTAGTAAAAATATTTTAAAATACAATATGTACAAATAAATGGTAAACTTGCACAAACCACCCCAGAAAATCGTTTTTCAAATCGTATCTCCAAAAATTATGAAACCACAACCATTTGAAAGATAATTTAATTTAGAATACAATGGAAGTGAGTTTCGTTCAATTTGAGTTCATATGGAGCTGGAATTGGTCTTTCAATTATCGCTTTATGGCTTTTTCTGGATGTAGTTACTTTTATTCTGTACATGATTTTAATTTTGCAAACATTTGTTTTATTTAGGAAACATTTGTATTTACAACTTTTGTTTTGAAAATTATTTAATTTGAAGTCAATTTATGTATAAATAAATTAATTTAAGTTTTATACAAATATATACAGAAAAGTATTTACAAAACATTTTTTCGGATTTTCTGATTAAGGACCCTATCTCCCCCTACTTTATTCCTGGCCGATTAGGTCGAGTCTTGACCTTCTCTCGGGGTTTGGGTCAGCATGTATCTATCACATATATACAGTCTCTCTTTTTTTCTTTTCTTTATTTGTCCTTTATTTATTTATTTATTTATTTTAGGTTAAAATAGTAACAAGTGTACAATATTTACACACAAGTGCAAGTTAGTAAGAATATGGAGTTAGTATTATATAAATGTGTTTTATAAAGGATTTTAAGCTAAAATAAATGAATAAAGATGATGAAATGCATATTCATCATACTAGATTGAGTACTGTAGAAATGCCATGAAGTGAATTTGGTTGTATCATGGGAAAAGAGCCACTTCATGGTTGGCTGGGATTTTCTCCACATATGTATGTTGTTCCTATCCTGAACAAATTACTAGATAGAGAGAATAGAACGTGATGAGCTCCTAAACTTAGTCAGCTAGTCCCCCACAACTTTTTCGCCTGAAGCTCAGTCCTCCTCACCAAAACAAAGAAGGAGAAGAGGTACCAAAAGAGGAGAACTATTAGCGTAAGTCATATGCTTTCCAAAAACATACATCATACCTTCAAATACTATCTTGTTTCCACAATAAGGTGACCAACATTGGAATTTGGATGATCCAAATATCTTATGAGTGAGCTCATATCTTCTGGTTCAGTAGTGAACATGTATGATCCCTTTGAGAGATCGTATTACTCACATGCCCTCAAATTCACACTAGCTCGTCATTATAAAGATCCTTATTATGTCATCAACCTAATGGTCCACCTAATGTACTTACTTAGACATATAGTAATATATCTATCTCCGGTCAGAGGATGCATGCCTATACATGGCAACATACAACACAATTCTTAGTTATCTCAATCTCGCAAAGTCAACTCTGTGACTTGGCTCATCCAACACCTTTGAATTTCTATTCTTATGCCTAGGACCTACATCAAGAGGTTGGTTGGATGTCAACCTTTAGAGTAAGGATTACCATTTCCTTCTCAGGCTTGAGATTCCTTCTTGATAATCACTAGACATTGTGGTTGAGTCCTCAATCTAACTCTTTAGATACTCAACCCTACACCAGCTTGTATGATCCAACCTTTGATCAACAACTATATAATATCAAGACTTGTTCGATATTCATTTCTACCAATGGAAAGATCCACACCTATTCATGGAAGGAGCTGATTGGATATGGCATCAGTGTTTTCCTCAGGAGGAGTACACAAGTGTCCTCGAGCATTGTCATAAACTCGAATCTGGTGGACACCATTCTGGAAGTAGAATGACAACAAAGATATTGCAATGTGACCTCTGGTGGCCAGCACTACTCAAGGATGCCAATGAATACGTAAAAGCCTGCACTGATTGTTAGAAGATAAGAAAAATGAAGGAAATAAATAAAAAAATATTTACAACACATCACGGGAACATATAATATTTAGCAAATATTTTGTCAAAACAATGTTAGCTCATCGCATGATCTAGAGAATGTAACACAACAATTTGTGCATCTAAAAATCAAATTAGAAAGGACAAAATTCCATTATAATTTCTAATATTCATGATGAATATGAGAGGTAGATCAAGGATACCTTTAAAGCATGAGTTTCTACGAAAGAAACCTCCTGAATCAAGTCCAATTTGCAGACTTATTTCTCGTGGATGCAGAGATGAGCCGCGTTACTTCCCACAAACCTCAACATCGACTAGGGTAACAAGAACAAAGTTGTAAGAGTTGAAGACTCTCAAGAATATTTCTCTCTCAAGGGGGAACGAAATTTATAGGAGGACTTGCTCTTCAAATTATTCCCTAAAAGGAGAAGGCCTTGCCCTTCTTTTGTACTTAAAGCACACATCCAACATGTGCCTTGATAGCCTTTAGCTTTTAAATCAAGGACTAAGACCAAGTCCTAATTTAATAAGGATCATCTTCTTATTATCTCCCATCAATGTTACTTAATTAAAATAAAAATGAAACAACTTTAGAGCCCTAATTAAATTAGAACTCAACCATGTGGAGCCATGTGTACATAATATGTACACGCCACAACATCTTCCATATATGGAAGTCGTTGTTGCAAATTTCATTTAATTAATTAATTAACTTGGTAATCATATTATCAATATTGGAGAAATTATGGAGTTATTCCTTAAATCTTATTAATCATATTTACGAGCCTAAAATTAAATGTAAATCTAATTTACATCTACAAAATTAATGTGAATCAAATTCACAAAATCTCATGCCTTGGAAAAATTATGTAAATCATATTTACATAAATATTTATATGCATTACGTACATATAAATATTAGTTATTATGAATCACTATTCACATTAATTAGTGAGTTATGTTTATGAATCATATTCACAAAATTTCCCTTATCAATAATATGTAGTAATCATAATTATTACAATATTGTCATTAACAGGTATGAGTCCTAATCCATTTAGGACTCATCACATAGAAATGTAGATACTTGGAGATAATGTCGGAGAGATCATACTATCCATGTATAGTGACTTGAAATGTAGATAACTATCCAATTTCATGGTTTATACCATTTTTTGCAAAAAAAAAAATCTGTCACCTACGAAAGTTGAGCTTGAGCTGTAACACTTTAAACTCTCAGTGAGCTCAAAGAGATGCATCACACTCTTCATGAGCTTGAAAATATATCAGTGAGTTGAATCTACCTTCCTTGACCATTTCTAATCATAGTCCAAACCATTGGAGTTAAGAAATGAGTTCAATGAGGGTGTATACTTCCTTTCCATGATCATATCTGTTTCCAACATTTGGACATTGAAATTGGAATTAGAAATTAGATTCAAATGAATTGTGATTTAATCCAATTAAATCACAAACAATCCAGCTAAATGGAGCCACTAAAATCCATCATGTTTCATCACTCCCTCAGAATGTAAGTGTCATGGTAGATGATCCATTACAACAGATGTAACCTTGAGTATACCCAATACCCATCCATCCTTCACACTAGAAGACTTTGATAAATCTGAAGTTCAAACTCTGATTTGACTATCTTCTTCAGAATGTATATATATATATATTTCTCATTTAATAACTAGGAAACAATAATAATTATATACTTTCCAAAAGCATATATTAATACTCGAATTCATGTATTATTTCATAAATAAAATGATCATGCATGGAATTCATTTTGACCCCAAAGTATGTCATGAGTGAGCTCTGTCTCCCGGATCATCAACTATGAACCTATATGATTCCTTCGAGAGATCATACATCTCATACGACTTCATATGCACAACAATGCCATGGTATATAGACCTCGGCTAGTTCACCAACCTATGGTCTGTCAAATGTATATACTCAGACATATAGATGCATATCTGTCTTAGTTCAAAGGATATTGCCTGATCGTGATAGTTATGACCCAGGTCTTAGTTTATCTCGTCCTCATCAAGTCAACTCTTTGACTCGATTATTACAATACTTCTGAATCTCCATTCTTATGTAGAGTATCTGCATCAAGAAGTCGATTGAAAATCAGTTTTTAGAGAAAGATTGTGATCTCTTTCTTAGACTGGAGATCTTTATTGAATATCACATGTTTGAAGTCAGATGTGTCCTCCCAGCTGTATGGAGTTCAATATGACCATGGTACGTAACCCTAATTGTACAAAGGGACCTTAATAATAAAGTGCATCCATTCAATTATTCATTTCATTTAAGATGGACATGATAAAAAAACAATAACTTTTATTGCATTTAATGGGTCGTTGAGGGCTTACAAGTTCAAAAAAAAACCCTCAGTTCAAAAGATTCTATACTCCTCAAATTCTTTCAGATTTCATAGGCGTTCAATGCTTGGGGGCATTGATTTCATGGATCCATTTCCTAACAGTTGGGGCTATGAATACATCTTGCTTGCCATGGATTACATGAGTCGATGTGTTGAAGCTATCCTTGTTCGAGCTACAGATAGCCATACAGTTTGCCGATTTCTGAAAGAGAACATAATTTTATGGTTCAGGATACCGAAGATTCTGATGTTAGATAGAGGTAGCCACTTCATCAATAAAGAGGTTAAGAAATTAGTAGGGAGTAAGACATCGATCATCATGTCGCTTCTCCTTATCATCCTCGGTCTAATGGCATGGTTGAATTATCAAATAGAGAAATCAAGATGATCTTGTAGAAACTTGTGAGGCCGAAGAAAAAATTGGTCACAACTTCTGGACTCAGTTCCCTGAGCTTACAAAACTGCCTACAAGTCTCCTCTGGGCATGTTTCCCTATTGTCGTGTGTATGGGAAGACTTGCCATCTGCCTATGGAATTAATTCACAAGTCACTTGTACAGTGAATATATGTAACCTTGAATCATAGAAAGGTGGCCAGAATAGGTTGATTGATCTGAACAAGCTCCGGGAATTATGAAACTATGCATATGAGAACAACTTAATGTACAAGAGAAGGTCAAACGCATGTGCAATCGGCACACTAGACAAAAGTCCTTCAAACCTGGATAGAAAGTGTGGTTGTTCGATGTGAATATGAAGATTTTCTCAGGCAAATTAAAGAGCAAATGGACATGTCCATTCATAGTCATAACTATGCATGACAATGGAAGTATTTTGATATCTGAATTATCAGCTGACGCACAACATTCATCGTCAATGGTCAGTTATTGAAGACATATTTAGAGCACGACACATTCCTGGCCAGTGTCAATTCAATTCAAGTGATATTTGAAGAATATATTTCTATAGCAGCAACTGAGTCAGACAATGCAACTCAAAATATCTTTGAGTGATTTTCTTCTTTTATTCCTTTCTTCTTTTCATTTTAATTTTTCAATTATTACATTCTTCCATGTTGCACTCATCACATTCATATGTGTTATACTCATGATATGCTTCATCCTAAGTATGGGGGTGAGTGTATTTGGGTTATTCATTAGTTTTTCTCTCGCTTATATCTCGATTTTTGATATCATGTCTATACTTAGGGATATATTACCCTAAGTATAGGGGGACAAGCCAAGCTCATTGATTTCGTACATTCTGATCCTCCATCATCCCTATTTTGTGTACATTCTGCTAAACTCAGGATTAATTGATCCTAAGTATAGGGGGATGATCGAGTTCTCGTTCTTTTAGTTGTTGTATTATAGACTTTCCTATACTCAGCATGAGTTATGTCTTCCTTTTTCTCTTTGATCACCATGAGTACATAGCTCAAGCTAAGTATAGGGGGTCGTATATATGATGTATATACTTTAGTCATAACTCGTACTTTCATATTTTCAATAATATGGGTAATATACTATATGGTTAAAATTATATGATTAATCAATTGTAAAGAGTACACATGTATAAAATTTTCAAAATTATTTACCATTATGACTAATAAAGTGGTTTATACAAAATGATTTGAAAAATAGTTGTAAAATGACTTGAAAAATCTTTTTGAAATCATTTGTAGAATCTTTGGTAAACTGTTTTCAAACCTTTGTAAACATCTTGTATAAATACTTAGAAAAATTTTGTTTATTTGTTTGAGTATGGGGGGTGAGTGTATTCGGGCTATTCATTAGTTTCTCTCTTGCTTATCTCTTAATTTTTGTTATTTTGTCTATACTTAGGGATATTTTACCCTAAGTATAGGGGGACAAGCCGAGCTCATTGATTTCATACATTCTGATCCTCGATCATCCCTATTTTGTGTACATTATTCTATACTCAGGATTAGTTGATCCTAAGTATAGGGGGACAATCGACTTCTCATTCTTTTAGTCGTTGTAGTATAGATTTTCCTATACTCAACACGAGTTATATCTTTCTTTTTCTCTTTTATCACCACGAGGGCATAGCTCAAGCTAAGTATAGAGGGGTCGTATATATGATGTATATACTTTAGCGGTAACTCATACTTTCGTATTTTCAATAATATGGCTAATATACTATATGGTTAAAAATATATGATTAATCAATTAAAGAGTACACATGTATATTTTTTTCAAAATTCTTTGTCATTATGACCAATAAATCGATTTAAAATAATTTTGCAAAATAATTTGAAAATGGTTGTAAAATGACTTAAAAAATCTTTTTGAAACCATTTGTAAAAACTTTGGCAAAATGTTTTCAAACCTTTGTAAACATCAATATACTTGAAAAAATTTTGTTTATTGATTTGAATAAAATTTTTGAAAATCGCTTTATAAATGATTTAGAAAATATTTGCAAAAATATTTTGAAAAACCTATACATATTGTTTGAAAATCTTTGCAAATTGATTTTCAAATTTTATAAATGTTTGTAACTTATTTGTAAAATTAATTGCAAAATTAAAGTTTTTAAATTATTTATCAAAATTAATTCAAATTATTTTGAGAACCTTGTGAAGGATATGAGAAAATATTTAAGCGCATCACAGAAGCGTAAGGATCGTATCGTATAAGATCGGGAGCGACTAGTCGCACCAGTTGCTCGAGGCAACGGAATTTAAAAATTTTCATGCAATGAAACCACATGATTCAAGAACACTTCACGGATCGTTTCATCCAAACCACAAATAATTATTAGGTTTACCTCTTGAAGCGTGGTTGCGATCGAGTCTCTAAACGAAGAGACCTCTTGTCTCAAGTCCAAACCGATGGAGGAGACGCTTACGAGCGCGTTGATGAAACTCGTGCTCCTCACATTCCATATTAATGATCCAAGCGGCGAATCTCCTGATCTCGTCACATGAGATATGGCATCTTCTTCACGAGAGAGGTGCACCAAAGGAGACGGAGATTCACCAGAAACATAATGGTGACGCTGCGGCAATGACGAATCTCTCTAGGCCTCCATGGTGGACGACCACAATAAGAGAGAGAGAGAGAGGACATGTAGAGAATGAGAGAGAGGGAGCATATGTTGTTGTTATTATTGTTCTTGTAGTAACTTTGAAGAGCAAGGGGTGGATCACAATCTACGAACTACACAAAATCAATGGATGAGATTGATTTGTACTTCTTTCAGTGGCCAAGATTTTGTTGTAAAAACACAACAACAATTAATTTAATTTAGATTAAATCTCAAAGTAAATCAATCAATCATGGAGAATACAGAATGGAGATTTCCTCCTTCCATTGAAGAGGAGCGGACGACAACCCATTCCTAATGGGAGTTGGTGGCCATCCACCCTCCCAACTAGGAAGGAGGCAGTCTCATGTAATCTCATGATATTACATTATTCCATGGGAATCTCCAAGATTTATAACAACACTTGTTGTAAATTATTCTACAAAAATAATTCATAGTTATTTTGTGAATATTGCAATCTTACCATTGGAAAAATATGAATCGCATTCACAACCCAAAATAAAATGTAAATTACATTTTCAATTAATTGTCCAATGTGAATCCAATTCACATCAACATTTAAATTGTAAATGTTATTTACAAATAGCTCCCTCTTATATATTATAAATCACATTTATAATATATATATATATGATTAATATGCATAGTTCTATCCAAATTATTCATATCCATGATAATTAAATCACATTTATTTATATTGGATCTCTATTCTCATGTGCCGAAATAATATGAATCACATTCACATTATTTACAAATTTGATAATTAAATCACATTTAGTTATCTTAGATGACTCTTCTTATAGTATGAACCAAATTCATATTATTCAAGAAAATTAAATCACATTTAATTATTAGTTTCCATGATAATTATATCACATTTACTTATCTTGGATCTCTATTCTCATGTGCCCAAATAATATGAATCACATTCACATTATTTACATCTTTGATAATTAAATCACATCTAATTATCTTAGATAACTCTTCTTATAATATGAATCAAATTCATATTATTCATGACAATTAAATCACATTTAATTATCAATTTTCTCAATGCTCGGATACATATATCAACAATGAAATTATCCATGAACTCTTTCAAGGATAATGCACTTTCTCTGTAGATACTTGGAGATAAGGACATGGCGATTGTATTGTTCCATGTATAGTGACTTGGATATTGATATCACATCTCAAATCCTGATCCTACGTACCTCTCATAGATGCTTGATTAAATCAAGACCGCAAACCTAATCCTCTCATTGCATCTGAAGCACATTCAGATTAATGTCCGTGGATCAAGATCAAATCACTTCTTTATTGAGAGGAGTCAGTAAAATCCCGACCCATTTCATCACTCGCTGGGAATGGAAGCGTCATGGTTATACAATCATTTATGTTCACATCACCCTCAGGTATTCCTAATACCTGTACATCCTGCATATTGGAAGACTAATATCAAATCCGAAGTATTAGATCAATTTTACACTGTCTACTTCAGGTTTTTATCATTAAGTTTCTCATTCGATCATTGTGATTCAGTATCGATCATATACTTTCCAAAAGCATATATCATACCTAGGTATTGATCATGTACTTTCCAAAAGTATATATCAAACCTATAAATTCAGTCAAGCTTCCAAAGCGAGGCGACCTTGCATGGAATTCGATTCTTCCCAATATCTCATGAGTGAGCTCATGTCTTCCAGTTCAGTAAATGAACCTATATGATCCCTTTGAGAGATCGTATTACTCATACACCCTTGTATGCACACCAGCATGTCGGTGTATAGACCTTGGTTAGGTCATCAACCTATTGGTCTATGACAGATCCAAGATTGCCCGTGTTAAATATATATATCGTGGATTGTCGTTGGCTTAAATTAATGTGTCGTTTCGTTGTAGGCAGGCAATCAGAATCAGTCAAGAAATAACAACACAAAATTTTAGTCAATTTTTATCAATGCGGTTTTATGTTTATTTTACTTGGGCAAGTCCCAAGGTCGAACACAAGGAGGCAAAGGAACAACCTAGAATTTTGTCTATCAAAGTTCGTTCATGGTTTTTGAGGCGGTCTTTTTTTTGTAATTTTTAATGCAATTTGAGATTCAAAAAGCAAATTAGGCCAATTTTAAGGACTATAAAATGATTAGCAATCAAACGATGTTCGAAAAATATGAAACTTGACCGAGATGAGAATTATGATGAAATAAATGCATTGTAATTTTTTTGGAATTTTTGGATGCAAGATGGTTTTTTTATGAATTTTCAAATGCAAATGATGCAAATTTCAATTATTAATTATAATAAATATTAAACCTAATTATTTCCACGGGATAAAATTATTCAAGAATTATCACTAGGTGATGGATCTTAGAAAAATCCTAAACCTCGAAAATATCGGATTTAATAATTATTAAAAATTAAATATTAAAATATGCAAAATGATTTTTACAAGGCAAACGATGCATGCAAATGCAATTCTTTTTGGGCACGATGTAATATACAATTAGTTCTACAATCTACGATTTTTTGGCAATTTTTAGAGCAACGATTATTTATTTATGAATTTCTGAGCATAAAATGGGCAAAATAAGCAATTTTTCACAAAATAATTAATTGTTAATTAACCACGGATCACAAAAATATCAAACATATGTCTTCATGTAGAGAATTATTTGTAGTACACAGTGCCAATTTTTGATGAATAAAATAGTACAATGTAGAGGTTCAAAATGATAAAGGAATACATGAGTATTTAAGCAATATTAAATAAATATGAAAATGCAGTAGAAGGGATGTAAATACCGATAAGTAGGGGGTATGTCTGCAATTTTTCTAGAGGGTCACGTGTTAGGCACGTGACCTCTAGCTGGGGGACTATTGTGCGAGTAGAGGAAACGTTAGGGGGTTTCTTGCAATTTTCCCAATAGGTCACGTGCATAGAACGTGACCCTTAGGGGTGGTTGTCGTTCCCCATGCCTCGCACGTGTGGGGGGCCTCGGGACTACCGCCCGACCGGTGAGGCAGAAAGGGTGGCACGGAGGGCCGGCAAGTGCGGCGAAGCCCTGACGGTGAAGGAGTCGACCGATGTTGGCGTTGGTTGTCGTTGAATGGCGGTGAATTAGACCTGGGCGAGGTCTTCACGATGGATCTTGGGCTGGAGTCGAGGGTGCTCCTGGAGCGATGACGCCAGGTGTCGTTGAAGCACGACGAAGCTTGGGCAGAAGTTGATGCTGGAGGAAGATGACATAGGTTGTCGATGAAGATCGCGTAGCTGAAGTCGATGCAGATGTCAGAGAAGATTTTCGTTCAAGGTCTGAACGTAAGCTCAACGATTGGTGGCCGGAGCAGAGAAGCAAGCCTGGCGCGGTGCTGCGACGGCCTTTGGAGAGATCGGACCTCACCGAGGACGAACACGGGCTGTCACCACCGTTATCTCCCGGTGAACAGTGGATGAGAGTCGATGGTCGAGGCGACGGTTGTTTAAAAGGAACGGAGGGTCGTCGGAGATGGAAGTTGGGCTGGATTTGATTGGGATGAGATTGGGGCTGATGACGGTCTGAAGAGGAATTAGCGGGGTCGACGGCAGAGATTTGCAGGCGATTTTGCGAGATCCACAGAGTAGACTAGGCGGAGGCCAGCTATATTCGCAGAGGCGGTGGGCAGAAATTATGGGGTGGCGTGGTCGGTGGAATTGGGAAAGTAGGAAGGGGAAGGAGAAGGCCAGCGGCTATCCGATCGGCCGAGATCGGACGACCGTGATTCGACCACGTGGCAGCAGTAGGAGAGGCGTGCAGCGGAGCACGTGCGTGGCACGTGCGTGGGAGGCACATGCTACGCACGTGCTGTGGTTTTTTGGTCAGACATATAGATGCATATCTGTCTTAGTTCAAAGGATATGTGCCTGATCGTGATAGTTACGATTCAGGTCTTAGTTTATCTCGTCCTCATCAAGTCAACTCTTTGACTCGATTATTACAATACTTCCGAATCTCCATTCTTATGTAGAGTATCTGCATCAAGAAGTCGATTGAAAATCAGTCTTTAGAGAAAGATTGTGATCTCTTTCTTAGACTGGAGATCTTTATTGAATATCACATGTTTGAAGTCAGATGTGTCCTCCCAGCTGTATGGAGTTCAATATGACCATGGTACGTAACCCTAATTGTACAAAGGGACCTTAATAATAAAGTGCATCCATTCAATTATTCATTTCATTTCAGATGGACATGATAAAAAACAATAACTTTTATTGCATTTAGTGGGTCGCTGAGGGCTTACAAGTTCAACAAAAAACCCTCAGTTCAAAAGATTCTATACTCCTCAAATTCTTTCAGATTTCATATGTGTTCAATGCTTGGGGGCATTGATTTCATGGATCCATTTCCTAACAGTTGGGGCTATGAATACATCCTGCTTGCCATGGATTACATGTATCGATGTGTTGAAGCTATCCTTGTTCGAGCTACAGATAGCCATACAGTTTGCCGATTTCTGAAAGAGAACATAATTTTGTGGTTCAGGATACCGAAGATTCTGATGTTAGATAGAGGTAGCCACTTCATCAATAAAGAGGTTAAGAAATTAGTAGGGAGTAAGACATCGATCATCATGTCTCTTCTCCTTATCATCCTCGGTCTAATGGCATGGTTGAATTATCAAATAGAGAAATCAAGATGATCTTGTAGAAACTTGTGAGGCCGAACAAAAAATTGGTCACAACTTATGGACTCAGTTCCCTGAGCTTACAAAACTGCCTACAAGTCTCCTCTGGGCATGTTTCCCTATTGTCTTGTGTATGGGAAGACTTGCCATCTGCCCATGGAATTAATTCACAAGTCACTTGGGCAGTGAATATATGTAACCTTGAATCATAGAAAGGTGGCCATAATAGGTTGATTGATCTGAACAAGCTCCGGGAGTTATGAAACTATGCATACGAGAACAACTTAATGTACAAAGAGAAGGTCAAACGCATGCGCAATCGGCACACTAGACAAAAGACTATCAAACCTGGATAGAAAGTGTGGTTGTTCGATGTGAATATGAAGATTTTCTTAGGCAACTTAAAGAGAAAATGGACATGTCCATTCATTGTCATAACTATGCATGAAAATGGAAGTATTTTGATATCTGAATTATCAGCTGACGCACAACATTCATCGTCAATGGTCAGTTATTGAAGACGTATTTAGAGCACGGCACATTCCTGGCCGGTGTCAATTCAATTCAAGTGATATTTGAAGAATATATTTCTACAGCAGCAACTGAGCCAGACAATGCAACCCAAAATATCTTTGAGTGATTTTCTTCTTTTATTCCTTTCTTCTTTTCATTTTAATTTTTCAATTATTACATTCTTCCATGTTGTACTCATCACATTCATATGTGTTATACTCATGATATGCTTCATCCTAAGTATGGGGGTCAGTGTATTTGGGTTATTCATTAGTTTTTCTCTCGCTTATATCTTGATTTTTGATATCATGTCTATACTTAGGGATATATTACCCTAAGTATAGGGGGACAAGCCAAGCTCATTGATTTCGTACATTCTGATCCTCCATCATCCCTATTTTGTGTACATTCTGCTATACTCAGAATTAGTTGATCCTAAGTATAGGGGGATGATCGAGTTCTCATTCTTTTAGTTGTTGTATTATAGACTTTCCTATACTCAGCATGAGTTATGTCTTCCTTTTTCTCTTTGATCACCATGAGTACATAGCTCAAGCTAAGTATAGGGGGTCGTATATATGATGTATATACCTTAGTCATAACTCGTACTTTCATATTTTCAATAATATGGGTAATATACTATATAATTAAAAATATATGATTAATCAATTGTAAAGAGTACACATGTATAAAATTTTCAAAATTCTTTACATTATGACTAATAAACTGGTTTATACAAAATGATTTGAAAAATAGTTGTAAAATGACTTGAAAAATCTTTTTGAAATCGTTTATAGAATCTTTGGCAAACTATTTTCAAACCTTTATAAACATCTCTTGTATAAATACTTATAAAAATTTTTTATTTGTTTGAGTATTGGGGGGTTGAGTGTATTCAGGCTATTCATTAGTTTCTCTCTTGCTTATCTCTAAATTTTTGTTATTCTGTCTATACTTAGGGATATTTTACCCTAAGTATAGGGGGACAAGCTGAGCTCATTGATTTCATGCATTCTGATCCTCGATCATCCCTATTTTGTGTACATTCTGCTATACTCAGGATTAGTTGATCCTATGTATAGGACAATCGACTTCTCATTCGTTTAGTCATTGTAGTATAGATTTTCCTATAATCAACACGAGTTATATCTTACTTTTTCTCTTTTATCACCACGAGGGCATAGCTCAAGCTAAGTATAGAGGGGTCGTATATATGATGTATATACTTTAGTCATAACTCATACTTTCGTATTTTCAATAATATGGCTAATATACTATATGGTTAAAAATATACGATTAATCAATTAAAGAGTACACATGTATAAATTTTTTCAAAATTCTTTGTCATTATGACCAATAAATCGATTTAAAATAATTTTGCAAAATAATTTGGAAATTGTTGTAAAATGACTTAAAAAATCTTTTTGAAACCATTTGTAAAAACTCTGGCAAAATGTTTTCAAACCTTTGTAAACATCAATATACTTGAAAAAATTTTGTTTATTGATTTGAATAAAATTTTTGAAAATCGCTTTGTAAATGATTTAGAAAATATTTGCAAAAATATTTTGAAAAACCTATACATACTGTTTGAAAATTTTTGCAAATTAATTTTCAAATTTTATAAATGTTTGTAACTTATTTGTAAAATTAATTGCAAAATTAAAGTTTTTAAATTATTTATCAAAATGAATTCAAATTATTTTGAGAACCTTGTGAAGGAAATGAGAAAATCTTTAAGCGCATCACAGAAGTGTAAGGATCATATCATATACGATCAGGAGCGACTAGTTGCACCAGTTGCTCGAGGCAACGAAATTTAAAAATTTTCATGCAATGAAACCACATGATTCAAGAACACTTCACGGAATTTCATCCAAACCACAAACAATTATTAGGTTTACCTCTTGAAGTGTGGTTGCGATCGAATCTCTAAACGAAGAGAACTCTTATCTCAAGTCCAATCCGACGGAGGAGACACTTACGAGCGCGTTGATGAAACTCGTGCTCCTCACAATCCGTATTGATGATCCAAGCAGCGAATCTCCTGATCTCGTCACATGATATATGTCATCTTCTTCACAAGAGAGGTGCACCAAAGGAGACAGAGATTCACGAGCAAACAATCCAGCAACATAATGATGACGCTGCGGCAATGACGAATCTCTCTAGGCCTCCATGGTGGACGACCACAATAAGAGAGAGAGGACATGTAGAGAATGAGAGAGAGGGAGCATATGTTGTTGTTATTGTTGTTCTTGTAGTAAATTTGAAGAGCAAGGGGTGGATCACAATCTACGGACTACACAAAATCAATGGATGAGATTGATTTGTGCTTCTTTCAGTGGCCAAGATTTTGTTGTAAAAATACTACAACAATTAAATTAATTTAGATTAAATCTCAAATTAAATCAATCAATCATGGAGAATACAGAATGGAGATTTCCTCCTTCCATTGAAGAGGAGCGGACGACCACCCATTCCTAATGGGAGTTGGTGGCCATCCACCCTCCCAACTAGGAAGGAGGCAGTCTCATGTAATCTTATGATATTACATTATTCCATGGGAATCTCCAAGATTTATAACAACACTTGTTGTAAATTATTCTACAAAAATAATTCATAGTTATTTTGTGAATATTGCAATCTTACCATTGGAAAAATATGAATCACATTCACAACCCAAAGTAAAATGTAAATTACATTTTCAATTAATTGTCCAATGTGAATCCAATTCACATCAACATTTAAATTGTAAATGTTATTTACAAATAGCTTCCTCTTTTATATTATAAATCACATTTATAATATATATATATGATTAATATGCATAGTGCTATCCAAATTATTCATATCCATGATAATTAAATCACATTTAATTATATTGGATCTCTATTCTCATGTGCCGAAATAATATGAATCACATTCACATTATTTACAAATTTGATAATTAAATCACATTTAGTTATCTTAGATGACTCTTCTTATAATATGAACCAAATTCATATTATTCAAGAAAATTAAATCACATTTAATTATTAGTTTCCATGATAATTAAATCACATTTACTTATCTTGGATCTCTATTCTCATGTGCCCAAATAATATGAATCACATTCACATTATTTACATCTTTGATAATTAAATCACATCTAATTATCTTAGATAACTCTTCTTATAATATGTATCAAATTCATATTATTCATGACAATTAAATCACATTTAATTATCAATTTTCTCAATGCTCGGATACATATATCAACAATGAAATTATCCATGAACTCTTTCAAGGATAATGCACTTTCTCTGTAGATACTTGGAGATAAGGTCAGGGCGATTGTATTGTTCCATGTATAGTGACTTGGATATTGAGATCACATCTCAAATCCTGATCCTACGTACCTCTCATAGATGCTTGATTAAATCAAGACCGCAAATCTAATCCTCTCATTGCATCTGAAGCACATTCAGATTAATGTCCGTGGATCAAGATCAAATCACTTCTTTACCGAGAGGAGTCAGTAAAATCCCGACCCATTTCATCACTCGCTGGGAATGGAAGCGTCATGGTTATACAATCATTTATGATCACATCACCCTCAGGTATTCCTAATACCTGTACATCCTGCATATTGGAAGACTAATATCAAATCCGAAGTATTAGATCAATTTTACACTGTCTACTTCAGGTTTTTATCATTAAGTTTCTCATTCGATCATTGGGATTCAATATCGATCATATACTTTCCAAAAGCATATATTATACCTAGGTATTGATCATATACTTTCCAAAAGTATATATCAAACCTATAAATTCAGTCAAGCTTCCAAAGCGAGATGACCGTGCATGGAATTCGATTCTTCCCAATATCTCATGAGTGAGCTCATGTCTTCCAGTTCAGTAAATGAACCTATATGATCCCTTTGAGAGATCATATTACTCATACACCCTTGTATGCACACCAACATGTCGGTGTATAGACCTTGGTTAGGTCATCAACCTATTGGTCTATGACAGATCCAAGATTGCCCGTGTTAAATATATATCGTGGATTGTCGTTGGCTTAAATTAATGTGTCGTTTCGTTGTAGGCAGGGAATCAGAATCGGTCAAGAAATAACAACACAAAATTTTAGTCAATTTTTATCAATGCAGTTTTATGTTTATTTTACTTGGGCAAGTCCCAAGGTCGAACACAAGGAGGCAAAGGAATAACCTAGTATTCTGTCTATCAAAGTTCGTTCATGGTTTTTGAGGCGGTCTTTTTTTTGCAATTTTTAACGCAATTTGAGATGCAAAATGCAAATTAAGCCAATTTTAAAGACTAGAAAATGATTAGCAATCAAACGATGTTCGAAAAATATGAAACTTGATCGAGATGAGAATTATGATGAAATGAATGCATTGTAATTTTTTTTGGAATTTTTGGATGCAAGATGGTTTTTTTTATGAATTTTCAAATGCAAATGATGCAAATTTCAATTATTAATTATAATAAATATTAAACCTAATTATTTCCACGGGATAAAATTATTCAAGAATTATCACTAGGTGATGGATCTTAGAAAAATCCTAAAACTTAAAAATATCATATTTATAATTATTAAAAATTAAATATTAAAATATGCAAAATGATTTTTACAAGGCAAACGATGCATGCAAATGTAATTCTTTTTGGGCACGATGTAATATACAATTAGTTCTACAATCTACGATTTTTTGGCAATTTTTAGAGCAACGATTATTTATTTATGAATTTCTGAGCATAAAATGGGCAAAATAAGCAATTTTTCACAAAATAATTAATTGTTAATTAACCACGGATCACAAAAATATCAAACATATGTCTTCATGTAGAGAATTATTTGTAGTACACAGTGCCAATTTTTGATGAATAAAGTAGTACAATGTAGAGGTTCAAAATGATAAAGGAATACATGGGTATTTAAGCAATATTAAATAAATATGAAAATGCAGTAGAAGGGATGTAAATACCGATAAGTAGGGGGTATGTCTGCAATTTTTCTAGAGGGTCACATGCTAGGCACGCGACCTCTAGCTGGGGGACTATTTTGCGAATAGAGGAAACGTTAGGAGGTTTCTTGCAATTTTCCCAACAGGTCACGTGCATAGCACGTGACCCCTGGGGGTGGTTGTCGTTCCCCATTGGGGGGCCTCGGGACTACCGCCCGACCGACGAGGCGGAAGGGGTGGCACAGAGGGTCGGCGAGTGCGGCGAAGCCCTGACGGTGAAGGAGTCGACCGATGTTGGCGTTGGTCATCGTTGAATGGCGGTGAATTAGACCTGGGCGAGGTCTTCACGGCGGATCATGGGCTGGAGTCGAGGGTGCTCCTGGAGCGACGACATCAGGTGTCGTTGAAGCACGACGAAGCTTGGGTGGAAGTTGATGCTGGAGGAAGATGACATAGATTGTCGATGAAGATCGCGTAGCTGAAGTTGATGCAGATGTCGGAGAAGATTTTCGTTCAAGGTCTGAATGTAGGCTCAACGATTGGTGGCCGGAGCAGAGAAGCAAGCCTAGCGCGGTGCTGCGACGGCCTTTGGAGAGATCATACCTCACCGAGGATGAACGTGGGCTGTCACCACCTTTATCTCCCAGTGAACAATGGATGAGAGTCGATGGTCGAGGCGACAGTTGTTTAAAAGGAACAGAGGGTCGTCGGAGATGGAAGTTGGGCTGGATTTGATTGGGATGAGATTGGGGCTGATGACGGTCTGAAGAGGAATTAGCGGGGTCGACGGCTGAGATTTGCGGGCGATTTTGCGAGATCCACAGAGCAGACTAGGCGGAGGCCAGCTATATTCGCAGAGGCGGCGGGCAGAAATTGCGGGGTGGCGTGGTCGGTGGAATTGGGAAAGTAGGAAGGGGAAGGAGAAGGCCAGCGGCTGTCCGATCGGTCGAGATCGGACGACCGTGATTCGACCACGTGGCAGCAGTAGGAGAGGCGTGCAGCGGAGCACGTGCGTGGCACGTGCGTGGGAGGCACATGCTACGCACGTGCGTGGGAGGCACATGCTACTCAAAACGGACACTAGACGAGGAAGATATGCGGGTTTTAGTCCAGAAATCCTAGAACTAGGGTTTGGTTTTTTGGTCCACTTATCTGGGTTAGTGATTTTTTGTATTTTCTACTTATTCTTGTTAGTGATATGTACACAGTGGAGGTGGTTTTGGGTCATTCAGAGTTATCATGAATTAGTTAAAACTCAAGGAAATTAGGCTATTTACAGGTCAATTTTAGCTGGGATTTTTGGCTTCTTATCTTGTGCGAAAATAAGTAATAAAATGCAATTCTTATCAAAATATGCATGATTGCTAATTATACAGAATAAATGAGGAAAAACCAATGATTTTGAGGGATTTAAGCTTAATTAATGATATTTAGAGTGATGAATCAGAGATTCATCATCCCCCTATACTTAAACAATGCTCGTCCTTGAGCATCAAAAGAAATGCCATGAGGTGAAATGAGATTGGATTCCATACCAAGACCATGAGAGGAAGGTGAAAATGAAACAAGACTCGACCTTTGGATTATTAGTTTGGCAGAACTTCTATGAGACTTAGAATTTTAAAATCAACAACCTTCAAGTTCTACACATCATTGTCACAGTTTCGGCTCAGAAGTCATCTTAGATCAATCCTCTTCCCAAAGCATACCCTATGAACATTGAAAAATCGATTCATGTGTGTGAAAGGTTTTATCTCTTCCCATCTAGAATGCCGGACTACCATGCAAACCTCCTCCCCTGTAACTCATCCTCAGGGAGTCAGGTATTTCCTTCTAAGGTCTGTCGCGCTGTGTTCACAATCGAAATGGGGGAGAAGTTAGAAGAAGGAGAAAAGAACTGGAGGGTGGCCAGTGTAGTCACCTCTCCTTGTGAAGCTGGCCAGTGTAGCCGAGTCTCCACCAAGATCTGCAGGTTTTCTTGAAGCTTGGACTTTTTGGTTAGATATTTATTTGGTAGAATGCTTCTTTGTATTTGGATTTTTGGTGGTTTTGCTTGGATTTTGTTGTGCCCCTACGGATATAGAATCTTTTCGTTTCTGTATATAGTTTAGAGTCTTAGAAAAAAAATTGTGCCGAGCCGCCCATCCCTTTTTCGAAGCTTTATTTGAACCCGTACTCCGATCTTTAAATTTCCATGCTATCAGAAAAGAAACTCACACAGTTTTCCAACACCCTGAGTTGAGATAGGTGCATAGTGCGAGAGTACAAATTAATTCTTTATTCCAGAGTTATACCCAGAATAAAGAGACCAGGTTAGACACTAAGAGTCAAACGCTGTAAATTATCATGTGGAGTTCAAAGAATTAAGTCATAGAACTGAAGCTTCTAAAATCCTCTTTCTCGGTGAAGTTCCTCTGAAAATTAAGTGGATTAAGGTAAAGTTCAGATCACTCTCAATTTTTGCTCATAACTTGGTTCTGAACCCAAAGACTTTTCACAGATGCAAATGAATGTAATGCTGGATGAAGTGCATGTGTCTGAAATGCATACATTTTTTTGAAAAGTTTTTTATGCAAAAATGAATAAGAAGCCATTTTCTTAAAAAATTGTGGTTGGACACATTCAGAGTTAGTAGCAAAACTCTTTTTCTTTTTCTTTTTCTTTTTTCTTTTTTGTTTTTTTTCAAGTTAGTTACCCACCCCGTAAATACATATAGACTTACGCGAAAGTACGAGATATGGGTAAAATATATACACAATATATATACAGACCCCTTATACTTAACGAGTGCTGTGTCCTCAGAGCACAAGAAGCGTAAAGAAGACATAGCTCGGGCTAAGTGTAAGAGAGTGAAAAAAATAAAAAGAACTAGATACATCGGTCCGCCCCCTATACTTAGGCTGTGAATAGTCTAAGTATAGAAGAAGAGCGAAAATGAAGCGATCGCAATATGTGAATGAGGAGGGTATATACAGATGGGTATCGGTTCCCCCTATACTTAGGCTCTTGTCAGCCTAAGTACAGAAGAAGGGTGGAAATGGAATAATCGTGAGATGTGGAGAATGGTATGAACATATGGCATTGATCCCCCTATACTTAGGCCTTGGCCTAAGTAAAGGAAGAAGATGTACAAAGAGACCGATGTGGTCGGGAGGGAGGATGGGTAGCCGACGATTAAGGCGGTTTTCGGCCGATCTTTTTGTGAGCCTGTGGTGGGAGATCGTAATGATGAGAAGGAGATGAAGCATATGATTCCCAATTATTATCAGTGTTATCCTCAGAAAAATCATGATGGATATTAGATGAAGCATATGAGTCAGATGAAAGGTAACCATCATTAGAGTTATCCTCAGAGGAATAGTATTTGAAAGTGGACACACTCCAGATATTCTTGTCTTTTTGTTTCTTCAGTTGTTTTCTCAAAATTCGTTCCTTGTTGGGATCAAGCGATTTATCCTTGGATGAATACTCTGAAGCACCAGTCTCAGTCATCTCATAAGAAATAATTCTAGTGTATTTGATGAGAGCAGGAGCATGGGCTTTGGATGAATAATAGTGAGGAACGGGAGTCGTCCAACGGGAATCGAAGTTTGGATCCTTGTGAAGGTAAGGTTTTAATACTGCCAAACAAACTTCACTAATGTAGATTACCTTTTCCGGACCTGATGAAGAATCATCAAACGATTTCTCTTCCGGAAGATCAAAGGTGACTTTCTTTTTTGATGAAGGAGTAGTTATTTTGTTTCGTGAAGTTGTTGGTCCATTTGAGTCTCCAGATGAATAACCATTAAAATTTTTCTCCTCGGTCGATGTTCGTCCTGCGTGTTTGTTCTTAGTCTTCTTAATGTTGGTGCACTCTTGAGTTGGAATGATTTGGTCAAGGTATTCAGAGTAGGTTGACCCAGGGTGCGACCATGCATAAGTCTCAAGATCATATAAGAAACACTTTTCTATTGTGAGGTCCACAAGAATTGAAATAGTGGGGGAGAGTCTATGCATGTTCATTCTCAATTTATTTGATGTTGGAGCATTCTTGTGTCGAGTTGATGTGATCAAGATAGTCAGAATAGGTTGACCCAGGGTGCGACCATGCATAAGTCTCAATATCATATGATTCATATATTTGATTTTCCATGGTGAGAGCAGTTGGGAATGGAGCAGGGGGAGAGTCTCTAAACCAATAGTCTCATCAACGACCGCTATCTCAGGTGTAGCAACGAGGTAGGGTTCTTCTACCGTTTGATGGTTTCGGCTGTTGAGGGCTTTGTGGGTTGCCTCAGAAAATCGTGGTTCCTCAAAGACTAGGTGAGATTGAAGTGCTTCCAATGCTGTAAAATTGATTTCCCGAGTCTCACACTCAATAATTGCCTTAGCCAATGCTAAGAATGTCTTTTCGAGAATAATTGGAGACTGGGTGAATTCTCCTTGATGCTCAATATCAATGATCGTGAAATCCACTTTGAGCGGAGCACCTTGGAATGTAATGATGACAGAAATGATTTCTCTAGGTTGTTTTATCGATCGATCAACCAGTTGAACGGTCTCTCTTATCTTCTTGATAGGTACGAGTTTGTGAAATACAGAGGTCGGGAGGATATTAATTGGTGAGTCGTCATCAATTCGAGCATGGGTAAACATCGTGTCTTTGATTCTACAGTCAATTCTGGGCAACCGCTTCACTATGCGGCTCTTGGTTTTTCTCCTCAACACCAAGGAGGAGGATATTGACATGATATGTCTTTCAGTCTTTGTTCTTATCCTGCCCGACTTTTTCATCATTAATTTGTCCATTACAAATCCTTTAAGGTCGGGGAAGTGTTCAATGGCCTGTATAAAGGGAAGTTCAAAAAATAATCTTTTCTCCAGTGCTTCCCGTAAAGCAGGATCTAAATTCTTCAGATCTTCTTCAGTTTCATTTTTTATGTAATTTTCTGGATTTTCGATATTTTGGTTGTTTTTGAATATGTCAATTTTTTGGTATTTTCTGTGTGGTGTGTGGATGTGGTGTTTTCTGTAGATGATGAGGGGTTTTAATATGTCGAGTGAGAATCAGAGTCCGAGTTATTCCTAGGGGAATAGTATGCAGATTTGTTGCTGTCAGAGTCATCCCTGGGTTGAATGTTGTCTATGGGTTTCTGAATATCCTCGGGGTTCTCAATATTAGATCCAATTATTTCATCCTCCACTTTCGTACCCGAGCTTCCATAAAATAAACTGAGTTAGTCAATAAAATTTCTGAATTTTTCCTCCATTAATACATATCTCTTAGTGATCCTCGAAATGTCATCCTTCAAAGAATTTTTAGGAGCAGTTTGAGTAGTTTCATGAGTATTCTTTTGTTTTCCATCTTGAGATCCAATCATTTCATCTTCCATTTTCATGCATGAGTTGGGAGAAGATCTTCTTAGAATATCGAATATATGATCTTTATCTTCTGAAAATTTCTCCTCTAAAATCATGGAAGGAGTCTGCTCAATAGGATAGAAACCATGCGATTCAGGCCGGTGGAGTTGGTCTGAGTAGAATTCATTTCTTTGATCAAGATTGGTCGGACCTTGATATTGTGGAGTCACCATACAGGGTTCATGTGTGTCGATGTCATCAGTCCAGTCTTTTGTATGAGTGTCATGTCTGAAGATGGGGTTGTCATGTCAATCAAAGATGATGGTTGCTCATTTGTGTTCAAGGGTGGGGAAGGTAGAAGATGTGAAGAAGTGTTAAATTCTATTATGTGGTTGTAATCTCCCATGAATGATGGATTGACATTTACAGAATATGAAGTATGGATTGTATGATCGGAATAGAGAGGATTGACATATGAAGAAGTGGAGACCTCAGTCAGTTGTTGGTTTGTATGATCCGAATACAAAGGATTCTCATTCATGAAGTAGATCGGATTTGTAGAGAGTGTTGGATCTATTTGTGGTTGAGAGTCTCTTGTGGAAGTTGGAGGTTTTGCAGCTTTGGGTCTAACCGATACGAATTCATTTTCATAGTATAGCTCCGATGGATTCTTGGATAAATATTCCATAATTTTCGAAGGAGGTTTATTGGTTGGCATGGTGGATCTGTTTCAAATCAAGAAAGGAGAGTGATGGCACAAGTGTGCGGCTTTTGATCTTCAAAAACAATTTATGCACACAAATCAAACACAAATCAAACCCCATGTTCACCAACTCACACAATGAAGCCGTAAGAGTTCGGAAATTTCTTTTCAATTTTAGTTGGTGATAAATCAATCTTGGAAAGAATTTAGCGAGCTGTTAGGAGCCGGAAATTTTCTTAATGACTGGCCTGAATTCTTACGACTATTTGCACCTACTTTCAACCAGTATGGGTGTAAGTACAGACCGTAAAACGACTACCCGTGTTACTTAAGGATGAAGCCTTACGTAGTGTCCTTTAAACCACCCACTCTGCTAAGGAAATCCGGACCATTTACCGGCTACCCATAGATCCTCACTGAGAAGTAGCTAATCGTTTTTGGTGGAATCAGTAGTCAATATGAAAATCCGGATTTGGGGTCCAGCCTTAAGTGTCGTCTCTTGCTCACTCAGAGAAAAAAAATAAAAGAATCCAAGGTCGGGGTTGCTCTCCCACAAAAATTCTTGATTTTATGTATTAACTTAAAATCGGCTATATTTAGCAGTCCTAATTTTAATTTGGCAATCACTGAAGAATTAAGTAAGCACAAATACACGTCTACCGTCCAGTCCTAATTTCCTTTGAAATTATGTGATAAAACAGGAGGGAGAAATTCGAGAAAAGCCGATGCACACAAAAAATGATGATGTATGCTCATTTAGAAGACTTACAATGATTCCTCGCAATCTCCATGTGGGATGCAATACAAGAATTGAAATTTTAATCTAAATGAATGCAAGCCGATTAAAAACCACACCTAGCAGAAAGTTCTATTAGTGGGGAAGAATTGAGTTGAATTTGACTAAATTGAACGATCTAATGTGCGTCCAATTAAAGTGAAGTGTGGTCCTAGGTTCTACGAGCACAATCAAAAAATTAAACGCTCTAAGAGACATATGTGCATGTCTATCCTAAGCGGCACTCAAGTCGGGCCCCACCCTCATCGGTGAGTGAAACATGCCAAGACACACCGTAGAAAGAGTTAAAGGTCTTTTATACACGTGAGGGTCCAAACAGACACCGCTAGAAATGAGCAATTAACTGCAAAAAATAAAATTGCAGAAATAAAATCCTAGACTCTACGCTCTCTCACGACTCGACTCGATCTTAAATTAATTACAGCTTTTCGGAAGTCGGTGAAGATGCTTCGGTTTCCAAAAACCTCTCCACGTACATCAGGTACCTCGCAAGAAAAATAAGAGGGAGAATGTAAGAGAGTGACTCAAAATAAATCAAAAATAAAATAAGAAAAATAAATGCTAAAAATAAAATAATTGTAGGAAAAAATGGAATTTACAGTGAAAAATTCGGGGGTCAGACTACCCGAATGCGGAAAACCGAACAAAAATTTTTAGATAAAGAACTAAGTTATTTGCCTCCCTGGCAACAGTGCCATCTTAAGGATCCGAGATTGCCTGTGTTAAATATATATCATGGATTATCGTTCGCTTAAATTAATGTGTCGTTTTGTTGTAGGCGGGCAATCGGAATCGGTCAAGAAATAACCACACGAAATTTTAGTCAATTTTTATCATTACAGTTTTATGATTATTTTACTTGGGCAAGTTCCAAGGTCGAACACAAGGAGGCAAAGGAACAACGTAGAATTTTATCTACCAAAGTTCGTTCATGGTTTTCGAGATGGTCTATTTTGTTCTTTTTTAATGCAATTTGAGATGTAAAATGCAAATTAGGCCAATTTTAAGGACTAGAAAATGATTAGCAATCAAACGACCGAAAAATAAGAAAGTTGGCCGAGATGAGAATTATGATGAAATGAATGCACTATATTTTTTGGAATTTTTTGATGCAAGATGAATTTTTTTTATGAATTTTCAAATGCAAATGATGCAAATTTCAATTATTAATTATAATAAATATTATACCTAATTATTTCCAAGGGATAAAATTATTCAAGATTTATCACTAGGTGATGGATCTCAAAAAAATCCTAAACCTCGAAAATATCAGATTTAATAACTATTAAAAAATAAATATTAAAATATACAAAATGATTTTTACAAAGCAAGCAATGCATGCAAATACAATTCTTTTTGGGCATGATGTAACATACAATTAGTTCTACATTCTGCGATTTTTTTGCAATTTTAAGAGCAACGGTTAATTATTTATAAATTTCAGAGCACAAAATGGGCAAAATAGGCAATTTTCGACAAAATAATTAATTGTTAATTAACCACAGATCACAAAAATATCAAACATATGTCTTAATGTAGAGAATTAGTTTTAGAACACAGTACCAATTTTTGATGAATAAAATAGTGCAATGTAGCGGTTCAAAATGATAAAGGAATACAAGGGTATTTATGCAATATTAAATAAATATGAAAATGCAGTAGAATAGATGTAAATACTGATAAGTAGGGGGTATGTGTGCAATTTTGCCAAAGGGTCACATGCTAGGCATGTCACCTATGGCTGGGGGACTGTTGTGCGAATAGAGGAAACGTCGGGGGGTTTCTTGCAATTTTCCCAGCAGGTCACATCCGTAGCACGTGAACGCTGGTTGTGGTTGTCATTCCCCCCGGCGCATGTGCCTCGCACTTGTGGGGGGCCTCGGGACTACCGCCCGGCCAGCGAGGCAGAAGGGGTGGCACGGAGGGCCGGCGAGTGCGGCGAAGCCCTGGCAATGAAGGAGTCGACCGGTGTTGGCGCTGGTCATCGTTGAACGGTGGTGAATTAGACCCGGTGATTTAGCCAAAATTCGGTGGTCGTAAGTTCCACATAAAGCGGGAACTCAGTCGGTGTGTTGACCACACAGAATCTCAACTGAAATCAACAATTAACCCACACTATAAATCGAGCAATTAGAAACAAATGTGGAGTTAAAATTTATTTTTAACTCTGCACAAAAGATGTATAGCAAGCAAGTATGCAGAGAGTTCGAACACAGGGAGCAAACAAGGTAGATCAAGCAAATGTGTGTGTGTGAGTGTGAAGTGTGTCTACACTATGCAATCAAATATTTTTGTGGGTTTTAAAATATTTTTTTAATTTTGTATTTTGATTTTTAATTTTCTGATTTTTATAAATTTTATATTTTATATTTTTTTATTTTCTTTTTTTTTCAATATTGGAAGATAAAGACAATGTAATAAAAGGGTGATAAACTATTTATAAAAATGTGCAAAAATAACCAGAAATTCTGAAATAAAATGTTTTTGGTATTTTTATAATTTTTTACTGTTTTGTGATTTTTGGGTATTTTTCAAAATATTTTTGGTATTTTTAAACACTGAAATAAACCAAAACAGTGGACAAGCTACTGGCTGGGGATAAAATGGGAATTAAAAATAGCAAACAGCCACAAAATTTTCCCAAACTAATTTTCAAATAAAGATAATAAAATATAGAAGAAATATGAACTGAGTTTATTCTTTTCTGAGTTTTCTTTGATTTTATATTTTTTTTGAAGTTTTTATGTATTTTTGAATTTTTAAGGTTTTTCTTTTGAGATTTTTAGTGATTTTTGGACTGACACTAAAATAGGTTAAAATAGACAGTAGGGATTTTTTTTGGAATTTTTCGAGGTATTTTACTATTTTTTGGTATTTTCTAAGCTAGACAATAGATAAAAAGCATGTTTTTGATTTTTAATAAATATTAAAAAGCAATAAAATCAAAACTAAAAATAGGGCGTGGAAGTACAAGCACACATGAGCTTAAGTATTATTTTTGAGAATTTTTGGAATTAAAAAGAGGCCTTAATTAATTAGATCAAGCAAGTAAAAGTTAAAGGCCTGTCATGGACTATACTGCAAATAGATAAAATTCCAGGGGCAAACTTGCAATTTGAATGCAAAATATATAACCAAATAAAAGTGTTTCTGGACTAGTTACAAAATACAAGACCCGCAGGGGTATTTTGGCAAAAAGCCCACCCTCGCGCGTGCGGAGCACGCGCCTAGGGAGGACTAACTAGCAATTATACAGAACCTTGGGCCGTAACTGCAAAATTCCAGAAATAATAATACTGTGGATGAAAGTTTCAAGACTGACAGCACAAATACAAAAAGCCTAGGGAGGCCCTTGTAAAATCGCCAAGTCACGTGCGTGAAGCACGTGACCCGGCGGGGTCCTCGATGGAATATGATAAAACCCGAGGGCTCGTAATGCACAATTCGCAAAGTTTTTGAACGGCTATGGATAGTTCAGATGCTAATAAAATATTACAACAAAATGCGGGGGATGATTCGCAAAATACCCCCGCTTTAGCACTGACAAACGGTGGGATTGGTCCCACTTGACCACGTGTCGAGTCCTGGAGCGTCGATGACGGTTCGCGGGCGGAGGGATGAGATTAGATCTCAGCCCTAGATTTGACGGTGCTGGTGATCCGCAATCCGATGGTGACTTCTCTCCTCCAAGATCCAGTCGACATCCGACGGCAGCCGAGACTGGACGAAGAACCGGGAAGAACTCCGCTGCGGCGTAGTTCTCCCGGCCAACTCGACCCCCTCCGACGCTCCTGAAAGCTTCAAAAGGGGCAGATCTTCTCCTGCAGGTGCGGTTGATCGCCTGGGGTCTTCAGAACTCCCCCTGGAGCGCTGTGTCGCATCCGCGATGGCGGTGGAGCTTGAAGCTCCAGGTAGCTCCGGCGGGTGATCCAAAAGTCGACCCCAGGTGGTGGTTGCGCTCCTGACCTACAGAGGAGAGTAAAAAGGTCGGGGGCAAAATGCCCCGACACTGCAGAAGGGTGGAAACGATATGGGGAGGCGGAGACGGAGCTCACTGGAGCAAACTCCGGCGAGATGGTCGGTGAGGGCGAACGTGGGGTATCGGTCGAAAAGGAGGGTGGCGATCTAGTCTATAGCTAAAGGCAAACAACATAAAGCAAGAAAAATAAAGAAAAAGGGTACCTCGAGGGCTGGGGAGCCCAAGGAAGGACCTCGACGGCCAAGTGGCCGGAGGTGGCTTGGAACACGCCAAGGAGTGCCTGAATCGCACCTCAATGGGTCGGGGGTCGACCTGCTGTCACCAGGGACCCAACATCGACAGCTCGGAGGTTGTTGACCCTAGCCGAAGGTGGTTCAAAGATCAAAGGGGGTATGGGGGTCGGTTTTGAAACATGGTGAACGGGCGATAAAAACGAGGGCTAGTCGTTGATTCAGCGGTCCATTCCCCTAGATAAGCTAAGGGCGTGTATAAGGGATGCACAAGGATCAATACTCGTGAAGGATGCATCCCCAAAAGGTGAAAGACGCGTCCTCGAAAAAAAACCATGAAAACAGGTCAAAACGCATTCTGACACAACCCAGGTCCTAGGGTCAGAGAGTTGACCAGAGGTCAACTCTCCTGCCCCCCTGGTTGGTCCACGTGGACCAACCAGGAAAATCCTGGAAAAATTATTTCTAAAATCATTTTAAAATAGTAAATGGTATTATTTTATTTAGGTTATAAAATAAAAAGTGTTTATAATTTTATATAGTATTTTATTCCGATTTTTAATTATTTTTATGAGATGTACTTTTAAAAGTTTACATTTATACCCTTTATAGGTATATTAGCTATATATTTGATTATTTTATTTTTATTTGGTATTTTTGATTTTATTTATTTTTGTATATTATTTTATAAAATTATAAAATACTTTTATATACACAAAAATATTTTTGTTTTATTTTTCTGATACCTTTTGTATATTCAATAAAATACAAGTAAGCAATGTATATGTTTGTACATAGCTCCAGTACCTAGGTATTGTATATACAAATATTTTATTTTTTTGTTTTTATTTTGGTTTTTATTCCAATTTTAACGTACCTCATTATTATAAGTAATATAAAATTACAAAAATAATGAATAAATAATAAATTGTATATTTTAATCTGTACAAGTATACAATGAGGGTCCAAAACTCAACTTTCAAACCGTAGCTCCGCCAAATGCGAAACCACCGCCATTAAATAGCTTATTTTAAATTATATACAATTAAAGGTGAATTTGATGCATTTGGAGTTTTCATTTGTGAGATACGGGTCTGGGAAGTTGGGATTCTGAGATTTTATTCAGACCATAACTTTTTATCTGTGTATCATTTTTCAGTGAAATCAATTTTGTATTTTTCTTTATTAAATTATCTACAACTTTCATGTACAAAGTTTCTTTATTTGATGTATAAAAAGTGGAACCAAAAATAGGTCCGAAAAAGAATAAAGAATGAGTAGAATGTACAGGTATTTATACTGTATTTTGACCCTTATCTCCCTCTACTTTATTCCTGGTCGACCTATTCATCAAGATGCCTAGGTCTCGAGGTTTTGGGTCATAAAATATTTGCAATATTTTATTCTTTTTCTTTTCTTTTATTTATTCTATAATTTTGGCTTTAATTACAATATTTTATACACTATTTACAGGTACATGCATGAATGCTAAGATGGTGTTTTTAAAGCTATTTACAGGCATTTGCTAGGGTTTTTGGTGCCAAAATGATAGAATAAAGATGGTGAAATGTGGATTCATCATCCCCCTATACTTTACCTTTGCTAGTCCCTAGCAAACACTTATGCAATAAGTGCAAAAAGAAAAAGAAAGAAAAAGAAGAAATTGGATTTTATCTGATTATCAAACTTGTCTTCACAAAATCAAAGTTTGGAGTTTAAGTCGGACCTTTGGAATTTTAGTGCAGGCGGAACCTTAATGAGAACTAAATTTGAAATCCAACAGTCCCTGAGAATCCCAAAACTCTGCTCAAGTCTCCTCAATAGCCAGGTCAGAAATACTTCAACTCATACGCAAACTCTTACGACTATGAATCTGACTCGTACAGTGTAAGTGATGGTGGCTCTCCCCAACTAGAATGACAAAGAGACCGACTTCTCCAGTACGACAACCCAATGATTCCCCAATCCAATAACTCCATCCTCGAGGAGCGGGGTATTCCCTTCTAAGTTCAAGTGGCAACCAACTCAAGAAGAGGGGGTGAAGAGAAGAATAGACGGTAGCCAGTGTAGCTACCTATCCTAGATGCAAGACCAGTGTAGTCAAGTCATCCTGCTGCAGGCTCACATATTTGACTTTGGAACTCAAGCTTGCTTATTGACTTTACAACATTTGTACATACTTGCAGGCTCTTTATTTTTGTACATGCCTGAACACACTTTTTTTTGAATACTATATACAGCAACATTTACATAAGGAGTTTTTCCTCTTGAGCCAGTAGACTATCCCTCTTTTGAAGCTTTATCGCAACCCACAGCCTCCTGTCTTTAGACTTCCTAATCATTGGACGGCTTGGGGTGCACTTCCCTCCCTAGAGGAGGACAAATGTTTCCACTTGTGTGCGTCTCATACCGGCAAATCCAATCCCCTCACCACTCCAACTGAGTTGAGCCATGTGAAAGGTGCAGGTGTCCAAGTTAGATCATTATCAACAAGAGTCGTGCGTGTGCTCCGAAATACTCTACTTAGGCAGTTAAGAATCCATTGAACTAAATCCCGTGATCCTCAAAGAATTAAGTCAACTAGATCTGAAGTACCTCAAACCCAGTTCCTATAAGGTTCCTGTTATTAGGTAGATTTTAAGGTCCAATCAAGCTCCAATCTCCGGATTTTACTTAGACTCGTTCAACTATCAAACTCAATCCGAAAAATGCTCATGCTATGCAAATGCGATGCAGCAAAATATTTTTGTGATGCAATTTTCAAGAATTTTGAACTTTTTAAGGATTTTTGAAAAGATGATGCATGCATTTTTTTGTATTTTTCAGAAAGATTTTTCAAATGTTTTTGGATTTTACTTTTGCAAATGTTTTTGGGAGTTTTGAAAACAAAAAGTTTTGG
Organism: Ottelia alismoides; assembly: GCA_037367405.1. NCBI lineage: Eukaryota > Viridiplantae > Streptophyta > Magnoliopsida > Alismatales > Hydrocharitaceae > Ottelia > Ottelia alismoides. The sequence goes on along the minus strand of JAZKJV010010206.1, from coordinate 770,680 downwards.
CTGAAAGCTAAGTTAAAATATGTACATGGGAGTGCTTCTTATATATATATACAAGAAGTGGATTTTAAGAATTTACAGGGTAAGTGGTCAATTTTATACATATATGTAGTGGATTTTAGGTGTGATGTATGTATTCCTCAAACTTATTTGACACAAGCTTTTCACACAATTTTTAAAAACTATAGTCCAAAATAGTTTTTACAAACATTTTTGCAAACATGTACACACATTTGAAAATCATTTTGCAAAGGTTTTTAAAACAGTATAAATAGATTTTCCAAAATATTTTTGCAACCATTTTTCAAACTATTTGCAAATCATTTTTCAAACATTTTATTTCACACAAAGAAAATAAATTTTACAAACCACACATTTTTACACAGGTTGAAAACATGTAACAAAACATTTTCAAAATAGCTTTCAATAGATTTTCACAAAGATTTTCAAACTATTTTTCAAACATTTTGCAAAAAACATTTTCACCTGATTTATTAATCAGTATATACAAAAAGAATTTGAGGAACAAAACACCTTTTTATTAGGGATTTTAATGAATTTTAAAGAATGATTAGCCATATTATTAGGAAAATACGAAGGTACGAGTTATGGCTAGAGTATATACACAGTATATACGGACCCCCTATACTTAGCTTGAGCTATGTCCTCATAGATCGAAGAGAAAAGAGAAGACATAACTCGTACTAAGTATAGACAAGTCTAAAGAATGAATAAATGAATCAATGAGAGATTGACCATCCCCGCTATACTTAGGATCAAATAATCCTAAGTATAGCAGACTGTACACAACGCAGGGAGGGTCAAGGGTGAGAATGAACAGATCGTACTCAGATTGTCTCCCCCTATACTTAGGGTAAGATATCCCTAAGTATAGACAAGAAGTGGAGACAATGGAGAGGATCAAGAATAGAAGAAACTCGGGGTGCACACCCCCCTATACTTAGGACAAAGTACGTCCTAAGTATGGAAAACTGTCTACAAGGGCGACACCTTTTTGATAGATACAGAAAATAGAAAAGGAAAAGAAGAAAAGAAGAAAAGAAGAAAGGAAATCTGAAGACGGAATGAGAGATTAGAGGATATACACATCTCTCCCCCTATACTTAGGGTAAAAGAAGCCCTAAGTATAGGCAACAACAGGAGTGATGACATGGACGAAGAAAGAACACTCGGCTCGTCCACCCCTCCTAAACGTAGGACGAAGCGCGTCCTAAGCAAGGCAAACACAGGAATGGATGGACGAGCAATACGGGAGAGACAGAGATGAATCAAAGGAGAATGTACAACAGAGGTGGATGTACATATGATCAAGAAGGCCGAAAGCTAACCTTCTTGCGAGACCGCTGAGGGATAGATCTGGTGTGGTGTATGTCGACATAGGGGTCCACATTGGATGGAAGCCGATCAGGGTCGACACAGTGAAGGTCCTCAGTGGAATCAAATCGAAAAGGGACGAACTAGTCAGTGGAAGTAGTATGTCTAGGTTCTCCCTTGGTGGTCCTATGGTGTGAAGGCACAGACGGGTGAGTGGAAGAAGTACGACTAGGTCCGGCCTTGGAAGTCTCGCAGATGTCAAAGTGGAATGGGACAAACTCATCATCCTCGGAAGAAGTGTAATCGGAGTCGTCCTGTGAGTTGTCGTCCAGGTCAAAATCAAAAGGAACGAAATCATCTGTGGAAGTATCCGAACTCAGATTGTCCTCAAGAGTCTCACCTGAATCATCTTTTTCATCAAGAGGCCAAAAATTGTGAAGGTTCGCATCATAACCGACCTCAATCATCCTTGCCTTTGACGGACCAGGGATGGACATATCAATGGAAGTAGTCAAACCAGGTCCATCCGATCTAGTCTTACCTAGATCACTCGTTTCCTTATGAGGTCTCTCAAAATAATGGGCAACATCATAAACGCCCTCAATCATCTTTACTTGTGAGTGACTAGGAATGGACTTATCAGTGGAAGTAGTCAAACCAGGTCCGTCCGGTCTAGTCTTGGTATCTGCCCTCCGCTCAAATGGATCAATCACATAAATGCTTTGGATTTCATCAACACATCGCCACACACCAGGAGGAGGAACCACGAGGTCCATGCTTTCCGATTTCCTCCCCTTTTGGGGGATCCGTTGGGTCTCATCAATGGTCGCTAAGGAAGTATCTCTAGTATCATCAGATCGGTCACAGGCCTCGGAGTCAGCTATAATCGGTAAGGGTGCATCAGGTGCAGGTCTCTGGTCAACGGTAGGTGCGGTGATCAACACTTCACTCTCGTCAACAGGACGGAAGCGAACCTCTCCTGATCCATAGTCAATAATGACCCTCACAGAGGCGAGGAATGGTCATCCCAGGATGATTGGAGACGGCTCCCCTGTGGAGCTCTCCATGGGCAACACGACAAAATCAACATGGTGGTTCGTGCCTTGAATAGAAATGACGGCGTTCTCAATGATACCCTTCGGCCTCTTGATGGATCCGTCAGCAAACTGAACGATCATCCTGGTTTTCTTGAGAGGCCCTAAGTGAAGAGACTATACCAGCGAGAAGGGTAATATGCTAATCGAAGCACCGCCGTCCAAGAGAGTGTGATCACATGTGAAGTCAGAGATGGTGCAAGTGATGAAAGGTGTAGTTGTGTTCTTCTTCTTGGGAATGGGACGATGTGTGATGGCGTGGGCAGTGGCCACGGTCAGAATGTGACGCTCAGATCTGCTCCTCCGCTTTCTCTTCTTGGGAGGAGGAGCAGACATATGGGTCATGGCCTGCTGAAGTGGGGCACGGATGATCTCACGAATAGTAGCCACCACTTCGGGTTCAGGTAACATTTTTTTGAATTTTTGAACTTCCTCCATACAAGGGAGGAAGTCGGAATCAGCGTATAGATGAGGCATGCCAAGAGCAGTCTGTACAGCGACATCCTCAGGGTCAAAGGTGGGACTAGTTGTGTAAGTATATGTGGTCAAGGGCTCTGGCAAGTGGACTCTCTCCTCACGGTATGAATCGACCAACTGTCTCCCGAACTCTTTTTGTATTTTTTCATTTTTCTCATTTTTTGTATTTTTGGCGATTGCAAGCTCCCATGATCACCTACAAGTGAAGCCGTATCCCTGACAAAAGGAGCATTAATCTGATTCTTCCTCAAGAAAGCAATATCATCATTCATCAAATCAATGCGTTTTGTCATCCGATTCAAGATATCACTCATAGAGATCGAGGGAGGTGACTCCATCAGGTCAGACTCGGGTGGATGTAAAGGTGGAGGTGGATAATATACAGATGGAGGTGGAGGTGGGTAGAAGTCCGAAGTCTGATACTGCGGCTGGGGCGGATATGTACAAAAAATAGAAAAAGGAGGAAGAGCGTCCTCCTGATACAAGGGAGGTGGATCGGCTGGAGCGAACGAGGGATCCGCAAAGTCCGGATAAAATGTGCTCCAGGGGTCCATCTCGAAAACAAAAGGAAGTGATTCGGGGGAGCGTGAAGGTCAAGTCAAGAGAGTGAAGAAAAAGGCGCAAATGCGCAAAGGAGATCTAGGACACACAAAAACAATCACAGACAAAAATGAAAACAAGTCAAACCCTCAATTCACCTACTCGACTCGGTAGAGACCAAAAATTCGGTCTTTTTATCTTGTCTGTTTTAGAGTTAGGTGAGAAATCCAAAAGATTGCACACACACTTAGGGGGCTAAAATGGGATTTGGGCACTAATCCTTAGCGTGTGCGCGAGCAGTGTAAAATGAAGACAATGAGGGGATTACTCACCCCAATATAAGATTTTTCTTTTTGATCGGTTTTAGGGTCAAGTAATGTTAGCAGTCCCAATTTTATTGATTATCACTTTTTTGGATTTTAATGAAAAATGCACGCGCCTAACGAGGAGTCGATTCTTTTAAGCACCTAGGTTGGCAAAATCAGAGGGAGAGTCGGAAAAGCAATGCAAGCGGCAAATAATGATGGATGCTAAAGCGTAAATGCTCACCTTGCCTCCAGCACTCTACATGCAAGGATGCTCAGCAGAATTGAAACCTATCTATATGCAAATGCAAAAGCCGATGAAATCACCCTAAGTTTCAGAAATTTCTATTATCGTGAAGAACCACAAGCTGACCACCAATCCTCAACCCTAGAGTCCGGTCTAGGCTCACCCCTCCTCCTCTCAACAAATCGAGTTCAGGAGAAGCGCTTGGCAGGGAGAGCTTGCGGCGCGACGGATTGAAGGTGATGATCAACTGTTTAAAATTTGACTAAGTCCAAATGAGACTATAGGCACATGCAAAGATATTAGGTATTTGGCCTCAGTACTATCGCAAGCAATCCTAAAGCTAGGGACTCAATCACACAAAAGAAATAAAACGAAAAATCGGGAAACAAAGTAAAAAAAATACGAAGAAAAATCCGTAAAAACCGCGACGAGCCCCCAGGTGTACAAACATCTGGAAATTAGGCTCAAGAGTCCAAAGTTCGGGGGTACCTGTATTATTACAAAAATAGTTCTCTCTCTCACTTGAATTACAAAAATAAATACACGAAATAAATTCTACAACTAAAGGTGGAGCTCGGTCTTCAAAAATCTCTCCTCGTCTCCTCGGTGTTAAGCTGGCAGAAGCCGGCTTCACGTGGGTGCGTAGACGCCTCGGGTGGAGCGCCTCCCTCGATCCGCGGTACCTTGCACAAAGTTAAACAAGAGAGAGGGTTAGACAGCTCAACAGATATATCAAATAAAAAGCAAATAAATGAAACCACAAAAGTAGACAAATTGTCACAACACTACAAAAACGAGATCTACGTGTTGTTGCTCCCTGGCAACGACGCCATTTGATTTAGCCAAAATTCGGTGGTCGTAAGTTCCACACAAAGCGGGAACTCAGTCAGTGTGGTGACCACACAAAATCTCAACTGAAATCAACAATTAACCCACACTATAGATCAAGCAATTAGAAATAAATGTGGAGTTAAAATTTATTTTTAACTCTGCACAAAAGATGTATAGCAAGCAAGTATGCAGAGAGTTCGAACACAGGGAGCAAATAAGGTAGATCAAGCAAATGTGTGTGTGAGAGTGTGAAGTGTGTCTACACTATGCAACCAAATATTTTTGTGGGTTTTAAAATATTTTTTTTAATTTTGTATTTTGATTTTTAATTTTCTGATTTTTTTATAAATTTTATATTTTATATTTTTTTATTTTCTTTTTTTTTCAATATTGGAAGATAAAGACAATGTAATAAAAAGGATGATAAACTATTTATAAAAATGTGCAAAAATAACCAGAAATTCAGAAATAAAATCTTTTTGGTATTTTTATAATTTTTTACTGTTTTTGTGATTTTTGGGTATTTTTAAAAATATTTTTGGTATTTTTAAACACTTAAATAAACCAAAACACAAGCTATTGGCTGGGGATAAAATGGGAATTAAAAAAAGCAAACAACCACAAAATTTTCCCAAACTAATTTTCAAATAAAGATAATAAAATATAGAAGAAACATGAACTGAGTTTTTATTTTTCTGAATTTTCTTTGATTTTATATATTTTTTTTGAAGTTTTTATGTATTTTTGAAATTTTAAGGTTTTTCTTTTGAGATTTTTAGTGATTTTTGGACTGACACTAAAATAGGTTAAAATAGACAGTAGGATTTTTTTGGATTTTTTCATGGTATTTTACTATTTTTTGGTATTTTCTAAGCTAGATAGTAGATAAAAAGCATGTTTTTGATTTTTAATAAATATAAAAAAGCAATAAAATCAAAAATTAAAAATAGGGCGTGGAAGTACAAGCATACATGAGCTTAAGTTTAATTTTTGAGAATTTTTGGAATTAAAAAGAGGCCTTAATTAATTAGATCAAGCAAGTAAAAGTTAAAGGCCTAGTAGGGACTATACTGCAAATAGATAAAATTCCAGGGGCAAACTTGCAATTTGAATGCAAAATATATAACCAAATAAAAGTGTTTCTGGACCAGTTACAAAATACAAGACCCGCAGGGGTATTTTGGCAAAAAGCCCACCCTCGCGCGTACGGAGCACGTGCCTGGGGAGGACTAAATAGCAATTATACAGAACCTTGGGGCGTAACTGCAAAATTCCAGAAATAATAATACTGCAGATGAAAGTTTCAAGACTGACAACACAAATACAAAAAGCCCAGGGAGGCCCTTGTAAAATCGCCAAGTCACGTGCGTGAAGCACGTGACCCAACGGGGTCCTCGATGGAATATGATAAAACCCGAGGGCTCGTTATGCAAAATTCGCAAAGTTTTTGAACGGCTATGGATAGTTCAGATGCTAATAAAATATTACAACAAAATGCGGGGGATAATTCGCAAAATACTTACGCTTTGGCGCTAACGAACGGTGGGATTGGTCCCACTTGACCACGTGTCGAGTCCTGGAGCGCCGATGACGGTTCACGGGCGGAGGGCTGAGATTAGATCTCAACCCTAGATCTGACGGTGCTGGTGATCCGCAATCCGATGGTGACTGCTCTCCTTCAAGATCCAGCCCACATCCGACGGCAGCCGAGGCTGGACGAAGAACCGGGAAGAACTCCGTTGCGGCGAAGTTCTCTCGGCCAACTCGACCCCCTCCGGCGCTCCTGAAAGCTTCAAAAGGGGCAGATCTTCTCCTGCAGGTGCGGTTGATCGCCTGGGGTCTTCAAAACTCCCCCCGGAGCGCTGTGTCGCATCCGCGATGGCGGCGGAGCTTGAAGCTCCAGGTAGCTCCGGCGGGTGATCCAAAAGTCGACCCCAGGTGGTGGTTGCGCTCCTGACCTGCAGAGGAGAGTAAAAAGGTCGACGGAAAAATGCCCCGACACTGTAGAAGGGTGGAAACGATATGGGGAGGCGGAGACTGAGCTCGCCGGAGCAAACTCCGACGAGATGGTCGGTGAGGGCGAACGTGGGGTATCGGTCGAAAAGGAGGGTGGCGATCTAGTCTATAGCTAAAGGCAACCAACATAAAGAAAGAAAAACGAAGAAAAAGGGTACCTCGAGGGCTGGGGAGCCCAAGGAAGGACCTCGACGGCCAAGTGGCCGGAGGTGGCTTGGAACACGCCAAGGAGTGCCTGAATCGCACCTCAACGGGTTGGGGGTCGACCTGCTGTCACCAGGGATCCAACAGCGACAGCTCGGAGGTTGTTGGCCGTAGCCGAAGGAGGTTCAAAGATCAAAGGGGGTATGGGGGTCGGTTTTGAAACATGGTGAACGGGCGATAAAAACGAGGGCTAGTCGTTGATTCAGCGGTCCATTCCCCTAGATAAGCTAAGGGCGTGTATAAGGGATGCACAAGGATCAATACTCGTGAAGGATGCATCCCCAAAAGGTAAAAGACGCGCCCTCGAAAAAAAACATGAAAACAGGTCAAAATGCATTCTGACACAACCCAGGTCCTAGGGTCAGAGAGTTGACCAGAGGTCAACTCTCCTGGCCCCCTGGTTGGTCCACGTGGACCAACTAGGAAAATCCCAGAAAAATTATTTCTAAAATCATTTTAAAATATTAAATGGCATTATTTTATTTAGATTATAAAATAAGAAGTGTTTATAAGTTTTTATAGTATTTTATTCCGATTTTTAATTATTTTTACAAGTTTACATTTATACCCTTTATAGGTATATTACCTATATATTTGATTATTTTATTTTTATTTGGTATTTTTGATTTTATTAATTTTTGTCTATTATTTTATAAAACTATAAAATACTTTTATATACACAAAAATATTTTTGTTTTATTTTTCTGATACCTTTTGTATATTTAATAAAATACAAGTAAGCAATGTATAGGTATGTACATAGGTCCAGTACCTAGGTATTGTATATACAAATATTTTATTTTTTTATTTAGGTTTTTATTCCAATTTTAACGTACCTAATTATTATAAGTAATATAAAATTACAAAATAATGAATAAATAATAAATTTAATATTTTAATCTGTACAAGTATACAATAAGGGTCCAAAACTCAACTTTCCAACCGTAGCTCCGCCAAATGCGAAACCACCGCCATTAAATAGCTTATTTTAAATTATATATAATTAAAGGCGAATTTGATGCATTTGGAGTTTTCATTTGTGAGATACGGGTCTGGGAAGTTGGGATTCTGGGATTTTATTCAGACCATAACTTTTTATCTGTGTATCATTTTTCAGTGAAATCAATTTTGTATTTTTCTTTATTAAATTAGCTACTACTTTCATATACAAAGTTTCTTTATTTGATGTATAAAAAGTGGAACCATAAATAGGTCCCAAAAAGAATAAAGAATGAGTAGAATGAACAGGTATTTATACTGTATTTTGACCCTTATCTCCCTCTACTTTATTCCTGGTCGACCTATTCATCAAGACGCCTAGGTCTCAGGGTTTTGGGTCATAAAATATTTACAATATTTTATTCTTTTTCTTTTCTTTTATTTATTCTATAATTTTGGCTTTAATTACAGTATTTTATACGCTATTTACAGGTACATGCATGAATGCTAAGATGGTGTTTTTAAAGCTATTTACAGGCATTTGCTAGGGTTTTTGGTGCCAAAATGATAGAATAAAGATGATGAAATGTGGATTCATCATCCCCCTATACTTTACCTTTGCTAGTCCCTAGCAAACACTTATGCAAGAAGTGCAAAAAGAAAAAGAAAGAAAAGAAAAAGAAGAACTGGGATTTTATCTGATTATCAAACTTGTCTTCACAAAATCAAAGTTTGGAGCTTAAGTCGGACCTTTGGAATTTTAGTGCAGGCGGAACCTTAATGAGAACCAAATTTGAAATCCAACAGTCCCTGAGAATCCCAAAACTCTGCTCAAGTCTCCTCAATATCCAGGTCAGAAATACTTCAACTCATACGCAAACTCTTACGACTATGAATCTGACTCGTACAATGTAAGTGATGGTGGCTCTCCCCAACTAGAATGACAAAGAGACTGACTTCTCCAGTACGACAACCCAATGATTCCCCAATCCAATAACTCCATCCTCGAGGAGCGGGGCCGGCGATCGAGATTTGCGGGCGATTGTGTAAGATACGCAAAGCAGACGAGGTGGAGGCCGATGATATTTGCGGAGGCGGCAGGTGGAAATTGCGGGGTGGCGCGGTCGGTGGAATTGGGAAAGTTGGGGGAGGAAGGAGAAGGCCAGCGGTCGTCCGATCGACCGAGATCGGACGACCGTGATTTGACCACGTGGCAGCAGTAGGAGAGGCGTGCAACATGTGATGACAGGCCTCAACTACTCGGGTTATGGTGTAAATCAAGGTCGTTGCGACCCGAACCACGAGGCTAAGTCAATGAAGAAACTCAAGACCACCAAACAAGAAATCAAGCAATCAACACAAGAAATAGCGGTCTCGCTATTTTATTTTACCTGGTATAGCTACCAGGGTCGAACTCAAGGAGCACGAAATACGTAAGCTATGAAGTAGTCGGGATCCAAAAAGAAGTAAAATAATTTGGTGGATTTTATATTTTTCAAAATTTTTATAGTTTTTAATCTTAAGAAAAGGTGTAAAAGATATAAAAAATTCACAAACAAACAACTATTTAACACATCAAAAATACTCAGAAAATTCAAATAAAAATATTTTTGGGTTTTAGAAATATTCAAATGTTTTTGTTAATTTTCTTGGATTTTTCTGATTTTTATTTAATTTTCTAAAAATAAAATAAGGCCAAAAGTAAAAAGCAATGTACAACTAGAATCTAAAGGCAATTTAAAGTTATTTAAAATGCCTATAAAATTCAAGCGGTAATTTTATGATAAAACTAAAAATAAAAACCTAACTACAGAAGAAGAAAATGTATTTTTTTGATTTTTTTATGAATTCTTAATTATTTTTCTAAGGTTTTTATGTTTTCAATTTTTATGGTTTTTATAATTGAAAATGCAACAAAAAATGGACAGAAATAACAACAAATCAAAACAAGCAATAATATTTTTTTTAGATTTTTTAAAAGGTTTTTAATATTTTTAGTTGATTTTTAAAAGAAAATAGTACATATTTTTAAGGTTTTTGAATTTTTAAAAATAAAAAATGTAAACAAAAAGAACCCAAAAATTCATAGAAATTCCTACAACATGGCAGGAGCCATGTATTAAAATTTCGTGATTTTTGGACCAAATTTGTTATTTATTAAAGCAAAAATCAAATGCACAATACACAGGGACCTATCTGCAATAAAAACATGTTTCAGGACCAAACAATAACATGCTTAAAAAGTCTAGGATCCTAACTGCAGTTTTCACACAAATTCATGCACATGCTAGAAAACCATATGCATAAGGGTATATTTGCAATTAACCAAAACTAATCATTCATTCCATAACAACTAAGAAATCCATGACAAATGATGCAAATAACCCTAATAGCACGTGACGACGCACGTGGGTCCACACAAGAAGGACTGAAATGTAAATACAAAAAACTGCTGGGGCACAGATGCAAAAAGTCTCACTGTGTACTTTTTATTTTGCAGACTAACTATTAAAAGGAAATAACTACAGGGGTAGCGGAGCAAATTACCTAAGCTGCTTGTGCGTCATGCATGGGGGTGACAGATGGCGCGCTCTGACTGGATGACGACGTGCGACTTTGGCGCATACAGCTGGCGAATCCAACGACCTGAAGAGAGTGCGAACGTGGACGTACGGGGGCCGTTAGATGTCAAATCTAATGGTCTGACAGCTGCAGAGATCGGACGACGAGGACAGAATTTGGGCGAAGGGCGCAATCTAACGATATAGAGGGGTACAGGATGAACTCCGCCAGGGCGGAGATCACCAGAGCATCGACGGTGATCCGGCACTCTGATGAACGATCGGATGATGGCGAACGAGTCGCAAAGCTCTTCTGCATCGGGTGGATGGGTCCGATGAGCTCGTCAATGGTCGGATCTCCTGGAAGGTGGACTTGACCTGGGTGAGCTCCGGCGAAGCTGGGCTAAGGTGATCTGGGGCGTATCCACACACGCTACGACCTGCAGAGGAAAGCTCTAACTGAGAGGGGCGCTTCGGTCAAGGTTATTTGACTGAAATCAAAGGGAAGCGACGATGGATGGAGTTGGGGGTTCCAGCGAAGCGACAGAAGGAACCTAAAGCCTAATCTTGGCACATATAGCCAAGATTCGGGTGATCAGGGTGTGGAAGAAGGGTGACGGTGAGCGGGTCTATCGATCTGAATGGACGGAGGATGACAGCGAGGCTCTGACCGGCGGGTCTGAGCAGGCAGAGCGGCGGAAGATGGCAAATGAAGGATTCGAAAGATAAGGGAGCTAAGAACGATGGAGGGGTTACCTGATGGTCCTAAATGGATCTTGAGCTCCAGGGGGTGCTGTCAAAGGGGGTCGTCGCCTCAACCTCGCTGTGGAGGGGGGGGGGGAGGCTCGTTGCGACGGAACTCTGGCCACGAAGCTCGAGCGTCGGTTGCAGTTGTCTTCTCCAATCAACAAGGCCCAAATCTCATTGCTGTCTCCAAGGGGAGTGGTTCTAGGGTACCAAGGAAGAGTGCGGCGTGAGTTGGAGGTCTGGGGAATCGAATGAGGAACTTATAGGGTGTTCCAGGTGGCTGGAGAGAATCGAGGCATGCACGCAATCTGAGGAGGATCCGCCCTTCCCTAGGGGTCCACGAGGATCTTGGATCTCAGGGGAAGGTGTGGGCGAAGAAATCGCGGCAAGAGATGGTCAGATCCAATCGATAAAAATGGGAGAGGTCGGGTACGTGCGACAGATCCGCAAAGGAGACGGTCCGGGAGGGAATGTTGACCGGGGTCAACATTTCTCCTGGACCAATCAGAAATTTGGAAATCAAAAAGATTTGTAAAATAAATTAAAAATAGAAAATAATTTGAAATTAAAAAATGTTCTACATGAAAAATATTTCTTATTTTCTGAACTATTTTTTTGTGATTTTATTTATTTTTATGAAAATAATTTAATCCATATACATTATATTATATTATATACATGTATAATTTGCCTATGTATTTTGTACAATTATTTTTATTTTCTTATTTTTATACTAATACCCCAATTTTGTATTTTATTTATTTAAAACATATTATTTGGAGTATAAAATAGTTTTTATTTTATTTTTGTTAGTTATTTACAAGTGTACTATAAATAGGTAATGATACATATATACATGTGTTGTATACAAGGTGAGAGAGAATTTATTTTCTTTTTATTTTATTTTTCTAATATTAGTTTTATTGTTAGAAATATATAGAAGGGAATATAAACACATTTTTATTTTTATTTTTGTGAAAATAAAATATATACATAAAGAAGGTGTATGTACAAGGTAGAGTGACCCTATCTCTCTCTACTTATTTTATTTGGCAATCATGTCCAGTTTGGACCCTCTCTTGGGTTCAGGTCACTCAATATTTATTCTAAATATTTCCTTCTTTTTCTTTTATTCTTTATTCTTTTATTTTTGCATAAATACATGCTAATTATTGATTATTAACAAATGCATGTTTATTGATAATTTATTGTATTTACAACTATATGCATGATGTTTTGCCAAGATAAGTAGCTCAAATAAAAGAATAAAGAGTGATGAATGAGTATTCATCACCCCCTATACTTTACTTTTGCTAGTCCCTTAGAAAACACTTCTTTGAAAAAGAAGTGAAAAGAGAAAGAAAAACAAAAGGAAGAAGAAGAAGGTGAATCAAGGTTGATTATTAAACCAATCTTCATTAAATTGAAGTATGGAGCTCAGTCAGACCTTTGGATTATTAGTTTGTCGGAACCTTATTTGGACTTAGGTTTAAAACTCAACAGCCTCTAAGTTCCACCAATCTATGGTCAAGACTCCTCAACAATCCAGATCAGAACAAGTCTACATACACAAACTCTAATGACCATGAATCTTTTCTTGTACGGTGTAAGTGATATGTAGCTCCCCACCTCAGAAAAGGCAAAGTGACAACCCTCCTCGACAAGGTAACTCTAATGCCCTAGTCTGGCAACTCTTTCCTCGAGGAGCGGCGTATTCCCTTCTAAGTTCAAGTTCAACCGGCTCAAGAAGAGGAGGAAGAAGAGAATGGACCATGGCCAGTGTAGCCATGTATCCTAGGGAGCCCAACCAGTGTAGCTAAGTCTCCCTGCTGCAAGCTTCATGAGATGGGCATGGATAACATAAGATTTGCTTTATTTGACTATATACACTCCGGTGGGTATTTCATTTTCTATCATACCCCCACTTTCTTGGAGTTTTTCTTTTCGCACATTTTTTGATGTGCATATCTACAACATATCTACATGGTGCAACATATATACATAAGGAGTTTTTCCTCTTGAGCCAGTAGACTATCCCTCTTTTGAAGCATTATTGCAACCCTCAACTCCTGTCTTTAGACCTCAATGCCACCAGACCAAGTTGAGACGCACTTCCTTCACTAAAAGAAGAAGAGAGGTTCCGCCTAAAAGTACTACCCTCATATGCTACCCCAAGTCAAAGAAGACTGCCTCGTCACCACCTCATCCGTAGAGAGCTAGGTGTAAAGTGATGGTACAAGTAAAGCCATTGTCTGTGAGAGTCATGTGTGTGTTGTTAAGTGTTCTACTTAGGCCCATCAAAATGACACATGATCATAGACTAGTGGTCTTAAAGAATTAAGTCACCATTAACATGAAAAGTCTCAACCCTAAGCCCTATAAGGTTCCTCTTGAATTAGGTGGATTAAGATCTTAACCAAACTCCATTTTTCAATTTAATTCCATGTTAGTTTAAATGTCAACTATGATTCAGAAAAACTGTACAGATATATACAAAAATGCTTTTGTGCAAGTCTGAAAATGTGCAAAATTTTTTGAAAAATGTTTGAATGAATGGATGCATGAATGCAGAAGTTTTGCAAAACATTTACACACATTTACAAAAGGGTTTTTGCAAATTTTTTGTTTTTCAAACATTTTACAAAAATTTTGTACTATATACAAAATTTTGATATCAAAATATTTACAAACTCTTTACACAAAATATTTTTACAAACATTTGTACAAAAATAATTTTGTAAATAGCTATGTGCAATAAAGGATTTTATGTACAAGAAAAATATTTATTTGTCATGGATTTTAGCCATTTTATTTATTAACACACTCACGCAAAGTACGAGTTATGGCTAAAGTATATATGAAATATATACGACACCCCCTATACTTAGCTCGAACGATGTCCTCAGAGTGAATCAAGAGCGATGAAGAAGACATAACTCGTGCTTAGTATATGGAAGTGAAAAGGAAACTATACTACAACGATGAATGAAAGAATAGAATGGAAAAGAATCTCGAGGTTTCCGCCTATACTTAGGATCAAGTAATCCTAAGTATAGCAGACTGTACATAAAAGGAAATCCGAATAGGGGAATGTACATGGTCTACCTCCCCTATTCTTATGGTAAAATATCCCTAAGTATAGGCAGCAAAATAGAGGTAGAAAGAATCAAAAGAAAATCAAAAGTCTCACACCCCCTATACCTAGGGTAAAGTGCACCTTAAGGATAGCATAATCAAAGATGCAAATGGGGTGTTGGACTGAAGAATAGTGTGATATAGACATCTGGATCTATACAAGGCGGAAGACAGTGATAATTAGGAGTGAGATGCAATAGATGTGAGTCAAAGAGACCACATCTCACGCAAAATGAATAGGGGCGACGTCAACAACCAGCGGCTCATGATCTAGATATGGTTTGAGCTACTGCCCGTTAACACGAAAGGTAGACTCAGATGACATCTCAGATATGTCAATGCTTCCATTGTCATGCACCTTTCGAACCAGGTATGGTCCCTTCCATTTGCTCTGCAACTTCCCTGGAAATAATCTAAGCCTAGCATCGAACAACCATACTCTCTGTCCTGGCTCAAACTGCTTGTGGCTGATATGAGAATCATGCCACTCCTTCAGTCTCTCCTTATACTGTAGGCTGCTCGAAAAGGCTGCATCTCTAAGCTCCTCCAGGGCTGCCAATTCTGCCCTCCTCTGGTCTCCTACACTCACTGGATCCAAAAGTATGTCCGTGACAACCCAAAGTGACTTGTGTCTCAGCTCAATTGGTAAATGGCAGGGCTTGCCATAAACGAGGCGAAAGGGAGATGTACCCAAAGGAGTCTTGAAGGACGTCTGATATGCCCACAAGATCGAGTCCAAAAGCTGTGACCAATCCTTTCGGTCAGGGCAGACGACCTTCTGCAATATAGTCTTGATCTCCCTGTTCGACACTATAGCAAGACCATTGGTATGAGGATGATATAATGTGTCTACTCAATGGTCAATGCTGAACTCGCTAGCAAGGGCCTTTACCTTTTCGTTGACGAAATGAGATTCCCCGTCAGATATCAACACTCTAGGCACCCCAAACCGTGAAATGATATTCTTCCTCAAAAATCTGCATATAGTCCTAGTATCTGTGGTTCGGGTGGGGATGGCCTCAACCCAACGACTCACATAATCAACGACAAACAGAATGTTCTCGAATCCCTGACTCTTAGGGAATGAACCCATGAAATCGATGCCCCATACGTCAAAAACCTCACATAAATGAATGGGCTGCATTGGCATCATATCATGCTGTCCACAAGTGCCCATCCTCTGACAGTCAGTACACCTCTTCACGAACTCATCAGAGTCCTTGAAGAGAGTAGGCCACCATAGGCCGGATTAGAGCACTTTTTGTGTCGTTCTCCTCCCCGAGTGATGTCCTCCCGCCTCAAGCTTGTGGTAGTAAGTGAGGACGCTGTGGTGCTCCTCCTGAGGAATGCCCCTACGCTAGATGCTATGCCCTCCTTCATGATAAAGGACGGGATCCTCCCAATGGTAGAACTTGGCCTTCGCGAGGAAGGTCTCAAGTCGCTGCCTAGGCCAACCTTGCGGAACTTTCTTGGCAACAAGATAGTTCACAATGTCGGTATACCACGGGAGAGAGGCGACATCAAGAATCTCCTCATCTGGGAAGGTCTCAGAGATAGGGTCAATCTGCTCAGAATCCTCAAGATGCTCTAATCAGGAGAGACGATTTGCCATCACATTCTTGACTCCAGGCTTATCCTTAATCTCTATATCAAACTCCTGGAGCAGAAGGATCCATCTAGTCAATCTCGCTTTGGCATCCTTCTTTGCCATGAGGTACCTGATGGCGGTATGGTCAGTAAAGATAGTCACCTTGGATCCAATGATGTATGATCTGAACTTATATAGAGCAAATACTATGGCTAGCATCTCCTTCTCAGTGACGGTGTAGTTCCGCTGGGCGGCATCCGATGTATGACTAGTGTAGTGAATGGAAAATGGTTCTCCATACCTCCTCTATCCCATCACGACCCCTACGGCAAAATCGGAGGCATCCATCATGATCTCGAATGGGAGAGACCAATCAGGTGACTGGAGGACAGGAGCCTCAACAACTAGACTCTTGAGAGTCTCAAATGACGCAAGACACTTATCATCCACAATGAACTCAGTGTCTTTGGTCAACAAATCAGTCAACGGCCGGGCAATCCTGCTGAAATCATGAATGAATCGTCGTTAGAAACCGACGTGCCCCAGAAAAGACCATAACTGTCGCAAGTTGGATGGTGGATTGAGTTTCCTAATGATATCCACCTTGGCCGGATCAACCTCCATGCCCCTGTTGGAGATGATATGGCCAAGCACCGTCCCTTGAGTCACCATAAAGTGACTCTTCTCCCAAGATAACACAAGATGGACCTCGATGCATCGCTAAAGGACGCGGTCTAGGCAGTCAAGACAAGCATCAAACCCATCGCCATAGACCAAAAAGTCATCCATGAAGACCTCCAAGTAGTCACCCACCATGTCCGAGAAGATGGACAACATGCACCTCTGGAATGTCACCGGAGCATTACATAGACCAAAGGGCATCCATCTGAAAGCATATGTCCCAAAGCGACAGGTGAATGTGGTCTTGTCCTAGTCTTCGGGCGCAATGGCCACCTGATTATATTTAGAGTACCCGTCAAGAAAGCAATCGTGACTCTTCCCAGCTAGCCTCTCTATGGTCTGATCAATAAAAGGCAGCGGGAAATGATCCTTCTTGGTGGCCTGATTCAATCGTCTGTAGTCCACACATACCCTCCAAGAAGTGGGTACCCGGGTAGCAATATCCTCTCCAGACTCACTCACAACTGTAGTGATGCCCGTCTTCTTGGGCACCACATGCAATGGACTAACACACTTGGAGTCGGAGATGGGGTAGATAAAATCGGCGCTCCACCATTTCGAGATCTCCTTCATGACAACCTCTCAAAGATTCGGATTCAGCCGCTGCTGGAACTCACGCGACGGCTTGGTGTCCTCTTCGAGATAGATATGATGGGAGAACAGGGCCAGACTTATCCCCTGGAGATCGACTACGCTCCATCCTATTGCCTTGCAGTTCTTTTCAAGAACCTCCATCAAACCATATTCTTGTTCTCCAGTCAAATCTGTTGAGATAATGACTAGGTGCATCTCATGCTCGCCTGCAAGGAACCTATACTTCAATGACTGCGGAAAGGGATTCAACTCTGGATAACTGGGTGCTGGCAGATCTGGCCTCTGAAAGGTCTGAGTGAATGCGACCAAATCTGCATGGGAGAACTCTCGCTGAATCTGAGAATCTGGTGAAGACTGCTCTGCTGGTGTGTCTGTGTTCTGAATGGGACCAGTCTCCACCCTAGCTGCTGGCTCTGTGGAAACCAGACATGGAATCATACCATCAAACTCTTCCCAATCAATGTCTGACTCCGAGGGATCTGAATCTGAATAAGAATCGACTGCCTCGCCCTCCTGAACACGATTCGCTGCCTGAACTGTATCCTGTACCAGGAATGCGCTCTCCAAGCTCTCCTCTACTGGAATCTGTGCATCAGCGGACTCTTAAGGTGAGAGGATGGCTCGTGAAACTGGGTCGGACCAAACTGCCTCATCATCTGTAATAAAAAAATCACAATCCTAGTGGATGTCTCTCTCTGCCTCTGTCATCTGCTCTGAATCGGTGAGCGGCTCTGAGCAAGCTGAATCTCGTGCTCTTGTCTCATCGATCATCTCTAGTTGTATACTCTCGCCCTCGACGCAAAAGTACACCTTCCCGCTATCATGATCGGACACTACCTTGGCTGTGGCCAAGAACGGGCATCCTAAAATGATGGGGGTATCGATTACAGACTCAGGGATCTCCATGTCCAACACAACGAAGTCCATGGGGAATTTCAGGCCTTGAATTGTGACGACCACATCCTTCAGCAATCCCTTCAGCCTCTTGACAGATCGATCAGCAAACTGAAGGACTGTACTGCTCTGTCGAAGAGGGCCAAACTCGAATCGGTCGAGTAAGGCTACCGGAAGTAGGTTGATGGAAGAACCGCTGTCTAATAGAGTCCGATTGAACCTCTGCTCATGTATGTGGCATCTGACATAAGGAGCTCCTGCATCTGGCCTCTTGGCTGGCAGACGGTTCTGGATGGTAAAGCAGGTGGAATTAGTGAGTACATGGATCTCTGACTGGTGGTTCCTCCTCTTCATGCGAATAGTAGTCCTCTCTCTAAGGTTCCTCTAGAAGACGGGGATGCGCTCCAAGGCCTCCTGTAGAGTCAGTTGTATATGAAATCTGTCCATCATCTGCTGGCTGAACTCTAACTGATGGGATTTTTTGGATTTTCTTTTTTAGTCCCCTTAGCTAAGCGGAGTGCTTGAGGAAAGGGGATGGCTGGGCCCTCCTCAGATGGAGGGCTAGGATTGGGTCCCGGCTGCGATGGTAAAGTAGAATCCATACAAACATCTCCAAGTAACACAGATGGACTCACAAATAAAGAACCCTTTCCTTTATTATCAGAACATCCCTGAGATACATCAACTGAATGAAATGCAACAGGAGAAGAACTGGTGGCCTCAGTACCACCTACAACATCTGGACTTGAGGCATCAATACCGTGCTCTGGCTCAGCATCAAGTCTGGTGGCATCAGCACCACCTCCTGCATCTGGTGAAATGATGGCCTCAGTACCGTCAGCTGGATCATCATCCTTGGTGGCGTCAGCACCGCCGTCATCATCATCATCACGAGCGATGTCAACACCGCTCTCCTCCTCGTTTGGAGCTCCTGAAGCTGCGTGGGATCGTCGCTCAGACGAGATGTCGTCGGTTAGCATCCTACTGCTCCTAAGTGTAACAAAGTCAACATCAAAAATGTATGCAGTAATATCACCAAGTGAATCACTAGGAGTGGTAACCTCTGTAAACTCTGCCTACTCAGACTTCCTCTTGAGGTTGTTTAGGTTCGACTCAATTTGGGCAGGGATGGCGGCCTTTCCTTTCACAATCTCTCTCATATTCTGATGGAACTCGTCCATCTCCCGTCGGAAGGTAGCCTGCTGCTCGGAGATGAGGCGAGCTAGATCATCGAAGGCCGGGTTCTCATAGGCTGGCCCATGAGAACCTGACGGGTGACCTCTCTGAAAATGAGGCGGCTGCTACTGAGAGTGAGAGGGATACTGCTAAGAATGATACTGCTGAGGCTGCTGCTGCTGCCTCCAAGACTGTCCCTACTGATAGGGACGAGGACCATGCTGCTGGTAATGCTGCTGTGGGAACTGAAGCTGTTGGTGCTGCTGGCCGATCTGGCCACCCTAAACTGGAGGCTGCTGCTGGGAACTGGTACCTCCGGTCGACCAACGGAATCCGGGATGGTCTCGTTGGATCCCAAGCTGAGGTCGGTCATACCAAATCCCGTTGACGTCCATCAACGGCTCCTGCTCGTAGGTGGGTGGGGGGAGAACTGCCAGGGGCTGGTCCGGCTGATACACCACCATCTGACTGTCCTGAGATGGTGGCGGCTGAACATACTGCTGTTGTTTCTAGAACGGCTCCGCCTGAATATGGTGCACCTGTCGGTAGTGGGCGGAGGGCTGGGTCGAGTTGCTGCTGCCGGTATCTGCCTGTGACCTGAGATGGGGCTGAGAAGCCGTCTGTGCCTCCTGGAGACACATGATCTGGGTCTTCATGTCACTCAGCGTCTGTGCCATCTGATCAATGTGCATCATGCCCTGACACTGCTTCTTCTCTATCAACTCGATCCGGTCTAACTTCTCGTTAATAATCCCCATATCAGCGGCCGTCAACTCTTCCTGTGTTGCGGCTGCTGATGATGTGGATGGACCGACATCTACCCGTGCTATCCTCTGATAGGACACGGCCTGCGGCGTGGGCTT
This sequence comes from Ottelia alismoides, assembly GCA_037367405.1. Taxonomy (NCBI): domain Eukaryota; kingdom Viridiplantae; phylum Streptophyta; class Magnoliopsida; order Alismatales; family Hydrocharitaceae; genus Ottelia; species Ottelia alismoides. The sequence goes on along the minus strand of JAZKJV010010206.1, from coordinate 750,456 downwards.
CCCCTGAGTGTACAATCTGGTCTTGGACATCACAATATAGTTCTCGGCCATCTCCTCGTAGATGGCCCAGACCTGATCCTCATCCTTGGCAAATATGAGCCCCCACAGGATGCGTTGACTAGCCCCTACAACTCCGGTGTAAGCCTGCAGAAGAAACTCTGGACGAGATTGGGCTTTGATATATCATGATGGGGACACTGGTTTCTAAGCTCCCTGAACGGTCCCATGCCTTGTGAAATTGCTCATTTGAGAGCATGGAGAAGTTGCTGACCAGGGCCCTGACTGCATTGGTCCGGCCGAGTGGATAGTACTTGTTCAAGTACTCGTTCCGGAACTGTTCCCACGTCGTGACAAATCTCCCTAAATGCTTCAGCCAGTTGGCTGATCTGTCTACCAGGGAGAAAGGGAAGGCCATCATCCTGATGGTGTCCTCGTCCACGAGACGATCGTGGTCAGTACTACAGATCATCTCGAACTCCTGGAGATGAAGGTGTGGCTCCTCTGTGGTGAGTCCGTGGAAGCGGGGAAGAAGCTGAATCATTTGAGGTGGGAGCTTGAAATCTCCCAAAACGGCTGGCAACACTATCCATCTGTGGGTGAGAGTTGCACCAGGGTTGTGCAACTCCCTCATTGGTCACGCGACTGCTGCTGGTTGTGCGGGCTCCTCAGGCTCTCGGGCATCGGGACCATCTCCTCCTCCTCCACTGGCTCTACGCTCACTGTCAGCTCGCATCTACTCCATCTCCCTGCGCATGTCCACCATCAAAGCCCCCTGATCCCTTATCTGACACTGCATCATCTCTAGGGAGGATAACAGGGTGTTGTTGATGGCACCCTGATGAAGTACATATGTATGGTTCCTGCTTGGTCCATCGGTGCTCTCCTCACTGCTGGCTATGGTCTCTGCAAAGGCAAAAGACCCAAACTCAAGTGCTGATAAATCAACTAGCTGCTGCGTTATTTGCTCGGGCACCTCTGGACAGGTAGAAGGGTGGTCGAGGGGGAACAGGGTGGAGTCGAACTCGGATTTGGAGAGCGGGTCTCGACTCTTGCGAACCAACCTAGACGAACGTGCCAGAGTGCTCAAAAGCAGTGCAGCTAGAGGCTGCCTAAGGGACCTCCGACCCATCATCTTGATCTGGCGAGTGAAGGCGGATGAGATCTGGAAAAGAAAACAAGATCGGTCAAGCAAACCCCCGATTCACCTACACACTCAGGGCCGATGCCTGTGAAGGTTCGGTCTTTTATCTTGTCAAGTTTATTAGGTGATGAACAGTCTTTCAGAGCGATTAAGCGACCTGTTGGGAATCCAACACCCCCAGGAGACTGGCCCGATCCAAAGCTAAATCTTTCCCAACCAGTACAAGTCGCAGACCATTTACCAGCTACCCGATCGACTCGCTCTGTTAAGGATATCACGGCCCGCTTTACCGGAGACCGGAGCGATCCTCACTAGAGAATGACTAACTCGAGACCATTAGTCTGAAAAAGGGTTGGATGTGGCTCTAGCCTAGGGTGCGGGTCACTCTCTTGCTCATCCAAACCATACAAGGAAGGGATTACTCTCCTAAGACAGATTTTTATGTGAAGTATCTTTTAGGTCAAGTTTGCTCAAACAATCCCAATTTTATGGTTTTTGTTTTTAGGTATTTTTTAAATAAAACAACGCCTAACAAAATTTTCGATTCTCCTTATTATTTTAAGTCCAAAAATAAGGGGAGAAAGCGAAAAAGCCAATGCGCGACTAAATACGATGATGCATGCAAAGTAAGAGATGCGTACCTGACTCCAGCTCTCTACACGCAGAGTGATCCGCGCATAAATTAAAAGACAGAAATAAACCTATCTAAATGATGCATGGAGAAATCAGCGTTAAACAGATAGTTTCTACTTGCGAAGCACAATAGCTAACAGGTCAACAAGTGGGGTCGGGGTCCGGTCTCTGATGCCGATCAGTGTCCGCCACAATGGATCCTGCCAGCGCTGTATACGACCTCTAGCGGCACGTGACCCCTCAGGTGACTGAGTTAACTTTTTATTAGTGAATTAATTAATAAGGTCCAATTAATCGATCTATAGAAACACACAGTTAATTAGGATTGGGCCTTAATAATTATGTCACAAGGCAAGCAAAAATCCTAAGTCTAAGGTTAAAACTTTCGAGAATCAAAAGAAAATAAAAGCGATCAAAAGCAAAATCGGCGAAAATCACGGTGAGGTCCCCCGAGCACATCGATGCTCGACGAAACAAACCCCGAGATAACCACCAAGTCTGAGAGTGTTTGTCTGTCCTGTATTATTACAATAATAATAACTGCAGAAAATAAACTAAACTAACCTAAACTAAAGCTCCCCACACTCTTGCTCTCCTCTCTCACGCTCTCCTGCGGCTTGATGTAGAAATGAGCCGCCTCCAAATCCCGTAGGTGCGTCTGCTCTCCGAAGAAAGCCGCCCTCGTTCGTCGGGCCCTCGCAAGAAAAGCCAAGCAAAGGTGTGTCAGTCCAACATTTATTATAATAATGAAAATAAAATAAATAAAATAAAATAAAATGAAAAATAAATGCAAAAATAAAAAACAAATAAAATAAAAAGAAATAAAAACACAAATAAAAGCGAACAAAAACAAAAATAAAAAGAAAACAAATAAAAGAAAAATGAAGGAAAAGAAAGAAAGCCGAAAAAAGAAAGAAAGCCGACTACTAAGCTGTGCTCCACGGCAACAGCGCCATTCTGATGATAGGCCTCAGCTACTCAGGTTAAGTGTAAATCAAGGTCATTGCGACCCGAATTGCGAGGCTAAGTCAATCAAGAAACTCAAGACCACCGAATAAGAAATCAAGCAATCAACATAAGAAATAGCGGTCTCGCTATTTTATTTTACCTGGTATAGCTACCAGGGTCGAACTCAAGGAGCACGAAATACGTAAGCTATGAAGTAGTCGGGATCCAAAAAGAAATAAAATAATTTGATGGATTTTATATTTTTCAATTTTTTTATAGTTTTAATATTAAGAAAAGGTGTAAAAGAAATCAAAAATTCACAAACAAACATTTCTTTAACACATAAAAAATATTCAAAAAATTCAAATAAAAATATTTTTGGGTTTTAGAAATATTCAAATGTTTTTGTTAATTTTCTTGGATTTTTCTGATTTTTAATTAATTTTCTAAAAATGAAATAAGGCCAAAAGTAAAAAAGCAATGTACAGCTAGAATCTAACGATAATTTAAAATTATTTAAAATGCTTATAAAATTCAAGCGACAATTTTACGATAAATTAAAATAAAAACCTAACTATAGAAGAAGAAAATGCATTTTTTTGATTTTTTTATGAATTCTTAATAATTTTTCTAAGGTTTTTAATGTTTTTCAATTTTTTATGGTTTTTATAAATGAAAATGTGAAAAAAATTAGAAAGAAGCAACAACGAATCAAAATAAGCAATCAATAAATTTTTTAGAATTTTCAAAGGGTTTTTAATATTTTTAGTTGATTTTTAAAAGCAAACAGTAGCTATTTTTAAGGTTTTTGAATTTTTAAAAATAACAAATGAAAACAAAAAGAACCCAAAAATTCATAGAAATTCCTACAACATGGCAGGAGCCATTTGTCAAAATTCATGATTTTTGGACCGAATTTGTTATTTATTAAAGCAAAAATCAAATGCACAGCACACATGGACCTATCTACAATAAAAACATGTTTCAGGACCAAATAATAACTTGCATAAAAAGTCTAGGGTGCTAACTGCAATTTTCACACGAATTCACGCACATGCTGGAAAACCATACGCACAGGAGTATATTTGCAATTAACCAAAACTAATCATTCATTCCATAACAGCTAAGAAATCCAGGACAAATGATGCAAATAACCCTAATAGCAATGTGACGACGCACGTAGGTCCATACAAGAAGGACTAAAATGTAAATACAAAAAACTGCAGGGGTACAGATGCAAAAAGTCTCACTGTGTACTTTTTATTTTACAGACCAACTAATAAAAGGAAATAACTGCAGGGGTAGCGGAGCAAATTACCCAAGTTTCTCGTGCATCGCGCGTGGGGGTGACAGGTGGCACGCTCTGACTGGATGACGACGTGTGACTCTGGCACGTATAGCTGGCGAATCCAACGGCCTGAAGAGAGTGCGGACGTGGGCGTACGGGGGCCGTTAGATGTTAGATCTAACGATCTGACAGTTGTAGAGATCGGACGGCGAGGATAGAATCTGGGCGAAGGGCGCAATCCAACGACGGAAAGGGGTACATGATGAACTCTGCCTGGGCGAAGTTCACCAGAGCACCGGTGGTGATCCGGCATTCCGATGAACGATCGGATGACGATGAACGACTTGCAAGGCTCTTCCGCGTCGGGTGGACGGGTTCGATGAGCTCGTCAACGGTCGGATCTCCTGGAAGGTAGACTAGACCTGGGTAAGCTCCGACGAAGCTGGGCTAAGGCAATCTGGGGCGTATCCACGCGCTCTACGACCTGCAGAGGAAAACTCTAAATCGGAGGGGCGCTCTGGTCAAGGTTATTTGACTGAAATCAAAGGGAAGCGATGGTGGATGGAGTTGGGGGTTCCGATGAAGTGACAAATGGAACCTAAAGCCTAATATTGGTTCGGATAGCCAAGATTCGGGTGATCAGGGTGCGCAAGAAGGGTGACGTTGAGCGGGTCTATCGATCTGAACGGATGGAGGATGCCGACGAGGCTCCGACCGGCGGGTCGGAGCTGGCGGAGTGGTGGAAGATGGCAATGAAGGATTCGAAAGATAAGGGAGCTAGGAACGATGGAGGGGTTACCTGATGGTCCTAAATGGATCCTAATCTCTAGGGGGTGCTTTCGAAGGGGGTCGTTGCCTCAACCTCATTGTGGAAGGCGAGGGAGGCTTGTCGCGACAAAACTCTGGTCACGAAGCTCGAGCGTCGGCTGCAGGTGTCTTCTCCGATCACCAAGGCCCAAATCCGATTGCTATCACCAAGGGGAGTGTTTCTGGGGTACCAGGAAGAGTGCGATGCGAGCTGGAGGTCTGGGGAATCGAATGAGGAACTTATAGGGCATCCCAGGTGGCTGGAGAGAATCGGGGTGTGCGCGCAATCCGAGGAGGATCCACCCTTCCCTAGGGATCCGTGAGGATCTTGGATCCCAGGGGAAGGTGCGAGCGAAGAAATCGGGGCAAGAGATGGCCAGATCCGATCGATAAAAATGGGAGAAGTCGGGTACGTGCGACGGATCCGCAAAGGAGACGGTTTGGGAGGGAATGTTGACCGGGGTCAACATTTCTCCTGGATCGATCAGAAATTAGGAAATAAAAAAGACTCGTAAAATAAATTAAAAATAGAAAATGATTTCAAATTAAAAAATATTCTACATGTATAATATTTCTTATTTTTTGAACTATTTTTTGTGATTTTTATTTATTTTTATGAAAAATAATTTAATCCATATACAATATATTATATTATATACATGTATAATTTAATTATGTATTTTGTACAATTACTTTTGTTTTCTTATTTTTATATTAATACCCTAATTATATATTCTATTTATTTACAACATATTATTTGGAGTATAAAATAATTTTTATTTTATTTTATTAGTTATTTACAAGTGTAAAATAAATAGGTAATGATACATATATACATGTGTTATATACAAGGTGAGAGGGAATTTATTTTATTTTTATTTTATTTTTCTAATTTTTGTTTTATTGTTAGAATATATACAAAGGAATATAAACACATTTTTATTTTTATTTTTGTGAAATTAAAATATATATATAAAGAAGGTGTATGTACAAGGTAGAGTGGCCCTATCTCTCTCTACTTATTTTATTTGGCGATCAGGTCCAGTTTGGACCCTCTCTTAGGTTCAGGTCACTCAATATTTATTCTAAATATTTCCTTCTTTTTCTTTTATTCTTTATTCTTTTATTTTTGCACAAACATGCTAATTATTGATTATTAACAAATGCATGCTTATTGATAATTTATTGTATTTACAGCTATATACATGATGTTTTGCCAAGATAAGTAGCTAAAATAAAAGAATAAAGAGTGATGAATGAGTATTTATCAATGTACTACGCACGTGCAATTGTTTTTTTTATAAAAAAGAAATGAAAATAAAATCCAAAAATGGGTGACACGTGGCGGCTCCAGGAGCAGCCACGTGTCAGCCCACAAAATTCAGAAAATAAATAGAAAGATAAATTCATAAAAATAGTAAATGACCTTAGATCGAAAAAGTTTCTTTACGAAAGTTGCTTGTCTCGATGAGATCTACAACTTTCATGAAGATATCAAAACCAAAATAGATCATTTGCACAAAGTGATATTTTTGGGGTATCCCATGTACATAAAATACCTTGATTTTTGGGTTTTATATTTTTTGTCCTTTTTAAACTAGATAAAAATCCGGAAAAATATGATAAAATAAAAGATAATTTTTTACACATTAATCTATTTTTTTATTTTTATTGAGTAAAAAAAAGAAGAAATAAAATAAAAGACAAAAAAGATAATTTTTGTACAGACGGTGAAGACTCGGACTCAGTTAATTTCTTTGATTTCAAGCTCAGTTTTGATTTGGATTTTTCCATATTTTAATAAAACTTTTATCAAAGAAGACAAATGAAAAAGAAATAAAATAAAATGAGTCAATTATGTACATAAAATAATAGGTCAAAAACCGTTAAAATACAAAATGTACACAAAAGGCCCAAAACCCAACTTTCACATACGAGCTCCGATTCACTTGAACTTGGTCTTGTTTTGAAGGTATTTGAATGTACATTAGTTCAAAAGTAAGTAGGATCAAAACAAGCACTAGATGAGGAAGATATGATGGTTTTACTTCAAATCCTAGAACTGGGGTTTGGGTTTTTGGTCCACTTATTTGGGTTAGTGTTTTTTTTTGTATTTTTCATTTATTCAAGTTAGTGGTATATACACAGTGGAGGTAGTTTTGGGTCATTCGGAGTTAGCATGACTTAGTTAAAAATCAGAGAAGTTAGGCTATTTACAAGTCAATTTTAGCTGGGATTTTTGGCTTCTTATCTTGTGCGAAAATAAGTGATAGAATGCAATTCTTATCAAAATATGCATGAATGCTAATTATGCAGAATAAATGAAGAAATGCCAATGATTTTGAGGGATTTGAGCTTAATTAATGATATTTAGAGTGATGAATTTGAGATTCATCAGTCTACCAAATGTACATACTCAGACATATAGTAACACATCTGTCTCCGGTTAGAGGATGCGTGCCTATATCGTGATAGCATACGACATAGGTATTTGGTTATCTCGATCTTGTTAAGTCAACTCTTTGACATAACTTATCTAACACCTCTGAATCTCTATTCATATATACAGAGGACCTCCATCAAGATCTCGATTAGATATCAACCTTTAGAGAAAGGATTGCATCTCCTTCTTAGGCTGGAGATCCTCTCTCAGTAATCATTTGACGGTTCTTGATGAGTCCTCAATCTAACTCTTTAGATATTCATCCAAGTACCGGCCTTTATGATTCAACAATTGAATCAAATGCTGTATGATCATTAAGATGGCCATGGTACATAACCCTAATTGTACTAAGGGACCTATTATGCAAATTAGTTATTTTTCATTTCAGATCAAGGAATGATATTTGCAATAACATTTATTGCATAACAGTTCATCGTGGGCTCACATGTCCAATAATCTCCCACTATCCCAAAGAGCCATTGATGGGCTAATCTTTAAACCCACACTCATGTGACAATCATAGACTATATAGAAAAATAGCTAGGTAAGCTGATTAATCACTCTGTTTCTAAGAGACTACGTCAAGTCCTTGAAGGATATGGGATATCCTCAAGCACATCACAGAAGCGTGAGCGTCATATCGAATACGATGAGGAATGACTAGTCGCACTAGTTGTTCTATGCAACAGAATTTTAAATTTTTTTATGCGACGAAATCACATGATCCAAGAACACTTCTCAGATTATTTCGTCTAAACCACAAACAAGTAATAGGATTAACTCTTGAAGCATGGTTGCGATCGAGTCTCTAAACGAAGAGACCTCCTGTCTTAAGTCCGATCCGACGGAGGAGACGCTAGCGAGCGTGTTAATGAAATACATGCTTCTCGCAATCGTTGTTGATGATCCAAGCGACGAATCTCCTGATCTTGACACACGAGATCCAATGTCTTCTTCACGAGCGAGGCACACCGAAGGAGACGGAGATCCACGAGCAAACGATCGGACAACAAAACGATGACGCTGCAGTGATGGAGAACCTCTCTAGGGACTCCATGGTGGATAGCAACATGAGAGAAGAAGAGAGGGCGTGTAGAGAGAGAGAGACTTATCTTCTCATTGTGTGTAAAGAAGAGAAAAGGGGGTGCCTCTCCTTTTATAATATATTGGGATCCATGGATCTCAATCCATGGACAATACAAATCCAATGGCTCTCATTGATTTGTGTTTCTTTTAATGGCTAAGAATTGTGTTGGTAAAAACCAAAAAATAATTAATTTAATTTATATAAATGTATATTGATAAATCAATATGATTTAATCCCAAATTAAATCAATCAAGCATGGAGAACATGGAATGAAGATTGCCTCCTTCCATAATATGGGATTTGGTGGCAATCTCATGTAATCTCATGGTAACTCATTAGATTATATTATTCCATGGAAATCTCCAAGATTTACAACAACACTTGTTGTAAATTCAACAAAAATAATTCATAATTATTTTGTGAATATTGCAATCTTGCCATTGGAATATTGTGAATCACATTCACAACCCAAAATAAAAAGTGAATTACATTTCAATTAGTTGTCTAATATGAATCCAATTCTCATCAACATTTAATTAACAAATGTAAATTACAAATTGCTCTCTCTTATATATTATAAATCACATTTAAAATATATATGACTAATATGGATAGTACTATCCACATATATTCATATCCAAGATAATTAAATCACATTTAATCATCTTGGATCTCTATTCTCATGTGCCCAAATAATGTGAATCAAATTCATATTATTTACATCTTTGATAATTAAATCACATTTAATTATCTAAGGTAACTCTCCTTATAATATGGATCAAATTCATATTATTCATGATAATTAAATAACATTTAATTATCCATTTTGTCAATACTCGGATACATATATCAACAATGAAATTATCCTGAACTCTTTCAAGGATAATGCGCTTTCTCCACGAATACTTGGAGATAAGGACATGGCGATTGTATTGTTCCACGTGTAGTGACTTGGATATTGAGATCACATCTCAAAACCAGATCTCGGGCCTCCCATAGATGCTTGATTAAATCAAGACCGCAAATCTAATCTTCTCATTGCATCTGAATCACATTCAGATCATGTCCAACAATTGTATTAAGATTAGATTACTTCTATACTGAGAGGAGTCACTAAAATCCAGACCCGTTTCATCACTCCCTAGGAATGGAAGTGTCATGGTTATACAACCGTTTATGATCACATCACCCTCAGGTATTCCCAATACATGTACATCTTGCATATTGGAAGACCCAGAATAATCCTGAAATGTAAGATCAATTTTACATTGTCTATTTCAGGGATTTATCATTAAGTTTCTCATTTGATTATTGGGAGTTGGTATCGATCATATACTTTCCAAAAGCGTATATCATACCCAGGTGTTGATCATATACTTTCTAAAAGTATATATCAAACCTACAAATTAGTCAAGCTTCCAAAGCGAGACGACCGTGCACGGAATTTGATTCTTCCCAATATCTCATGAGTGAGATCATGTCTTCCGATTCAGTAATGAACCTGTATGATCCCTTTGAGAGATCGTATTACTCATATGTCCTTATATGCACACCAGCACGCCTGTGTATAGACCTTGATTAGGTCATCAACCTATTGGTCTGCCAAATTTACATACTCAGACATATAGTAACACATCTGTCTCCGGTCAGAGGATGCGTGCCTATATCATGACGATATACGACATAGGACTTTGGTTATCTCAATCTCGTTAAGTCAACTCTTTGACCTAACTAATCTGACACCTCCGAATCTCTATTCCCATGCAGAGGACCTGCTTCAAGAGGTCGGTCAGATATCAGCCTAAATGAGAAAGGATTGCCATCTCCTACTCAGACTGGAGATCATCTCTCAACAATCATTTGATGGTGCTTGATGAGTCCTCAATATGACTCTTTAGATGTTCATCCAAGCACCAGCCTCTATGATTCAATATTTGAATCAACAGCTGTATGATCATCAAGATGGCCATGGTACATAACCCTAATTGTATTAAGGGACCTATTATGCAAATTATCTATTCTTCATTTCAGATCAGGGAATGATATTCGCAATAACTTTTATTGCATAATGGCTCGTCGTGGGCTCGCATGTCCAACAATCTCCCACTACCCCAAAGAGCCATTAATGGGCTAATCTTTAAACCCACACTCATGTGACAATCATAGGTTATTTAGAAAATAGCTAGGTAAGCTGATCAGTCACTCTGTTCCCAAGATACTATGCCAAGTCCTTTTACAACAGTTGCATATCTCTTTGTAACAGTATTCACATCCAATGCGAATGTTGCATCTCATGCAACCAATACTCAATCATATCAGTCATAGTGTCCTTGACACTACCGTTCAATAATTATTTAACCAGTATGTAATTTCTATTATCCTTATTAGAATACCCTTATTCCTGGAGATCTCTATCTCCTAAGGTATTCATAGTTAAGACCTTTTAGATCACCATCTATAAAGTCTCAAGATCTTGAAGATAAGAATTAGAGATTACTATCTCTAAAGTCTTGTCATCTTTGAAGATATTGATGTTACTGCAATCAAGTGTTTTATCTCCATAGTAGGATCAGTAACAGTTTACTACTCCCACTGCATGGCAGACATCTGGCTTTTGTACACATTTAGCGTACACTCGGCTTCTCGGAACTAATGCACAAAGGTCAAGCAGTTTTAGCATTCACTTCCTCAACTCCTCGAGGTGCTATCCCTTTAGATAGGTCAGTACCATATCTTGAGGGAAAGAAGCCTTTCTTGGAATTTTCCAGAAATTGGAAATGTCCCAGGTGTAACATTAATGTGACTGTCCCAATACTCTCTCTATTTGCTTCTGAACAACTTCAGAACTAAGACCTAAGAGGTATCCTTGAGATCACATCTCAAGGTATGGAACAGCCAGTCTATAAAACACTTATTATTATCTTCCTTATATCATTCCAAATGATTAGGATATTATCTACATTCAACACGATGAACATAATGGCACTCCCACTAAGCTTCACACGGTTCATCAAGATTCTATCATAACATTTATAATTTCATCAAATCTTATGTTCCAACTACAAGAAGCTTATTTGAGTCCAAAGATGGAGTTCTCTAGCTTGTACACCTTGCTTTCCTCAACCATGAAGCCCTGGGGCTACTTCATGTGAATATCCTCAGAGAGGTATTCATAGAGGAATGTAATCCTGACTCACATCATGAAGATGTCATAGTCAAGTTGTGTAGCTATGGTTAGCAATATTCTGATGGGTTAAAGCAAGGCCACTGGAGAGCAAGTCTCATCGCAAGCGATGTCTTCTCTTCGGTGTGCAGCTCATGGCTACGAACCATGCTTTGAAGGTTCCTACCTTCTCACCAGGTTCCCTCTTTCTATTGAAGATCCATTTACACCTTAATGGATCTTACCTATATAGGTGGATTCTTGAGGGTCCATATACAACATTTGTATATGAAGTCTATTTTAGACTTTATTGCTAACATCCATCTTTCCATGCTATGATCCTCAGAAGCTTCATCACATGAAGTCAGATCATTGTCAGATTCAACGGACACATGGAATCCATCTTCAAACTTATTTGAAGAGGTATTAGTGTTTCATCTTTAATTGTCCTTTTAGTTTCCAATCTTAGGAGCCTCATTGTCTTCTCAAGATTAAATGAGTTCCTTTACTTCATTTTTATCTTGATTCTCAAGAGAGTCATCCTATAAGAATCATATTCTCAAAGATGAGATCTTTTTAAGAATCTCAAGGTCATAAAGTAGGTATCCAATACCATCCTTTATTTTCCTAATGAAGTAGCACTCTCAAGTGCTAAATTCCAGATTACTTGCCTGGAACCTTATTAAGGATATATATTGTAGTCTCTACAACATATATACCTTGGAAACTAAGAGGTAATTATGCTAAGATTCATCATTGATCATATCATATCACACATGATCCAATTGTATATCCCTACAACTCTTATTGAGTTTAGGTTTATTAGGAGGGGTGAGATAGAAATGATATTCATATCTCTATAAGGTATTCTATGAATTCATCTAATAGGTACTGACTACCTAGATTAGATCAAATTCATTTAATCTTCCTTCAAACTTTGGTTCTAAACCAAAATTGTGAAATCTATGAACATTTCAAAGGTTTCTAAGTGAAGAGAAGAAATCTCATATCACAAATAATCATCAATGGATATCACATATCCATAATGTTTATTCTGATATAGATGATTCACATACATCAGTATGTATGAGATTGAGTACCTTGACATCTTACACCATTCCAAGGAAGGGTATATTCGACATTTTTTACTTTTGAATACAATATTCACAAGTAAGTAAGATTTGAACCTTTAGACAATCTAAAGTTTCATCTCTCACTAGTCTATTGACCACATCAACAGACAACTGTCCAAGGCTTGATGCCAGATCATTGTCAAATGATCTTCATTCTCCTATTGATCTTTTAAAGTTTAAATTTCAGTATTAGAAATGTTAATGAACCATTCATTAATTTTCTAATTTACTAGAGTCCACTAGATTTTAGATTACTATCTGAAATATCTCCATCATAACTCTTTATGATACATCTATTACAGAATTCATGTTTATTTCCAACATTTAGAAATAAACAATGAGTGTATTCTAATATCTAGGTCACAGAGACATTCTCTAAGACTAAGGCTCTCCCACTGAAATTATGAAGTCTATCAATCCAACAGAGATTGATGCAACTATTGCATAAATATCTATGTGGATGACTATTAAACCTTAAAATCAAATTTTATAGTCTTCTAATACATATGCAACCAATTGCAAGTGCTATTAGATGAATAAGATACAAATATTAGACTTGTAATCTTATCCAATAAGAAAGTCAATTTCAATGATTATATGTAGATTATTCTGATGTATAATTTGATTCCTTCTCTAAGGATTCTAGATAGATTTGATAGTCATACTATATATACATCATCATATTGCAGTATTGGCATTCATCCAACTATTTGGATGTCATATGGAAATGACAGAAGTACAGTCAACTCTTTCACTTTCCTTCTTACTTGGGTCCAACCCATGCTTCCACCGCGCTCCCATTGTCTATAAACAACCATTGCTTAAGACGAAGGATCTCTTATGCTGAATTCAAAAGATTTCAATATAAGAGCATTTCAACATTTATACATGCTTCATTCAATTCATACCATATGAATAATATGAAGCATCATGAATGAACAGAGTATAGACAGTAGAATGATGACACTCATCGTTTCTACATCCATCTAAACTCTTAAAACATTGGTTCAGGTAGCTACTCAAACAATTTGAATACAACATCTCTTATAGAGCCACCATTCTGTGTGATACAGAGAACCATGCCATTCATGATTAAATGTCGAGAGCACATATAATTCTAGAACATCTTCTTAGAATTTTATAAGGATTATTTGACAATTACAATCATCATCAACATGTCACTTCCAAAGTACATTCAATGAGAGATCAAGATTATATAGACATATAAACCCCAGGGTTATAGTCCTATTATCTTTTTAACTGTCATTCCTCATTATGATGAGGAAAATTGCACATTGCAACCACATACATTATGTGTCCAACTGCAAGTACAATATCTTGATTATGTATCCAATCCATGATATTTTACCGGTTATTATTGAGTATAAAGTTGAGTGCTTTAATGAAGGATTATCTGAAATAAGAAATTTGCATATATATTACATCGATTTAGGAATTTTCATATCAAAGTTGTCTTGCCTTGTCAACATTGGAAGTTCATTACCTTAATCACTTTCAATGTAAGAGATATACTTATCATCATATCTCAGCAAGATCTGGGATCTCCTTCCTTATCTTTGTTACATCCCAATAATATGAGAATCTGTAACTCGGATAAAAAGAAGCGGGAACACATTCCACCTTGCAAGTCCAACTTGCATCTCCCAATTCGATCTTTAACACCCGAGCCCACCACCCCTAAGGTGATGTTGACCCGTCATTAATTGAACCAACCGTCAACAGGAATAGTACTCACTATGCGTAATCCAATATCGCCCCAATAATATGAGGATCCGATATTGGGGTCACTACGCATAGGGCCTTACTCTTTCGAGAAGCAAAGAGCCCGATCCAGATGCACTTGCATACAGGAGCTGTCACTTTGGACATGCGTCTCCTATATGCAATCCCTGGCGACGGAAACCCTTCGCCTTGACAGGAGACCATGGATGTCACTTATGCGATCCTCCACCTCATATTCAAATTTTAATTAATTATCATGAATCATATTCATATAATTAGTTCTTCCAAGGGAAATACACATCTATTCATAATAGAGTATATTAATTGGATATAATTAGTTCAATCTCATTAAATCAATTATCAATCCAATTCAATCAACAAACTTGATTGGTTTTACTTGAATATTTATATATATGGTATTATCTCAAAGTACGTATTAATTCGAATTTTAATAATTAGAAAAATACACCTTGATTTCTCCGGCATTATCGAGTCCCTACCCGCTGTCATGATCAGTACTGGCAGGAGTGGGACGAACCACAACCGGTGCGACCCGCTACCCCAACGCTCCCCGACTAGACACCATATCCACCTCAGGAAAGGATAATGCCAAATAGATCAATGTGTACTTGAGATGATCATCGGTTCTTCATTAAATTATATCATATAGTAATAATCAAAACAACTTTGATTATAAGGAAATTTGCTAGACAAATTCCCAATCCTATTCAAGCAAGTTGTTTGTTGATTGTGTTTCCAATTATGATCTAGATCAAATCTAATCAATTCATTGATTGAGGCCATGCCAATTAAAGAAATAATCATCATTAAATATTTCTCAAATATTTTTCATAATTATTTTATGAAATTAACAATTAATTTCACTAATTGACAATCACATGATTCTTGATTAGGAATGTAATTTCAGCAGTGACCCATACTTACTAAAATTAACATATCTCAATCAAATCAAATCCAAATTATGCAAAATCAGTTTCAAATATTGCTAATTTGATTTATGACAGAACTTAAGTGATATTTCACGCATTTCTAGGCATATCAAAACAGTAATTAACTCATTAATCATGTTAAGATTCGCAGCTCCCGCAACAGTGAATACATGTTCATTAAAACGACCATATCTCGAGAAAACGAAATCTAAATTACGTAAACTCAGATCCTATGGTTTCCTTATTTAATGGGGACCAAAATCCAATTATTATTTTCGTATTTAAATAATTTAAATAGGACCGAAAATAATCACTAAACAGATGTGAGAAAATGAAATGCGACAAAAACTTTCGCAAACCCTAACGAACCCAAGTCGTCCTAGGTTTATTGATCATATCCAAAACCTTTGACCTAAGGCTTTGATACCAATTGAAGGATATGACATATCCTCAAGCGCATCACAGAAGCGTGAGCGTCGTATCGAATACGACGAGGAACGACTAGTCACACTAGTTACTCTATGCATCGGAATTAAAAAAAATTATGCGACGAAACTACATGATCCAAGAACACTTCTCGGATCGTTTCATCTAAACTACAAACAAGTAATAGGATTACCTCTTGAAGCATGGCAGCGATCGAGTCTCTAAAAGTAGAGACCTCATGTCTCAAGTCCGATCCGACGGAGGAGACGCTAGCGAGCGTGTTTATGAAACACGTGCTTCTCGCAATCCTTGTTGATGATCCAAGCGGCGAATCTCCTGATCTTGACACACGAGATCCAATGTCTTCTTCACGAGCGATGCACACCGGAGGACACAGAGATCCACGAGTAAACGATCGGGCAACATAACGACGATGCTGCGGCGATGGAGAACTTTTCTAGGTCACCCATGGAGGATGACCACATGAGAGAAGAAGAGAGGACGTGTAGAGAGAGAGACTTATGTTCTCATTGTGTGTAAAGAAGATAAAAAGGGGTGCCTTTATATTGGGATCCATGGATCTCAATCCATGGACAACACAAATCCAATTGCTCTCATTGATTTGTGTTTCTTTTAATGGCTAAGAATTGTGTTGGTAGAAACCAACAATAATTAATTTAATTTAGATTAAATGTATATTGATAAATCAATATGATTTAATCCCAAATTAAATCAATCAAGCATGGAGATTATGGAATGAAGATTGCCTCCTTCCATAATATGGGATTTGGTGGCAATCTCATGTAATCTCATGATATCTCATTAGATTATATTATTCCATGGAAATCTCCAAGATTTAAAACAACACTTATTGTAAATTATTCAACAAAAAAATTTAATAATTATTTTGTGAATATTGCAATCTTGCCATTGGAAAATTTTGAATCACATTCACAACCCAAAATAAAAAGTGAATTACATTTTCAATTAGTTGTCTAATGTGAATCCAATTCACATCAATATTTAATTAACAAATATAAATTACAAACTGCTCTCTCTTATATATTATAAATCACATTTATAATATATATGATTAATATGGATAGTGCTATCCACATATATTCATATCCATGATAATTAAATCACATTTAATCATCATGGATCTCTATTCTCATGTACCCAAATAATGTGAATCAAACTCATATTATTTACATATTTAATAATTAAATCACATTTAATTATCTAAGGTAACTTTCCTTATAATATGAATCAAATTCATATTATTCATGATAATTAAATCACATTTAATTATCCATTTTGTCAATGCTCGGATACATATATCAACAATGAAATTATCCTGAACTCTTTCAAGGATAATGCGCTTTCTCCAAAATACTTGGAGATAAGGACACAGCGATTATATTGTTCCACATATAGTGACTTGGATATTGAGATCACATCTCAAAACCAGATCTCGGCCTCCCATAGATGCTTGATTAAATCAAGACCGCAAATCTAATCTTCTCATTGCATCTGAATCACATTCAGATCAATGTCCAACAATTGGGCTAAGATTAGATTACTTCTATACTGAGAGGAGTCACTAAAATCCATACCCGTTTCATCGCTCCCTAGGAATGGAAGTGTCATGGTTATACAACCGTTTATGATCACATCACCCTCAGGTATTCCAAATACCTGTACATCCTGCATACTGGAAGACCCAGAATAATCCCGCAGTATATGATTAATTACACTGTCTACTTCAGGGATTTATCATTAAGTTTCTCATTTGATTATTGGGAGTTGGTATCGATCATATACTTTCCAAAAGCACATATCATACCCAGGTGTTGATCATATGCTTTCTAAAAGTATATATCAAACCTACAAATTCAGTCAAGCTTCCAAAGCGAGACGACCGTGCACAGAATTTGATTCTTCCCAATATCTCATGAGTGAGCTCATGTCTTACGGTTTAGTAATGAACCTGTATGATCCCTTTGAGAGATCGTATTACTCATATGCCCTTATATGCACACCAGCGCGCCGGTGTATAGACCTTGATTAGTTCATCAACCTATTGGTCTGCCAAATGTACATACTCAGATATATAGTAACACATCTGTCTACAGTCAGAGGATGCGTGCCTATATCATGACAACATACGACATATTATCTCGATCTCGTTAAGTCAACTCTTTGACCTAACTAATCTGACACCTCCGAATCTCTATTCCCATGCAGAGGACCTGCATCAAGAGGTCGGTCAGATTCAGCCTAAATGAGAAAGGATTGCCATCTACTACTCAGGATGGAGATCATCTCTCAACAATCATTCGACGGTGCTTGATGAGTCCCCAATCTAACTCTTTAGATGTTCATCTAAGCACCCGCCTCTATGATTCAATATTTGAATCAACAGCTGTATGATCATCAAGATGGTCATGGTACATAACCCTAATTGTACTAAGGGACCTATTATGCAAATTATCTATTCTTCATTTCAGATCAGGGAATGATATTCGCAATAACATTTTTTGCATAATGGCTTGCCTTGGGCTCGCATGTCCAACAGTCCTTTTATGACACTTGCATATCTCCTAGTAAATGTGCTCGCATCCAATGCGAATGTTGCATCTTATGCAACCAATACTCAATGTTGTTAGTTATAGTGTTATTGACACTACAACTCATTAATTATTCTAACCAGTATGTAATTTCTATCATCCTTATCAGAAGACCCTTATTCCTAGTCTATCTTCTAAGGTATCCGCAGTTAAGACCTTTTAGATCTCTATCTACAAAGTCTTAAGCTCTTGAAGATAAGACTTTGATATCACTATCTCAAAAAGTCTTGTCATCTTTGAAGATATAGTTATTACTGCAACTAAGTGTTTTATCTCCATAGTAGGATTAGTAACAGTTTACTACTCCTACTGCGTGGCAGACATCTGACTTTTGTACACATCTAACATACATCTGGCTTCTCATAACTGATGCACAAGGGCAAACAGTTTTAGCATTCACTTCCTCAACTCTTTGAGGTGTTATCCCTTCGGATAGGTCAGTACCATATCTTAAGGGAAGGAAGTCTTTCTAGGAATTTTCCAGAAAATGAAAACGTCCAAGGTGTGCCACTAATGTGACGGTCCCAATACCCTCTTTTCTTTGCTTCTGAACAACTTCATAACTAAGATCTAAGAGGTATTTTTGAGATCTTATCTCAAGGTATGGGATAGCCAAACTATAAAACACTTAATATTATTCTTATATCATTCCAAATGATTAGGATATTATATACATTTAGCACGATAAACACAATGGCACCCCCATTAAGCTTCACATGGTTCATTAAGATTCAGAGACCTTCTCATCAGGTTCCCTCTTTTTCTTGAAGATCCATTTAAACCTTAACAGGTCTTACCAATATAGGTGGATCCTCGAGGATCCATATACAACACTTGTATATGAAGTCTACCTTAGACATTATTGCTAACATCCACCTTTCCATGACATGATCTTCAGAAGCTTCATCCTATGAAGTTCGATCATTGTCAGTCTTAACTGACACATAGAATTCATCCTCAAACTCATTTGAAGAGGTATGAGTGTTTTATCTTTAGTTGTCCTTTTAGTTGCTAATAGGAGTCTCATTATCTTTCAAGATTCAATGAGTTCCTTTAATTCATTTTCATCTTGATTCTCAAGAGTCTCATCTTCTATGAATCATATCCTTAGAGATGAAATCTTTTAAGAATCTCAAGGTCATAAAGTAGATAGCCAATACCATCCTTTATTTTCCTAATGAAGTAACACTCTCTGGTGCTAGATTCCAACTTATTTGCATGGAACCTTATATATTGTAGTCTTTACTACACGTACAAGTTTTTATCATTACGTTTCTCATTCGATCATTGGGAGTCAGTGTCGATCATATACTTTCCAAAAGCATATATCATACCTAGGTATTGATCATATACTTTCCAAAAATATATATCAAACCTACAAATTTAGTCAAGCTTCCAAAACGAGACGACCGTGTACGGAATTTGATTCTTCCCAATATCTCATGAGTGAGCTCATGTCTTCCGGTTCAGTAAATGAACCTATATGATCCATCTGAGAGATCGTATTACGCATATGCCCTTGCATGCACACCAACGCGCCAGTGTATCAGAGGATGCGTGCCTATATCGTGACAACATATGACATAGGTCTTTGGTTATCTTGATCTTGTTAAGTCAACTCTTTGACCTAACTTATCTAACATCTCTGAATCTCTATTCCTATGCAGAGGACCTACATCAAGAGATCGGTTAGATATCGGCCTTTAGAGAAAGGATTGTCATCTCCTTCTCAGGCTGGAGATCCTCTCTCAATAAGCATTTGACGGTACTTGATGAGTCCTCAATCTAACTCTTTAGATATTTTATACAAGCACCAGCCTCTATGATTCAACTATTGAATCAACAGCTTTATGATCATTAAGATGGCCATGGTACATAACCCTAATTGTACTAAGGGACCTATTATGCAAATTATTTATTCTCCATTTCAGATTAGAGAATGATATTTGCAATAACATTTATCGCATAATGGATCGTCATGCGCTCACATATCTAACACCTTGTACATAATTATAAACAATAATAACCCTAATAAAGTTCTTTGTATCACCCTTGTATAAAAGATATAAATAACCACTAACTCCCGTAAAAAAATAAAAATTCCTAGCGTAAATTCCTCAACCAATTCTTTTAAATATGCACACACTCCCGTGTAAATACTTGTACATACTTCTTTCACTAACCCTTATTAATAAATCTCTAAAAATTTTAAAATTTTCAAAACACACAAAATTTTGCAAAATGCTTTCAAAATTGCATAAAAATTTGCAAAACTTTTTCCAAAAATCCACAAAAATTTCGAAATAAAGAAAATTTGCTTCATAAAAATTTTCTTGCATTTGCATAACATTTGCATTTTTTTGAAATAATAATGACAATTGAATAAATCTAAATAAAGTCTAATGATTGGAGCTTGGTCTAGACCTTAATCCACCTAGTTTCAAAAGAGCCCGTTCAGGACTAGAATTGTGACACTTCAGGTCACCTTTACTTAATTCTTTAGGTTCCATGAGACTATGTTCATGAGTCAATTCAATATGTCTAACTAGAACCCTTCATGTCATCCATACAACTCTTGAGACAGTGGTTTGACTAGAGACCTCACACTTAACACTTAGCTCAACCCAGATGGTTTGTTGAAAAATCTTGAAGTCTACGTCGGGACGATACTTGACCGCTTCGTCAAGGGTGTCTCAGGAACCATTCTTGGGAACTGTCGAAACCGGTACTTCAACTCACTTCCTCTAGTAGCATGGACATCTAACGACTGGAGACTAGATTGAAATAAAGCTTCAGATGAGGAATGGTCTATTAGCACAACTTTTTCCAAGACCCTAAAAAAGGGAGGAACAAAAGATTCTATATCCATCAGGGCAAAACAAAAATGCAGAGCAATGTAATACAAATAAAATATCTAAAAAAACCCGCACCAAAAATTCCAAAAAATAACGAGCTTCCAGAAAATGCCTGCTTCTTGGTGAAGACTCGGTTACACTCACCGAGCTTAATGCGACTACACCGGTCCATTTCCACTTCTTTTCATATTCTTTTAGGATTCTTTCCCCTTTGATTGTGCACCAGATGCACCTGACCCTAAAAGGAAATACCCGTCTCCCCAAGGATGATCTTCTAGAGGAGGAAACTCCTTGATAGTTCAGTTATTTTATGGGAAGAGCTAGCAAATTCGCACACATGGTACTTGTCATTTCAAGGTTGTGAGAGCATGTGACTGGAAGGATGGTTTTGATCAGACTGTGATTGTAATTGAATAAGAGAGCATGAAACCTAATGGTTGTTGTGTCACACTTCCCAGCCTTAATGGTTCTGAACAAACCAAGAATCCAAAGGTCTTAACTGAGCTCCAAACTTTGATTTTGTTAAGACAAGTTTAAAAGTTAAAATCATTCCAAGTTCTTTCCTTTTATTTTCTTTAATTTCTTTTCTGCACTCATTCTCATAAGTGTTTGCTAGGGACTAGCAAAGGAAATATAGGGGGTGATGAATATCCATTTCATCACCTTTATTCTTTCATTTTGACATTAAATCCCTAGCTAAATGCATGAATATAACATTAATTTGTACAAAATAACATTCATTTATTTATACATAAATACTTTATAAAAAGCTATACTTAATTCCAAAATAAAAGAATAAAGTAAAGAAATGAAAAAGAATGAAGTGTCAAAGATATTGAGTGACCCTAGACCCCGAGACCCAGTCATCATGATAACTTAGTTGACAAGGAATAAAGTAGGGGGAGATAGGACAGATAAATTGTACAGAAAACTCTCAAAAACCTTAATTTGATTTGACAATAAATAGCCTTTTGCGTCCTATTTTATTTTCTTATTTTTATACCTCAAATAATAAAACCCTCTATATGAAATTTGTACACAAAAATAAAAGAAAACTACAAAATTGTTTTCACACAAAAATAATGCACAGTACATACAAGACATACAAAATAAAAAATCGCAAAGAAAACTTCCCATACCTGTATCCCTCCATACAAACTCAAAATTGACCAAAATCACCTTTATTATTCATAAAAATAAATTATCTATTTAATGAAGGTGGCTTCAATAAAAACACTGTATATGTGTATATACTATTCAATATATTTATTTCTTATATTTTTCACTTCATTATATTTTCATATACTTGTAAATATTATTTAAAATATATTTCAATAATAAACATAAAATAAAAACATTAAAAATTGAGTAATAAATAAGGTATTAAACTATATAGATAAACTATACTTATATAATACATGCACATATTTATTTCAGTAAATAAATAAAATAAAAATACAATAAAAACATGTAAAGGTGTAAATAAATAAGTTATAAATATATAAAATTCTTGTACATAATAATAAAATAAAAAATACAAATAAAAATATACAAAATACCCATATATATACCTATGTATATATATGTAATTATTAACATCTAATAAATAGTCTTATAAAAATAAATAAAAATAGTAATAAAATACTGCATAAAGTGATAAACTTTTTTATGCTTTAACTAAAAATCAATTAAATCATTTATTATTTTTTATCGAATTAACAATGAAATTATACCCGACCTTTTTCTGGTTGGTCTAGGTGGATCAAGCAGGGGCCGACTTTTGTTGACCGTGCGGGTCAACTGCTCGGCCTTCACCGTCCACCCGTGTCAGACCTCGTGACTATCCGACTTCTTCCCCTTCGCACGCTTCCTCCACTATGTCATTTCTCCTCAAGCTCCACCCAATCGATAGCCCCGTCATCCCTGACCTTTGCCCATACCTTAGGTTCCACCAACCACCTCCAGATCTCATGCCATTTGCTTCACCTTTTTACCCATTACCATGCCTATAAATATCACCCCGACTTCCATTCTGATTTTGATCTTCCTTCCTCTACTGTAATCATAAAGGGATTCATTTGCAGAGCCTCCTTGGTGACAGCAAGCGAAGCCCAACCCTATGGCATGGATAAGGTAGAGTTCTTGGTCGATCCAGCTGTCGTCGGAGCCTATCTCGGATGAGGTTCCCCACATGCTCGATATACCCCAGTCAAGCAACTTAGGTATTTTTTCTTTGCGTATTTACTTCCGACATTATAGTTTAGCTTTTATTTCTGACAAGTAGGCCTTAGTTTAGCGTAACTTTAAGATTTTGATTTGTTGGAGCATCATGTGCCAGCTCTAATTCACTTATTCCTTGACTATTTATCGGCGCATCTTCACCCACCTTCTCTCCTCGGCATTTTCTTCGCATTTCCCCCATTTTCACCTATAATTCTGCAAGAATAAGAGCTTTCGAGCTCCACCCTCCACCCTTCGTCGGAGCTCCTTCATACCTTATTCCTACGTGTATCCAGCTTCAAAGAGGGTTGAGCACATCCCCCTCGTCCCCTCTTTCTGTTTGAGCAGACACAGAAGCCTAGCAGCGCCTAGAGCAGGTTTTAGAGCTCATCTTGCAACTCCAGGCATCTTGCAGCTCCAGGCCCCCTTCGATGGGGCCCAGACTCATCTGAAACCACCTGCATGAGTGGCGAGGTCCCACGAGTGTAGTGGATTCGATGGAAAAGTGAATGGTGATCGGATCCATGCGTAATCGTCGAAGGAAGCTCGTTTATGGGGTGTTCTTTGTGAACCCTCGAGGGCCGTTCGTTCAAGGGAAGGCCTCCAGGTTCTGTCTCCCCAATAGGATCAAACACAAACCACTACGTACCTTGAGTTTTTGATTGAGTTAAGAGGGGCACATGTGGAGAATTAAGGATGTGATGCCCCCCTCCCCGCGGGGAAGACGTCAGACCTAACTCCCAAGGATCCATATACTCAGTAATAGCCACATTCATATATCATGATTAACAATCAAAATGTAAAGTAGGAAAATTAGATCATAAAATGCTCCATGGACATTTACATATTCATGGTTCCCAAAAAAATTACAATTAACAATAGAGTCCACAATGTATTTCTACATGACTAGAAACATAAACTTTATAGGCTACAAAAGCATAACAACAACTAGTACAACTCTACAAGTGAAGATATACCATAAGTCTGGTAAAAACTGTAGAAGCTCAAGTCACTACTACTGCTCAATGACCTGCAAACCTGGATGGGTTTCCAAAGAAGTATGTATGAGCAAAAAGCTCAGTACAACTAAACCATGCTAACACTACACTAAGCAGTAAGTACAAAAAAGTAAATAAAGGGATGTTCATGTTCCATTATTATTCTTTTTTTGCTCATTATTGTTTACTATTCCAATCATCAATAAATGATTATTATAAGTTGTATACAATCTACTACTTGTACTCTACATGTGACAATATTAGCATTTATAAATGAGCTCATCAACTTTGCATATACTTACAAGAGTCGTTAAGGTTAACATATACACGTATGTCCATAGATATACCATTTGAGATATCTTGCCATCGTTGTTGAGTTCAAACATTAATAATAAAACTCAACAGTCACAACATGTGCATTGGAGCAACTAACTCAAGCCAACAACTCCAACTCCAACTTGAACCCATTTCCCCAGCTTACCCACCACAAGGGGATTACTCGGGAACGATTACACCACGATCAAATGGGACCGCACCGGATACACCCTTATGAGGAAGTACGAGTCTTCAACGAGTGCCGTACTAGGGACGCAGACACACCTACTGTACATGTAGCACTACGCGCAACTGAAAGAGTCGTGGAACATACCGATATACTCGCGTAACCAGAACTAACACTCCATCTAGTACTCATTGTGACTACGAGAGTTGTGCCCCACTCTCGGGTTTGCTAGCTTCTTTAATCATGACAGATACATTCAAACAACGATAAAGTGATAATTCAATCTTACTTCTATTTATTAATTTAATACTTACTTAATAATAATATCACATTGATCTTAGGATTTCCTTCAGTTGGTTAGAGAAATTTGCAGTGTCTAACTTCGAATATTCATATTCACTCATGGATTGTTTATTTCACAAACAAGCGTGCGCCAAATCATACGACAGTTTTCCAATTTAGTAATCTATAACCATGTATTATTTTATTGTCCTTGCCATACAGATCTTGTTCCCTAAATACAGTGATAATCAGATAAGTAGTTTGTCAGTACCTCGTTATGTTGTTCGCCTCCAGAAAGTCCGATAAAGGTCTAATGGATACTACGTGACTTGAACAATATAATTATATATATACTTTCATTTTTCCTTCATAAACATTAGTACAACAGCTGATCGCGTACAACTGCTAATCCAGAAGTACATGATTTTAACACCTTCCACATGTGGTAATGAAAAGCTTTTATTATTACACCCATCTTATTATCTACTATATGTAAACAGGTAATTACAATGTAAATACATAGAGAATGTGGTTCCTTATTATAATGACATGTAAGTGTAACACTCACAAAAATTTGCCAGCTAATTATTGGTATTCATGCTTATGTCTACGGTTTATTTGGTTAAAGTGTGATCAGTCTCTAATTTATTTAGAATAATCTTAATTCTCATTAAGGATGTGGAATTTTCACTGCACAAGTAATGAATGTTTTCAGGAAAAAAATCCCCGCTGAATGATTGGAAAGTTCCCCTTACTCTCTAATATCGTAAAAAAACAATACACCCAAGCAATTGGAGAATTTGACAAAATAAAATAAATTGGTTACATTAAAATAGTAGACAAGCAGGCAACAAACTGCGCCGCTAGTTCTTTTTGAATTGCAAAACTAATCCTTCTAAACACTACATCCGTAAACTTAGAAACCATCACATTAGTGTAAGTAATTTCGTTCTCTCTCCATTTTCTTAAGAACTTCCTTAATACACAATTAATTAAAATATAAATGGCAAAGTCGTATTTATTTTAAAACTATAACGTATGATGTGTAGTGCATGACTTTATTATATAGATTTAAGATTTCGTTTGTTTAAAAAAAACGGTTAGGTATATGTCCGTTCTTGAATTATAAAAAACATGCGTCTTTATAAGTCCATAACAGCCTATTATGAATAACAAGGTATAATTTCATGACATTCAACCGACTATTATTCATTTGACATAATAAACTATAAACGTGAATTGCATGTCTATAGCAATGTTAACTAGCAAAGAGCATCAAAACTTACCTCGTAATTGATGACTTCTCTTTTAAAGTTAACAAAGACAACAAGGAAATCAAATCATAGCTTAAACATATATTGGTTGGAATTGAAGAAAACAAAACAGTGCTTCCCCATACTGAAACGGCCAATGATCAATTTAGTTCGTTGTTAAGGAAAGCAAAACATAACGTACGTGAGTTCTGTGTACAATGGCATTAACATATCACGATGGTTATTATTGATGCTCCAAAATCCCAAAGGCCACACATTTCTTCCATGTACGACCATCAAAATGCATTATAGTAATAATTAAATCTGTATTTATTGTGTTGATATGACCAATGTATGGCATGTTCAATAAAAGGTAGAAAAATGTATAATGTCTTATTAGGAGAAAGAACTCTTTGGCTTATTGCGGCATGCACATACAAAGGAATTCTTGGGTAACAAACCAATATCAATCATCATGAAGATTGTCCTTTCCTTATCCTATATTTAAGTCTTCAAATAAACGATTGTGATTTCAATCAATTACGTGTTCCCAAGAATAAAATATTCTTTAGGCACAAATCACATTACAATATCACCTATGTCTCTAATTATTTTAAAAGATATCGTACTAAAAATCGTGTGGAAATAAACAATAAGGAGATATAGAATTATCATTAGACATATACATTCTATGCAAAAACTCTAAGTTATTTCCAAGTCCTTTGCAAGCATCTAATCCATCCATGTAATAAAAAATACATCATCACATCTTTGGTTTCACCATTTAGGATTATAATGCATATGGATTTAGCAAAAGCATCATTTAGCCTTCTTTTATTTCTTTAGGAATATAAACAACCATCAATCTCCACACCAAAAGGGAGAAACCCAATCCAGCAAGAGGGACATGAAGGTCCATGGGACACAAGCACGGTAAGAAAATTGTAAACAAAAAGGGTAGGGGATCGTGCCTATATGTTGTTCGTGCATTCAACTTCATATCTATGTTCTAAGTAGTTTCCACGCATCATCATGATCACGGAAATCCTCTAATCCAAAATAAACCTTTGCTTAGGTCTAACCCATAAATAAAATCTTGAAAAGAAGAGGGCATGAGAGATGATCTTACACTTCTAGTGGTAGATCCGTGTAGAGGATGGCGAGGGGAAACTCCTCTCCAAAAATGATGTTGATTCGCCACTTCCGTGACGCTCTGATGGAGCTACAAGGAGCTTGGGAGGTGGGAGATCATAGGTGGTGGCTAGGGTTTGCAAATAAGAGGAGAGAACATTCCAAGGGATCCTTTATAGCCCTAAACTCATATTTGGGCAGATATCTTAAGAGGGTCATGCCAAAATCCCGTATAACCACTTAAGAGTTGACCCCTCTTTACTAAAATGAACATATCTCATTCATCCGATGTCCAATTTGCAAAATTTGTATGCATTGGAATCCTGACGACGATACACATCCAATAAGCTATCTTATTTTATAATCATATCAAAATTCAATTTTCCATAAATTTTAAATGGGCTGTAACTATTTGATCATCATCAAATTGACCAAGTTGCAGTACTAAAAACCTGGGGTTTCACAGAGGACCACCTGATGAAGCACATTTAAGGGTAAATTTCATGAGAGCCCCCTCTTCTTTTGTATTGTCTAGTAGGTCCTATAAATATTGACTTTAGTTTTAATTTGGAAAACACATAATCAATGGATGAGATTGATTTGTGTTTCTCTTAATGGCTAAGATGTTGTTGTAAAAATACAACAACTAATGATTTAATTTACATTAATTTTCATTAATAAATAAACAAAAATTATTTTCAAATTAAATCATCTTTGATAAGAGAAAAGATAATGAAGAGAATAAACCAATCTCCCCATAAGAGGGGACGGCTACTCTTCTCCTCATGGAGAGTTGTAACCGTCCCCTCCTCTTTGGTGGACTTGGTCTATCTCTTCAAATTATCATGAGATCTCATTATCTCATGATATATACCATCATCTCTTGTTGACAATATTTTCACAAAAATAATTCCAAATTATCTTGTGGAAAATATCAACCATGCCATCGAAATTATGTGAATCTTATTCACAACTCAAAACTAAATGTAATTATATTTTTCAATCAATTGTTCAATGTAAATCCAATTCACATTAACAATTAATCAACAAATATAAATCACAATATGCTCTCTCTATAATATTATAAATCACATTTATAATATATATGATTAACACGGATAGTGCTATCCACATTATTCGTATCCATGATGATGAAATCACATTTAATCATCTTGGATCTCCTTTTTCTCATGTGTCCAAATAACATGAATCACATTCACATTATTCACATCTTCTTGATAATTAAATCACATTTAATTATCTTAGATATATCTCCTTATATCATGATAATTAAATCACATTCAATTATCAATTTTCTCGATACTTGGATACATATATCAACAATGAAATTATCCATGAACTCTTTCAAGGATAATGCACTTTCTCCACGGATACTTGGAGATAAGGACAGGGCAATTGTATTGTTCCACGTATAGTGACTTGGATGTTGAGATCACATCTCAAATCCAGATCTCGGGCCTCCCATAGATGCTTGATTAAATCAGGACCGCAAATCTAATCTCGTCATTGCATGAATCACATTCACATCAATGTCCAACATTTGGACCAAGATCAGATTACTTCTCCACTGAGAGGAGTCAATAAAATCCAGATCCATTTCATCACTCCCTAGGAATGGAAGCGTCATGGTTATACAATCGTTTATGATCACATCACCCTCAGGTATTCCCAACACCTGTACATCCTGCATACTGGAAGACTCAGAATAAACCCGAAGTATTAGATCAACTTTATATTGTCTACTTCAGGGTTTTATCAATAAGTTTCTCATTTGATCATTGGGAGTTGGTATCGATCATATACTTTCCAAAAGCATATATCATACCTAGGTCTTGATCATATACTTTCCAAAAGTATATATCAAACCTACAAATTCAGTCAAGCTTCCAAAGCGAGACAACCATGCACGGAATTTGATTCTTCCCAATATCTCATGAGTGAGCTCATGTCTTTCGGTTCAGTAAATGAACTTGTATGATCCCTTTGAGAGATCGTATTACTCATATGCCCTTATATGCACACCAGTGCGCCGGTGTATAGACCTTGGTTAGGCCATCAACCTATTGGTCTGCCAAATGTACATACTCAGACATATAGTAACACATCTGTCTCCGGTCAGAGGATGCGTGCATGTATCGTAATAGCATACGATATAGGGCTTTGGTTATCTCGATCGTTAGGTCAACTCTTTGACCTAACTAATCTGACACCTCTGAATCTCTATTCCTATGCAGAGGACCTGCATCAAGAGGTCGGTCAGATACCAGCCTTTAGAGATAAGGATTGCCATCTCCTACTCAGGCTAGAGATCATCTCTTAATAATCATTTGACGTTGCTTGATGAGTCCTCAATCTAACACTTTAGATATTCATCCAAGCACCATCCTCTATGATTCAATTATTGAATCAATAGATGTATGATTATTAAGATGGCCATGGTACATAACCCTAATTGTACTAAGGGACCTATTACGTAAATTATTTATTCTTCATTTTAGATCAGGGAATGATATTTGCAATAACATTTATTGCATAATGGCTTATCGTGGGCTCGCATGTCCGTCAATCTCTCACTAGCCCAGAGAGCCATTAATAGGCTAATCATTTAAACCTACACTCATGTGACAATC
This sequence comes from Ottelia alismoides, assembly GCA_037367405.1. Classification (NCBI taxonomy): domain Eukaryota; kingdom Viridiplantae; phylum Streptophyta; class Magnoliopsida; order Alismatales; family Hydrocharitaceae; genus Ottelia; species Ottelia alismoides. Next base: position 720,172 of record JAZKJV010010206.1, on the reverse strand, counting down.
ATAGACTATTTAGAAAATAGATAGGTAAGCTGATTAGTCACTCTGTTCCCAAAAGACTATGCCAAGTCCTTTTACGACACTTGCATATCTCATAGTAACAGTGCTCGCATCCAATGCGAATGTTGCATCTTATGTAACCAATACTCAATCTTGTCAGTCCTAGTGTCCTTGACACTACAGCTTAATAATTATCATAACCAGTATTTTCATAACCCTTATCAGGATACCCTTATTCCTGGAGATCACTATCTCTTAAGGTATCCAGAGTTAAGACTTTTTAGATCTCTATCTATAAAGTCTTAAGTTTTTGAAGATAAGACTTTGAGATCACTATCTCAAAAAAAAATATTGTCTTCTATAAAGATTTTGTTATTACTACAATTAAGTGTTTTCTCTCCATAGTAGGATTAGCAACACTTTACTACTCCCACTACATGGCAGATATCTGGCTTTGTACACATCTAGCATACACTCAGCTTTTCGTAACTGATGCACAAGTGCAAGTACTTCTAGCATTCACTTCCTCAACTCTTTGAGGTGCTATCCCTTTAGATAGGTCAGTACCATATCTTAAGAGATGGAAGCCTTTCTTGGAATTTCTAAGAATGGAATATGTCCAAGGTGTACTACAAATGTGACAATCCCAATATCCTCTTCTCTTTGCTTCTGAACAACTTCAGAACTAAGATTTAAGAGGTATCCTTGAGATCACATCTCAAGGTATGGAATAGCCAGTCTATGAAACACTTATTATCATCCTTATATCATTATGAATGATTAGGATATTATCTACATTTAGCACAATGAACACAATGGCACTCCCACTAAGCTTCACATGGTACACCAAGATTCTATCTGAAATCATAACCATTATAATTTCATCAAATCTTATGTTCCAACTACAAGAAGCTTATTTGAGTCCGTAGATGGAGTTCTTCAGCTTGCACACTTTGCTTTCCTCAACCATGAAGACCTGGGGCTACTTCATGTGAATATCCTTAGAGAGATATCCGTGGAGGAACGCAATCTTGACTTCCATCTTGAAGATGCCAAAGTCAAGTTGTGTAGCTATAGTTAGCAATAATCTGATGAGTTTAAGCATGGTCACTTGGAGAGCAAGTCTCATCGCAAGCGATGTCTTCTATTCAGTGTGTAGCTCATGGCTACGAGCCGTGCTTTGAAGGTCCCTACCTTCTAATCAGGTTTCCTCTTTCTCTTGAAGATCCATTTACACCTTAATGGGACTTACCCATATAGGTGGATCCTCGAGAGTCCATATACAACACTTGTATATGAAGTCTACCTTAGACCTTTATTGCAAACATCCATATTTCCATGTCATGATCCTCAGGAGCTTCATTACATGAAGTCCGATCATTGTCAGACTTAACTGACACAGGGAATACATCCTCAAACTCATTTGAAGAGGTATTAGTGCTTTATCTTTAATTATCCTTTTAGTTTCCGATTTCAGGAGCCTCATTATCATCTCAAGATTAAATGAGTTCCTTTACTTCATTTTCGTCTTGATTCTCAAGAGAGTCATCCTCTAAGAATCACATTCTCAGAGATGAGATCTTTTAAGAATCTCAGGGTTATAAAGTACGTATCTAATACCATCCTTTATTTTCCTAATGAAGTAGCACTCTCTAGTGCTTAATTCCATCTTACTTGCATGGAATCTTATTAAGGATATATAGTGTAGTCTCTACTACATATATACCTAGAAACTAACAGGCAATTATGCTAAAAATTCATCATTGATCAAATCATGTCACACATGATCCAATTGTATCTCCCTACAACTCTATTGAGTTTAGGTGTGTTAGGAGGATTGAGATAGAAATGATATTCACATCTTCATAAGGTATTCTTTGAATTTATCTAACAGGTACAAGCTACCTAGATTAGATCATATTCATTTCATCATTCTTCAAAATTTGGTTCTAAACCAAAATTATGAAATCTTTGAACATTTCAAAGTTTTCTTAGGTGAAGAGAAGAAATCTCATATCATACATACTCATCAATAGATATCACATATCCATAATGTTTATTATGATATCGATGATCCACATACATCAATATGTATGAGATCTTGAATACCTCGACATCTAACACCTTTCCCAGAGAAGAGTGTATTGGACATTTTACTTTGAATACTATATTCACAAGTATGTAAGATTTGAAATTTTAGACATTCTAAAGTTTCATATCTTACTAGTCCATTGATCTCATCAACAGACATATGTCCAAAACTTGATGCCAGATCATTGTCAAATGATCTTCATCCTCCTATTGATCTTTTAAAGGTTTAATTTTCAGTTTTAGAAATCTTAATGAACCATTCATTAATTTTCTAATTTAGTGGAGTCCACTAGATGTTAGATTACTATCTGAAATATATCCATCATAACCTTTTATGATAATTCTATCTCAGAATTCATGTTTATTTCCAACATTTAGAGACAAACGATGAGTGTATTCTAATATCTATGTCATAGAGACATTCTCTAAGACTAAGGGCTCTCCCACTGAGAATATGAAGTCCATTTATCTAATAGAGATTGTTGCAACAATTGCATCAATATCCATGTGGATGACTATAAACCTTAAGATCAAATTTTCCAGTCTTCTAAAACATTGCAACCCATTGCAAGTGTTGTTAGAAGATTGAGATACAATTATAAGACTTATTCAATAAGCAAGTCAATATCAATGATTTATGTAGATTATTCTGATGCTCTATCCGAGTCCTTCTCTAAGGATTCTAGACAGACTTGATAGTCATACTATTAACACACCAACTTATTGTAGTATTGGCATTCATCCAACTCTTAGGATGTCATATAGAAGTCATAGAAGTATTGTCAACTCTTTGACTATCCTTCTCATCTTGGGTCTGACCCATGCTTCCACTGTGCTCCCTCCATCTATAAACAACCATTGCTTAAGACTAAGGATCTCTTATGTTAAATTCAAAAGAATTCAATGTAAGATCATTTCAACATTTATACATGCTTCATTAAATTCATACAATATGAATATTATGAAGCTTCATGAATGACTAGAGTATAGACAGTAGAATGATGACACTCATCATGTCTACATCCATCTAGATTCTCAAAACATTGGTTCAGGTAGGTATTCAAACATTTTTGAATACATCATCTCTTATAGAGCTACCATTCTGCATGATGCAGTGAGTCATGTTATTCATGATAAATGTCAAGAGCACATATGTATGCCATAATATTTTCTTAGATCATTATAAGGATTAATTTGACAACTACGATCATCATCGACATGTCACTTCCAAAGTACACTCGATGAAAGATCAAGACTATAGAGACATACGAACCCTAAGGTAATGTCTTATTGTCCTATTTAATTGCCATTCCTCATTATGTTGAGGAAACTTGCACATTACAACCACATACATTATGTGTCCAACTGCAAGTACAATATCTGGATCATGAGTTCGATCCATGATACTTTACTGGTTATTATTGAGTATAACATTGAGTGGGGTTTATGAAGGATTATCTGAAATAAAAAATTTGCATAAGTGTATATATTATATATATACATATTCTACTTTGATTTAGGAGTTTTATATCAAAGTTGTCTTGCCTTGTCAAAACTGAAAGTTCATTCCCTTCATCACTTTCAATGTAAGAGATATACTTACCATTATATCTCAAGAAAGATCTGGGATCTCCTTTCTTATCTTTGTCACATCCCAATTATGAGAACTTGTGACTCTGATAAAAAGAAGCGGGAACACATTCCACCTTGCAAGTCCAACTTGCATCTCCCAATTCAGTCTTTAACACCCGGGCCCACCACCCCTAAGGTGATGTTGACCCGTCATTAATTGAACCAACTGTCAACATGCTTAATACTCGCTATACGCAATCCAATATCACCCAATAATTGAGGACTCGATATTGGGGTCACTACGTATACGGCCTTACTCTTTCGAGAAGCAAAGAGCTCGATCCAAATGGATTGTATGCAGGAGTTATCACTTCGGACAGGTGTCTCCTACATACAATATCTGGTGACAGAACCCTTCGCCTTGACGGGAGACCATGGATGTCACTTATGTGATTCTCCATATCATATTCAAATTCTAATTAATCATTATGAATCATATTCATTACGATTAATTCTTCCAAGGGAAATAACAACTCTATTCATAATAGAGTGTTTTAATTTTAACTGGATTCCAATTAATCTAATCATATTAAATCAATGGTCCAATTAATATCCAACAAATATTTTAATTGTTACTTGAAATATGGTATTATCTCAAACACGTATTATTTCGAATTTTAATAATTAGAAAATACATCATGATCTCTCAGGCATCATTCGTTCCCTACCCGTTGTCATGGCCAGTACCGGTGAGAGGGGGACATACCGCACACGGTACAACCTGCTACCCCAACGCTCCCCGACTAGACACCATATCTGCCTCGGCAAAAACAATGCCGAGTCAATCACTTTGTACTTGAGATGATCATCGGTCTTTCAACCAAAATTATACCATATAGTAATAATCAAAATCACTTTGATTATAAGGAAAATTTGCTAGACAAATTCCCAAAACCTATTCAAGTAACAAGTTTGATGAAAGTGTATCAAATAATCAATTGGTGATCTAGATCTAATCATTCATTGGTTGAGGCAATGTCATTTAAGGGAACAACTATTGTTCTAATATTTCTCAAATATTATCCACAATTATTCTAGGAAATTAACTATTAGTTTCGCAAATTTCTTAAATGACAATCACAAGGTTTCTAGATAAACATGCAATTTCCAGCAGTGACCCTCACTAACTAAAATTAGCATATCTCATTCATTTTAAATCCAAATTAAGCAAAATCAATTTTCAGAGGTTGATAATTTGATTTAAAACAGAAACAATATGATAAACATGCATTTACAGGTATTTTAAAACCATAATTAACATCTTAATTACGTCTCTAATCGCCATCCCCGAAATAGTGGACATATGGTCAATAAAACGATCATATCTTGAGCAAACGAAATCCAAATTACGCAAACTCAAATTCTGCATTTTCCTTATTTAATGGGGAACATTATATAAGTGATAAATTCGTGTTTAAAAATTTAAACAGGGTCAAAAAACTATCACAAGACAGGGCTGCGAAAAATGAAATGCTAAAATCCTCACGAACCCAAACGAGCCCAAATCTTCGTAGGTTCATGGATCTAATCCAAAACCTTTGACAACCTGGCTCTGATACCACTTCAAGGATGTTGAAAAAATCCTCAAGCGCATCACGGAAGCGTGATGATCGCATCGTATGCGATCGGGAGTGACTAGTCACACTAGTTGATCGATGCAGCGGAAATTAAAATTTTCTATGTGACGAAACCACATGATCCAAGAATAGTTCTCGGATCGTTTCATCTAAACCATAAAAAGTGATATGATTATATCTTGAAGTGTGGTTGCGATCGAGTCTCTAAACAAAGAGACCTCCTGTCTCAAGTCCGAGCCGACGGAGGAGACGCTTGCGAGCGCGTGGATGAGACGCGTGCTTCTTGCAATCCATATTGATGATCCAAGCCAAATGAGATACGACATCTTATTCATGAGAAAGGCACGTCGAAGTAGACAGAGATCCACGAGCAAACTATCGGGCAACATAACGACAATGCTGCGGCGATGGAGGATCTCTCTAGGGCATCCATGGTGGACGACCATATGAGAGATAGAGAGAGTGGGCGTGTAGAGAGAAGGGAGAGAGAGAGAGAGATATCATTCATTAATCATGTCATGTGAAGAGCAATAGATGCCTCTTCTTATATAGGGTTTTGGGAACCCATGGATCCCAATCCATGGACAATACATAATCAATGGATGAGATTGATTTGTGTTTCTCTCAATGGCTAAGATGTTGTAAAAATACAACAACTAATGATTTAAATTAATTTTCATTGATAAATCAACAAAAATTAATTTCAAATTAAATCATCTTTGATAAGAGAAAATATAATGAAGAGAATAAACCAATCTCCTCATAAGAGGGGACGACTACTCTTCTCCTCATGGAGAGTTGTAGCCGTCCGCTCCTCTTTGGTGGACTTGGTCTATTTCTTCAAATTATCATAAGATCTCATTATCTCATGATATATATCATCATCTCTTGTTGACAATATTTTCACAAAAATAATTCCAAATTATCTTGTGGAAAATATCAACCATGCCATTGAAATTATGTGAATCTTATTCACAATCCAAAACTAAATGTAATTATATTTTCAATTAATTGTTCAATGTAAATCCAATTTACATTAACAATTAATCAACAAATATAAATCACAATATGCTCTCTCTAATATATTATAAATCACATTTATAATATATATGATTAATATGGATAGTGCTATCCACACTATTCATATCCATGATAATTAAATCATATTTAATCATCTTGGATCTCCTTTTTCTCATGTGCCCAAATAACATGAATCACATTCACATTATTCACATCTTTTTGATAATTAAATCACATTTAATTATCTTAGATATCTCTCCTTATAATATGAATCAAATTCATATTATTCATGATAATTAAATCACATTCAATTATCAATTTTCTCGATGCTTGGATACATATATCAACAATGAAATTATCCATGAACTCTTTCAAGGATAATGCGCTTTCTCCGCGGATACTTGGAGATAAGGACATGGCGATTGTATTGTTCTACGTATAGTGACTTGGATGTTGAGATCACATCTCAAATCTAGATCTCGGGCCTCCCATTGATGCCTGATTAAATCAGGACCGCAAATCTAATGTTCTCATTGCTTCTGAATCACATTCAGATCAATGTCCAACATTTGGACCAAGATCAGATTACTTCTCTACTGAGAGGAGTCACTAAAATCTAGACTCGTTTCATCACTCCCTAGGAATGGAAGCGTCATGGTTATACAATCGTTTATGATCACATCACTCTCAGGTATTCCCAACACCTGTACATCCTACATACTGGAAGACTCAGAATAAACCCGAAGTATTAGATCAACTTTATGTTGTCTACTTCAGGGTTTTATCAGTAAGTTTCTCATTTGATCATTGGGAGTTGGTATCGATCATATACTTTCCAAAAGCTTATATCATACCTAGGTCTTGATTATATACTTTCCAAAAGTATATACCAAACCTACAAATTAAGTCAAGCTTCCAAAGCGAGACGACCGTGCAAGGAATTTGATTCTTCCCAATATCTCATGAGTGAGCTCATGTCTTCCAATTCAGTAAATGAACTTGTATGATCCCTTTGAGAGATCGTATTACTCATATGCCCTTATATGCACACCAGCACGCCGGTGTATAGACCTTGGTTAGGTCATCAACCTATTGGTCTGCCAAATGTACATACTCAGACATATAGTAACACATATGTCTCCGGTCAGAGGATGCGTGCCTGTATCGTGACAGCATACGATATAGGACTTTGGTTATCTCGATCTCGTTAAGTCAACTCTTTGACCTAACTAATCTGACACCTCCGAATCTCTATTCCTATGCAGAGGACCTGCATAAAGAGGTCGGTCAGATATCAACCTTTAGAGATAAGGATTACCATCTCCTACTCAGGCTAGAGATCATCTCTTAATAATCATTTGACGATGCTTGATGAGTCCTCAATCTAACCCTTTTGATATTCATCCAAGCACCAGCCTCTATGATTCAATTATTGAATCAATAGTTGTATTATTATTAAGATGGCCATGGTATATAACTCTACTTGTACTAAGGGACCTATTATGCAAATTATTTATTCTTCACTTCAGATCAGGGAATGGTATTCGCAATAACATTTATTGCATAATGGCTCGTCGTGGGCTCGCATGTCCAACATCTTCGCCCTAGTCCACAACACCAATCGCGACCAACCATAGAAGACACAAGCAGTGAGAACTTCCTCCCATTTACACTTCTGTCGAATTGCTTGAACCTTGCTACCATCTTCAAGCTTCGTAAGAGCTTGGGGATGACAGGAGTACATGTCGTACCACCTTCTGCGTACGACCCCAGGTCTGCATGTCACCACCTCTGTCAAAGTAACTCCGACGAACCCTCACTGCTCCTAGGCAGCCATCTCACGCTGTTGCACACTCCCGATGCTTCAGCCTTTGCCTTGCCTCCAGCAGCACACGCAGGAGCTCCGTTCATAGTCTGCTACAACGCCGGCCGTGTGTCGACCGGTCTTTGGCTAGTTGACCTCCACCGGGACTCCTCCACCGTACGTCGACATCCTCCGCCATGGCCGTTGCACGCAGTACATGCATCGCTTGATTTTCGTCGAGCAGCCCAGATTTGATCAGGCCTTATTCAGCTGTACATCACTTTCTACCATTAGCTTCAAGCTCGATCGAACCTGCTACAGATCGCCATGTGTAGGCTCAGGACACGAGCCTCCTCATGCTTTGTCGAGCCTCACACACACATGGAAAGTGTGTGCGTCTGTAGAAGATTTGCACACAGACCCCATCCTTGTCCGCAAATTCCACTCATACCCCTGCCTACCAGAAAGCACGTGAGGTGCACGTGTCTTCCTAGGAAAATTGCATACACTCCCATCTCTTTTTAGGTAATTACATACATGTCCTGTTAGCATAATTTTTTTATTTTATTCATGTATTATTTCTATAACCCTGTCTATGCATATTTATTTGAGCATCAATTTAGCAACATTTCTTAATTCTAAAAATTGCATTATATTTTTGAGAGCTTCAAGGTATTTAATATAATTCTTTTAGTGGAAAGTAGCATATTTTGCCCAATGTTTATCTTTAATTGATTATTAAATCGATTGTTGCTCCAAAAATTACCAAAAATTCATAGTAGGTCTACTTTAGGAGTTCTACATTGTGCCCAAAAATCACATCATTTGCACGCATAACAAGGCCTTAATAAATTAATTGGTGTTTTGCTTAATTGATTTTTAATAAGTCCAAAATTAATCATTTTTTAGTCTAGTAATTTTCCTGGAATCATCTCACATAAAAGTATCTAGGATAATTTTTATCTCTGAAAATGATTTAATTTGATATTTATTATAATTAAATTTGTGAAAACACCCTGCATTCATTTTTAATTTGCAGTTAATTCATATAGAGTCAAAAAATTCTAAAAAAATTGCAGTAGCTTAATTTCATTGCATTTAACATTCGGGCCAAGTTTCATAATTTTTGGACTTAATTTAGCTATACTTTACATTGTAACCTTCGAATTTGGTCTGGATTGCATTGCATTTTCTTTATTGCATAAAAATACCCATAAAAATATTTTCCTGAAAACTAACATCTGAATCAACTTTAGTTTAATCTAAGTAAAAAGTTGCCTCCGTGAGTTCGACCTTGGGCTTGCCTAAGTAAATTAAAAACATTTATCGCTTGCATTTAATTGACATATTAATCAAAGTGGTTTTGATAAGTCCGATTTTACCCCAACTGCAATGATATCACTAAATTTAATCGTTAATCCGGTTGAATTAAGAAGGGTAATTTAGGGTCTACCGCGGTATTTCTCACATCGTCGGTTTTCCACGACTTTTTCAAGGCTAGGTGCTTGTTTAGGATTTTCCGATTTTTTTCTCTTCTTGCGCCTTCTTAGTTAGTTTTAGAACTCAAAACCTAGGTGCATGCTTTTTTAGGATAAAAATAAAAAGGAAAAAATCATTAGACATGTTTGAAAAAAATCCAAAAAAAAGAGAAAACTGCAAAAATAAAATCGGCACTGCTAATATATCTGACATAAAATTGACATAAAGGATCATTTGTTTTGGGAGAACAACCCCCAGCACATGGATTGCGGGTACACTTTCCAGATCTGTGAGTGAGGGACGACACTTAAGTTTAGAACAAGAGTCCAAGTTTCTTTCAATATACTACTTAGTCTATACATTTAATCATTGTTCTTCAGTGGGGACTCTCGGGTAGCCGGAAATGGTCCGGGTTTCCTTAGCGGAGTGGGAGGTTTAGAGGACGTCACAATAGCACGGTCCTCAAGTAACACGGATAGTCGGAAACAGTCCGTCCTTACTCCCAGACTGGTTGAGTATAAGTGATTTCCTATAAGGACTCGATATAGTGTTTCGGAGAAATTTCGGGCACCTATCAGCTCACGCTATAAGAGTTGTTTACCAAATAATCCTAAAATCGACAAGATAAATGACCGAACTCTTACGGTCATCACTGGGTTGTGTTGGTGAATTTGGGGTTGTTTTGTGTTTATTTGCGAGGTATGCGTTACCGCATCTTATACGCCTTCACCCTCATTCTCTTGACTTGACATCATGCTCTCTTCGAAAATCTTTTGACATCAAAAATGACGACTCGACGACTTTTATGCTCAGACTCTGTGAGCTCTCGACGATCTACCGTATGTCGTACATCTTTATAGACTCGGGATGACCCTCTTCCCGAGTCGATCTCATCTAATCACGAGGAGAGTCAGACCCAGAATCCCTCGCCTCCCAGCCCTTCTTTTTAGGCAGACCCCACCTCAAATTATCGTCTATTTCTCCTGCACATTTTTCACTAAGCTCTTATGAGACTTTTTCCTTCCCAGAAGATTCGAAGAATATGGCTAGAGGGAAGGGACCAGTCGAGGACCGACCACTTGGGGAGCAACATACAGATAGAAGACCAAATCTAGCCGTAGACATTACCACAAGGATTCTAGATACACTAAAACATATGAACTTACAGATCAGAGATCAGTTTAGAGTCCAAAATGAGATGCGAGCTGAGATAGCTGCGCTAAGAGTAGGAGCCAAGAATCCACCATCGTCTGCCGTGGTTCCCGCAACATTGAGAGATGAGTATGACCCAGGAGTCAGGACGCTACATCATTGGATTCGGCTACCACCGAATCAAGGGTCATACGAGCTACGACCGTCCTTTATATCCTTTCTTCGTAAGTTCTACGGGAATGCTACAGAGGAGCCATTTACGTTTGTACATCAGTTCGAAATGATTTGCGGTATGACTAGCTATCCAGGTGTTACGTAGGAGGATGTTTTCCTCAAAGCCTTCCCCTTCGCCTTAACAGAGAAGGCGCTTTACTAGCTTAGCCATTTGGGGAGGGAGATCTCAACATGGACAATCTAAAGTCCACGTTCATGCGTAAATATTTTCCTCTGGGACAGACGAATATGATGAGGAGCCAGATCTCCAATTTCACACAGTTACCGCATGAATTATTTCATGAGGCATGGGATAGATTCAATGACCTTACTGAGAAATGCCCTCATCATGAGATACCTTTGAAGGTTCTAGTACAAAATTACTTCGGATGACTCCAACCGGATGTCCAGGGCCTTGTGAGCACCACATGTAGTGGCAGTTATTTGAATCGAGATGTTGAGTCTACCTGGTCCATCTTTGAGGGGATGGCAGAGAACTCACGAGTCATTGACTCTACTCGAGCATTCCAGAAGGCCCCGCAGCCACCACATCATCGAGAGCATCAAAAGGTGGTGAATATTTTAGATTCTGAATCAAATACCAACATGGGATTCATTAGTGAGAAATTGGCGTTGTTTGATGTGATTCAGAAGCAAGTTCAGGATTTGCAGCCACTGCGAAAGTTGGAGAAACTCTCATCACTTCCTCAACAGCTGAGCGATCTGACGAAGAAGGTGACGGAGTTGCAGCTTCAATACCAGTAGTCCTGTCCTGCTTCTTCGACTTCAGAGCCTGTTCGAAGATCTTTACTCGCTCCTTCCACCCGTCAGATTCATTTTATTCAGAGTGAGCTGATGCAGCCTATGAAGACTGTACATATTGATTGGCATGAGGATCCGTCCAATGTTGATCCAAGTCATATCACTAGCCATGGAGATGTTGATGTTGAGTCTCAAGCCACTCTTGAAATCAACGGGATATGGTACGCTCCGATTTAGCCTTCATCACACTATACTCCTCAGAGCGTACACGGCAGCAGCTGCAACACTAAAACCATCTGCAACATGGACACCCGCATTTTCAACACTGCCAGAATTACACGCCGCATCAGTCTCACCAGCATGCTTATCAGATACCACATTATTTTCAGTACCTTGCTTCACATTCATAGCCATATCATTACCAGCAGCAACAGTCTTCATACACACCTCAGAGATCTCCTCAGCCGTACACTCCACAGCAGCACACTCTAAGGCAGGAGAGAATAGAGAACTAGGGTCACCACTCTGAGACTAAGATATCTTCACAACCATGGCACTGAATCAGATCATGGACATGCAGATCATGCTCCAAACCGCACACAAGATCGATATGGAGCGAGTTAACCATCGTCTAGATGAGTTAACCACGCCCAAGACCACTCTCCCAGCCCAACCTCAAATAAACCAGAACAACAAGAGGAGGCATCCAGATCAGGCAGACAACACGACAGGTATGATCTATTTTCCTGAATTCTTATCTAACTTCATTTGTCTCAGGAGTGGTAGATCACCACAAGCACCTGACCAAGAGGAGAGGGCACAGGATGAGGAGCAAGAGTCGATCCATGGTACACATCTTGATGCAGAGGAGGAGGACCACAATGATAATGAGGATTAGCATGATGTTCAACCTGATTACCAGAGAGAAGGGAGCGATGCCGAGATAGTTGACATGGACTTAGACGAATCAGACGATGATACCATGCCAGACTATGCAGACACTCCCGATTCTTTTCTTGTTTTAGAGAGCTTTGTAGATACTTCTGAAACTCTCGATGTACATGTTGATCCTGATTTTAATAAAAAAGATTTTGTTGTTCCAGAAATTGTTCCTTTTGCCGACGCTTTGTATGGAAAAGGAAATAAAAAACCCAAAAAGAATGGTGTTACTCCAGAGATCGATCGTCTATTAAAATATCACATCTTTCTCCAGATTCCACTCCATGATGCCTTGGATCACTTCCCTATGCTCAAGCAACAGTTGAAGCATGGAAGGAAATTTCGTGATATATCGGCGATATATCGATATCAAGATGCGACCGATATGGGTACCGATATGGCGATATATCCCAGTTTTCAGGTATTTCCTTCACAAAAGATCGTCGACATGAGCGATTTCGGCGATATATCTGACAGGCTGCGGACCGACCCTTTTAATGTCGTATAATTGACCAGTGCGTTGCAGTCGGATAAATCCGCGTCAATCAAAAATTACCGCACAAATCTATTAATCGTCTAATGAAATTAAGCACGGTTTTATGTTTGTTTAGCCTGGGCAAGCCCCAGGGTCGACTCAAGGAGGCAAAGGAACAACTCGGGATCAAGTTAGAGTGATTACATTACGGTTTTCCAAGTGGAATTTTTTGTAATTTTTTTATGCGATAAAAATGCCAAATGCAACAATGCGGATGAATTGGATTATTAAGAAAACGATCACTTAGCCAAATTAATCTTTGATGTCAAATTGACCAAGTTATATTTTCCCTATAAACATAATCCAATGATGAATGCAAAATGTATTTTTTTGGGAATTTTGGATTTAAAATGCACAAATGAAAAATACAAACTTTTTTTGGGTTTTATGTAATTTTTCATGCAAATGAAATGAGAATATTATGAAAAGTTTATTGGAAGATAAACATGACGAAATTAAGCTACGTTATTTTTTTTGGAATTTTTGGACACTTTGTGATTTGTTATAAATATTTTACTGAAAATAGAGCGATTGTGGGTATTTATTTCCTAATAAATCCACAAAGCTAAATTATCCAGAGATTGATTTATCTCAAATAGATATTTCAATGAAGAATCCAGGAGAGTTAAAATTTCGCAAAAATCTTATTCTGGAATTAATTAAAAATCAATTACAGAAATCACTTTATAATTTATTTTATGCACAAGACAACTCCGAATTGGACAAAATTTGGATAGTAATTAAAGCACTCTTAAAGGCATTATTCACAATTTTTTTCACAATTTTTGGAGCAATAAATGACTATGTGCGAATTTCAGAGCTTAAATGGGTAAAATATCACTCATTTTCAATCTCAGATTTTTAATAAATAATCTAATGCTCACAAAAATATATATAAATAGTCAAAATGTTCAGAATCAATTTGTCAACAACATGTTATTTTTGTATTAAAAATTGATGCAAAAACGATTTCCACATTAATGATCAAAGTCAGGGTTGTCCGTGCAATTACAGAATCAAAATGAAAGAACTGAAATATGGACATGGACTGTTTTGCAATTAAATAAACTTCAAAGGATAAAGATGCAATTTTCACAAAAGAAATAAAATAAAAAATTAGAAAGAGACCTTCACGTGCTTCTCAACTTGGAACCCAAGTTAGGGCTAAAGGGCATGACCGAGTGGGCGGCTGGTCCTTGGAGGGTGGCAAGCGGCGGCGCACGGCGAGGTCGACGGCATCGAGGGACGAGGGGGGCGAGGTGTTGGGCGGTGCGGAGCTCCGAGGATGCAAAGGATGGGCGGTCGGCGGTGACGAGGGGGCGCACGGGGCGGCATCGAGGAGGGTAGCAGGCGGGTGGCGGAGCACCGCGCACGAGTGCGGCGGTGCTACGGCCGCGCGAAGGGCGCGCTAGTAAGGGCGGCTGTGCTCCTGGGGGGCTCGCGGCTGTGTGAGGGCGGCGCACGCGAGGGCCAAGGCGGGGGCTGCGGGCGTGCGGCAGCACGACAGGTCGGGGAAGGTGCCGTGTTGGAGGTGTGCGGTGATGCTCAGTCGCGCGAGCTCGCTGTTGGGCGGAGCGGCGCACAAGGCTGCTGGGGTACCGCACGTCGCGGGCGGAGATGAATGGGATGCGGCGTCGGCCTGTTGGGGAAGGTGCCGCACGACGGCTGTCCAGGGGTTGCGGGCAGCTACTGGCGGCTGTGCGCTAAGGCTGTGATGGTGAGAGGTGAGGCACCACCCGTTGGATAAGATGGGATGCCGTGCGACGACGATGCGCCGCCGTGTCGAGGGCAGCCGCGGGACGTGGCCGTGAAGGCCTGGATGCATAGGGGGCGGCAACCTGCTGCTGCCCCTTTTTTTGTTTTTTTATCTTTGTAAATATTTTTGTATATTTTTTACAGGAAATAAAATGCAATGGATGAGTGGTGGTTGTATGTGATTTTTGTGATTTGGATGTGGTTAAAACAATGAAGATGGTTATTGTGATTGTGGTGGTGTTTGAATAAAATTATGGTAAAAATGTGATGAAGATGCACAAGAAAAACAATAGGTGTTAGATAAAGAAAATGTAATGAAATGATAGGATAGAGAATTTAATGGTGCTGTTCGTCGGATTATGGAGCCACGTCGTGCGGCTTCCGATTGTAGCCTCGATCCGGTTCGACGAAAAATCGGAGAAGCTTTGCGATCTTGACGGGAAGTTCGCTACTCGGAGTTTAACCGCGGATCTCGCCTGCAGGCTGTCGTCACTCAACGTCTAAGGGGGAGCTGTCTCCTCATGGATTAAACGGGGCTCGAACCTCTCTCACTTGTAGAATGGCGGATGCTCAGAAGCTTGAGCAGCTTGTGTGGAAGCTGCAACAAGGAGTTGTGAGGCTCCTTGGATCTCACCACGACCGAAGATGGTCGAGCTCGTCGTCGCTCAGATCGTCTCGTCCGTGTTGTCACCATGAACGATACGAGGACTGGGGCTCTCTCTCTCAAGATCGGTGGATGAAGGAAAATGATGGAGGTGGTGGTGAATAAAAAGGGGAGGAGGAAGTTGGAGAAGAGATGGAGAAAGTGGAGAAAATGGTGGAGGAAGTGGGGAGTTATTGGCTTGGAGTGGAAGAAAAGTAAGGGGAGAAGGGGTAAAAGGGAGATTAAATAAATAATTAATAATATAAGTAGGCTACTTAAAATAATTAAAATAAAATAAAATAATAATGATAATAAATCCAAAAATAATAAAATAAATCCGAAAATAATAAAATAATGGGGTGACATGTGGCGGCTCCAGGAGCTGTCACATGTCGCTCCTAGAAAATTCAAAAATAAAATGTAAAAAAATAAAAAAGAAATAACAAGAGAGATTAAATCAAAAAGTGGCCAACACGAATTGCTCATCTCGACGAGATCTACAACTTTCCGAAGGGCCAAAAATCAAAGGAAATCATCTGTACAAAAATGTAATTTTAGGTGGTACCTTATAGATATAAAATACCGTATTTTATCTTTTGTAATTTTTTTTATCATTTTTCAATAAGAGAAAAATCAAAATAAAAATAGAGAAAATATAAAAAGAATATCTACAACTTAATCTAATTTTTTTGGATTTTTAGTAAATCAGAAAATGAAACGGTAAAATACAGGGACAAAAAGGTCAATATGTACAATATACAAAAGGGGCCCAAAACCCAAGTTTTGCATACGAGCTTCGATTTTAATGAAATTGGTCTTGTTTTGAAGGTCTTTGAATGTATATTACTTTAAAAGTTAGTATACCTAATTCAGAGGTTGTATGAGAGAGATATGTGCATTCTAAGGTTTAAGGTCTCCAACTGGGTTTAGGATTTTATTGGGTAATTTTACAAGTTAGTATTTTTTGATATTTTTCTTTAATTAGTGTTAGTAATATATACACTATAGAGTTGGTTTTTATTGGATTCAGAGTTAGTATAAAATATATACAAATAAGGTATTTTAGCTAATATACAGGTGAATATTTACAAATGAAATTGGCTTCTTATTTAATGCAAATATGAATGTTAAAATGCAGATATTATGCTTCCGTGCATGAATGCTATTTATGCAAGATAACTGGAAATATGCATCTAATTACTCAGGAACAAAGCTCTATTTTCAACTTTTAGAGTCATGAATCACAGATTCATCACCCCCTATACTTAAATCTTGCTCGTCCCCGAGCAACTAAAATGAAATGCAAAAGCGAAATGATTTTGGGTTCCATACCAAGGTCATGAACAAAAGATGAAAATGGAGTTTGACTCGACCTTTGGATTAATTGTGTGGCGAAACCTTATTGGGATCTGAACTTAAGATCTAATAGACTTCAAATTCCACAAGTCTTCTATTCAAGACGCCTTAATAGTCAGGTCAGAACAAATCCTCAGACGCAAATTTCTGATGACTATAATTCTTACTTGTACGGTGTAAGTGAAATGTAACTCTCCACATCAGAAATGACTCAGAAATAGCCTCCTCTAACAAGGTAACTCAAATAACCCGGTCCAGTAACTCTTTCCTCGAGGAGCAGGGTATTCCCTTCTAAGTTCAAGTGCGACCAGCTCAAGAGGAGGGGGTAGATAAAAGAATGGACGGTAGCCAGTGTAGCTACCTATCCCGGTATGCCTGACCAGTATTATACAACAAGTATACAAAATAATTTTTTTCAACTTTTTACCAACCCATAATTATTGCAAAATATATATAAAATATACGCGAAAATACGTGAAAGTACAAGCTATGGGTAAAGTATATATGTAATATATACACACCCCCTATACTTAGCGCGTGCTATGTCCTCAGAGCACGAAAAGCGAGGAAAAAGACATAGCTCGTGCTAAGCGTATGAGAGCTAAAATAACAAAAAGTATAGAAGTCAACCCACCCCCCTATACTTAGGCTCTGGCAGCCTAAGTGTAGAAGAAGATAAAAAATGAGGCGAACGAGGTCAAGAGGGGAAATGTATGTGTATACACAGTGGGCATCGGCCCCCCCTATACTTAGGCTCTGGTCAGCCTAAGTATGAGACAGGAGTGAGTATGAGGACCGATGTGATCTGGAGGATGTACAATGAATAGTGAATAGACTCGGGTCACTCTCCCCCCTATACTTAGGATCTGGTTATCCTAACTATATTCATGAGATGATATGGAACCGGGGCGAGTGATTCGAATCACTGGGGAGGGAGGGAGAGAATGTATGTACAAGAAAGAGTGAGAATATACAAGGATTAAGAAGGTTTGTGACGAACCTTCTTGCGGACGTGAGGAGGTGGATAATATACATATGTGTCGCTGTCGGAATCATCCTCAGATGAATAGTAGTGAGGTGAAGGGATCGTCCAATGAGGGTCAACACACGGCTGCTTGCTTAGTACGGCTTAAGAACAACCGAACTGAGCTCACTCATATAAATCACCTTGTTCGGACCCGGTGAGGATTCCTCTGAAACTTCCTTCTCCGGAATGTGGAAGGAAAATTTTCTTAGTTGGTTTTCTAGAACCTGAATTATTGAGAGGGAGATGAGAGCGACGCGCCTTGAGAGGTTTGGGGGAACATCTCGAGGAATCAATTCTCGACTTCCTCTCACTAGATAGCCTACTAGAAGAGGGAGCAACCGTGTTTTTATGTGGTGTCAATTTAGTCTTGGTTGTTTCCTTTGAAGGTCCAGGATGTGGTGCGGTGATGACCATGGATTCCTCATCAGACGAGTCACCATATATATTAGTATATTCCTGAAGGGTCAGCACGTGTCTCGAGAAGGTGCCAGTGATCTCAGTTGGCTTGACATTATTGGGCTCTTGTGTCGGATCATCAAAATGGTCAAGACAATCAGCAAAAATCATATCCGACTCAATGTCAGCTTCTGGTCGTGAGTCCTCCTTAGAAGCTATCACGACGGTGGTGCAAGCAGTTGATGAAGTGGAGGTGTGGGGAGTCTCTGATCCAACGGTCGTCCGAACAATCGGTCTCTCACGTGTAGTAGAGAGGTGGGACTCATCTTCCTCTCGATGGTCACAATTGTCAGCGGATGTGCGGGTCACCTTAGAGTAAAGTTTATCAAAGAATGGATGAGGTCGAAGCGCTCTCAATGCTGTAAAATCGATTTCCCGAGTCTCGCAATCTATAGTCGCCTTAGCCAAGGCTAAGAACGGCTTCCCGAGAATAATCGGAGACTGGGAAAACTCTCCTCGGTGCTCGATGTCAATGATCATGAAGTCCACCTGGAGTAGAGCACCTTGGAAAGTAACGATGACTGAAATGTTTCCTCTCGGTCATTTGATAGATCGATCAGCCAGCTGAACGATCTCTCTCAACTTCCTAAGTGGCCTGAGTTTGAGCTTGTCAAACACAGAGGTCGGGAGGATATTTATCGGTGAGTCATCATTGATTCTTGCATGGGTAAAGATGGTGTCTTTGATTTCACATTCAACTCGGGGCAACCGCTTCACTCTGCGGCTTTTGATCTTTCTCCCCATCACCAAGTAGGTGGCAATAGACACTATGTGTCTTTTAGTCCTTGTCCTCTTATTGCCCGACCTCTTGGGCATCAATTTACTTATCACAAATCGTTTGAGGTCGGGAAAGTGATCTATGGTCTTTATTAAGGGAAGTTTAAAGATCCGTTCCTCATCGAGTGCTTCCCTTAGGGTAGGATCCAATTTTTCTATATCTTTTTTATTTTTAATTTTTATGGATTTTTCTAACTTTTCAATTTTTTTGGTGTTTTTGGTGGATGAATGATCAGACTCTGGTTTGGAGGGTAAGTGGTTAGTAGAAGAGTGAGATAGAATGGACTCCAGCTGTACAAACGATGTGGGTTTCCTAATGCTTGCTTGGTTTTCAACATCAGATCTACTTACTTCCTTTTCCACTTTCATACTCAGGCTGGAAGAAATTGAGTGCATTATTTCCATGACATCTCTCAACTCTTTACCAAATGATTCATTTTTCTTAATAAGTCTAGAGATGTCATCCTCCACAAAATTCTCATGACAAATCATGGGAGAGTTCTGCTCAATTGGAGGATACTGCTGAGATATTTGGGTCTCATAGTCAACATGCCTATACTCTGGCATGTAATCCTGGGTCGAGTATGGACCATCCGAATGGCAGATATTGGTCGGAGCCTCCTATGATGAAACGGGGACTGATAAGTCTAGCTCGTGAGTCCAATCTTGTGAATGTATAGGCTCTCCGAATGTGTGACATGAAGGCTGATTAATGGAAGCTTGATCACTAAAGTCAATCAAGTCTGAGAAATCATGATGTACAAACCTCTCCATTCGGGTTGTTTGATCGACCAAGTTAAGCCCTAAGGTCAAGTCGGGATGTGTATATGTAAATGGTGGTATGGTCCCTACTTGAGGTGAGAATGAAATATGTGGGGGCATATAATTTTGCCAATCATCTATCTCAGCAGTGGCTTGCACTTCATTCGATTCTTTGATTCCTGCAAGCTCTCGATAATAAGGATAGTCAGCCCAAGATGGAAGTGGATCCGGAGTGTTGGAATATGGAGTGGGTGAGAAATGTGAAGAAGTGGAGAAGTCAGTCGAAGTTCTGACTTCATAATCGGGTTGAGGTGGAGCCGACCACGGGTAAGGTTCTCCCGTGGGTGGCAGAGGATACATGGAAGACTGAGAAGGTGAAGATGATCGGTATATGGTCGATGAGGAATGACCAGAGGTTTCATGGTATGAGGACCAATATCCCAACATCTTGAAGATGAAAAGATGAATGTAAGAAGATTGAGGTAGAGAACGTGCAATTACAAAGGATAACACACACAGACAGACACAAAGACAAACGCAAGAGCAAACCCCGAGTTCACACTCAACACGGTGAAGGACTCGAAATCGAGTCCAATTGATCTGGTTGATTTTAAGTATGAGTTTTTCAGACAAGATAGCAAAGGTTACGCGGCCTAGAGGGAAGTCGGCTCAGAGCCGGATGCGTCTTCCCTGTTTAACCTGTCACCTAAGATACCGACGGTCCTTCTTTTCTTCGCTCCTATCCCAAGTTGATGGATTCAAAGACCTGCCCCTATCTACCTGCAGGCAGGCGGAGACTGACAAGGCCGGAACTTCACCCCGGGGGGTTACTGGCAACTTGTTGCGAAGTATCGCAATTTCGCCCCTATCTACCTGAGACAGGCGGAGGCTACTTAGTACTAGTCAGTGAACCTAAATAATTCAACTTGTGATATTTGCTAGGATCAGTCGGAACGTGATATGGAAGGCGGGGATTTGGGCTCTGCCTTAAGGTGTTCACACACACTCAAGTACCCTCACTCAGCCTGAAAATAATATCGGGGTTAATTTCCCGCAAACAAGGGTTAATTTTAGTCAATTTTTTTGGTCAATAATGTTAGCAGTCTCGGTTTTAAGTTAAGTTATCACTGATTTAGTCCAATCCACACAGCACGCCTATTGTCCAGTCCAAATTTCCTTTTACTTGTTTGTAAAACCAAGAGAGAGAAATCGAGAAAAGTCGATGCACGAAAATCGATGATGCTTATGCTGAGTGAAGAATACTTACAGTGATCCCTTCGCTTTTATGCAGGATGCAAAACAGAATTGAAAGCTTTTATACTACATGCAAATACAGCCGATAAAATCCGCTCCTAGACAGGCAGTTCTATTAGCGAGTGAAGCACATGTTTGATTTGACTAGATCTGCGATCTAAGTGCGTCTCTTAAGTGCAATGTGTGGTCCTAAAGAATTACGAGCACAAACAAATCCTAGAGTGGCTTGAGGAGCTGCTAGTGCAAGACTAGTCTAAAATTCAATCCACACAGCACACAGGGACACGGTTCCACTATGTTTACACACGCGAGAACCCAAACGGGAACCGCTGGAAATGCATACACCTTTTTACAAGTTAACAAAAAAAATCTTTCTGGCGTCTCAACAACAGACTTGATCCACGAATCGTCGGCCTCCGATGCACTTTGAGATGTGTCGACTTCAAGAAGGCCGCTCCATGTCCACCGGGCCCTCGCACAAAAAGATAAAAATGTCAGTGAGAGAGAAAAAATAAATAGAAAGATAATTCAAAAAAATGAAATAATTACAATGTGATTCGGGGATCAGACTACCGATTGACTGGAAAACGTAAATTTAAATTTCTAAAGTGATCCTAAGCCGTTTGCCTCCTAGTCAACGACGCCATTTGACGGGCTGCAGACCTACCCTTTTAATGTCATATAATTGACGAGTGTGTTGCAGTCGGATAAATCCGCGTCGATCAAAAAATACCATACAAATCTATTAATCGTCTAATGAAATTAACTGCGGGTTTATGTTTGTTTAGCCTGGGCAAGCCCCAGGGTCGACTCAAGGAGGCAAAGGAATAACTCAGAATCAAGTTAGAGTGATTAGATTACGGTTGTCCAAGTGGAATTTTTTGTAATTTTTTTATGCGATAAAAATGCCAAATGCAATAATGCGGATGAATTAGGTTATTAAGAAAACGATCACTTAGCCAAATTAATCTTTGATGTCAAATTGATTCAAATCAATAGAGTTATATTTTCTCTATAAACATAATCCAATGATGAATGCAAAATATATTTTTTTTGGAAATTTTGGATTTAAAATGCACAAATGAAAAATACAAACTTTTTTGGGGTTTTTATGCAATTTTTCATGCAAAAAATGAGAATATTATGAAAAGTTTACTGGAAGATAAACATGACAAAATTAAGCTACGCTAATTTTTTTGGAATTTTTGGACACTTTGTGAATTTTTTATAAATATTTTACTGAAAATAGAGCGATTGTGGGAATTTAATTCCTAATAAATCCATGAAGCTAAATTATCCAGAGATTGATTTAGCTCAAATAGATATTTCAATGAAGAATCCAGAAGAGTTAAAATTTCACAAAAATCTTATTCGTGGAATTAATTAAAAATCAATTACATAAATCACTTTATAATTTATTTTATGCACAAGACAACTCCGAATTAGACAATTTGGTTAGTAATTAAAGCACACTTAAAGACATCATTCACAATTTTTTTCACAATTTTTGGAGTAATAAATGACTATGTGCGAATTTCAGAGCTTAAATGGGTAAAATATCACTGATTTTCAATCTCGTATTTTTAATAAATAATCTAATGCTCATAAAAATATAAATAAATAGTCAAAATGTTCAGAATCAATTTGTAAACAACATGCTATTTTTGTATTAAAAATTGATGCAAAAACGACTTCCAAATTAATGATCAAAGTCAGGGTTGTCTGTGCAATTACAGAATCAAAATGAAAGAACTGAAATGTGGGCAGGGACTATTTTGCAATTAAATAAACTTCAAAGGACAAAGATGCAATTTTCACAAAAGAAATAAAATAAAAATTTGGAAAAAGACCTTCACGTGCTTCTCAACTTGGAACCCAAGTTAGGGCTAAAGGGCATGACCGAGTGGGCGGCTGGTCCTTGGAGGGTGGCAAGCGGCGGCGTGCGGCGAGGTCGACGGCGTCGAGGGGTGAGGGGGGCGGCGTGTTGGGCGGTGCGGGGCTCTGAGGACGCGGAGGATGGGCGGTCGGCGGTGACGAGGGGGCGCACGGGGCGGCGTCGAGGAGGGCAACATGCGGGTGGCGGAGCACCGCGCACGAGCGCAGCGGTGCTACGGCCGCACGAAGGGCGCGCTAGTGAGGGCGGATGTGCGCCTGGGGGGCTCGTGACCGCGTGAGGGCGGCGCACGCGAGGGCCAACGCGGGGGCTGCGGGCGTGCGACGGCACGGCAGGTCGGGGAAGGTGCCGTGCTGGAGGTGCGCGGTGATGCTCAGCCGCGCGCGCTCGTTGTTGGGCGAAGCGGCGCGCGGGGCTACTGGGGTGTCGCGCGTCGTGGGCGGAGATGTATTGGAGGCGGCGTCGGCCTGTTGGGGAAGGTGCCGCGCGGCGGCTGTCCAGGGGTTGCGGGCGGCTGCTGGCGGCTAGGCGCTAAGGCTGTGACGGGGAGAGGTGAGGCGCCACCCGTTGGAGGAGATGGGGTGCCGTGCGACAACGATGCGCCGCCGTGTCGAGGGCGGCCACGGGACGTGGCCGTGAAGGCCTGGAGGCACAGGGGGCGGCAACCTGCTGCTGCCCCCTTTTTTTGTTTTTTTTCTTTGTAATTTTTTTGTATATTTTTTTACAGGAAATAAAATGCAATGGATGAGTGGTGGTTGTGTGTGATTTTTGTGATTTGGATGTGGTGAAAACAATGAAGATGGTGATTGTGATTGTGGTGGTGTTTGAATAAAATTATGGTAAAAATGTGATGAAGATGCACAAGAAAAACAATAGGTGTTAGATAAAGAAAATGAAATGAAAAGATAGGATAGATAATTTACCAGTGTTGTTCGTCGGATTGCGGAGATGTGTCGTGCGGCTTCCGATTGTGGCCTCGATCCGGTTCGACGAAAAATCGGAGAAGCTTTGCGATCTTGACGGGAAGTTCGCTACGCGGAGATTAACCACGGATCTCGCCTGCAGGCTGTCGTCGCTCAACGACTAAGGGGGAGCTGTCACCTCACGGATTAAACGGGGCCCGAACCTCTCTCACTTATAGAATGGCAGATGCTCTGAAGCTTGAGCAGCTTGTGTGGAAGCTGCAAGAAGGAGTTGTGAGGCTCCTTGGATCTCACCACGGCTGAAGATGGCCGAGCTCGTCGTCGCTCAGATCGTCTCGTCCGTGCTGTCACCAGGAACGATACAAGGGCTGGGGCTCTCTCTCTCAAGATCGGTGGATGAAGGGAAATGATGGAGGTGGTGGTGAATAATAAGGGGAGGAGGAAGTTGGAGAAGAGATGGAGAAAGTGGAGAAAATGGCGGAGGAAGTGGGGAGTTATTGGCTTGGAGTGGAAGAAAAGTAAGGGGAGAAGAGGTAAAAGGGAGATTAAATAAATAATTAATAATATAAGTAAGGTACTTAAAATAATTAAAATAAAATAATAAAATAATAAAAATAATAATAAATCCGAAAATAATAAAATAATGGGGTGACATATGGCGGCTCCAAGAGCTGCCACATGTCGCTCCTAGAAAATTCAAAAATTAAATGTAAAAAAAATCAAAAAGAAATAACCAAATAGATTAAATCAAAAAGTGGTCAACACAAAAGTTGCTCGTCTCAACGAGATCTACAACTTTCGTGAAGGGTCGAAAATCAAAGGAAATCATCTGTGTAAAAATGTATTTTTGGGTTGTACCTTATAGATATAAAATACCGTATTTTATCTTTTGTAATTTTTTTGTCATTTTTCAATAAGAGAAAAATCAAAATAAAAATAGAGAAAACATAAAAAGAATATCTACAACTTAATCTATTTTTTTGTATTTTTAATAAATCAGAAAATGAAATGGTAAAATACAGGGACAAAAAGGTCAATATGTACAATATACAAAAGGGGCCCAAAACCCAAGTTTTGCATACAAGCTCTGATTTTAATGAAATTGGTCTCGTTTCGATGGTCTTTCAATGTATATTACTTTAAAAGTGAGTAGACCTAATTCAGAGGTTGTATGAGAGAGATATGTACATTCTAAGGTCTAAGGTCTCCAATTGGATTTGGGATTTTATTGGGTAATTTTACAAGTTAGTATTTTTTATATTTTTCTTTAATTAGTGTTAGTAATATATACACTATAGAGTTGGTTTTATTGGATTCAGAGTTAATATAAAATATATACAAATAAGGTATTTTAGCTAATATACAGGTGAATATTTACAAATGAAATTGGCTTCTTATTTAATGCAAATATGAATGTTAAAATGCAGATATTATGCTTGCGTTCATGAATGCTATTTATGCAAGATAAGTGAAAATATGCATCTAATTACTCAGGAACAAAGCTCTATTTTCAACTTTTAGAGTCATGAATCACAGATTGATCAATATCCCCTATATATCGTCGAAATATTGTATCGATACGATATCGATATCGATACGACCTTCCTTGAGTTGAAAAATAGATGTATCACCGATGAATCTCCATTTCATCACCTTTATTCTATCATTTTATCCTTAAAAACCCTATCTAATGCATGTAAATATCATTAATTTGTACAAAATATCAGTCATCATTTATTGCATTTATTGTGTAAATAACATGGTTTTCAATGCCAAAATTATAGAATAAAGAGAAGAAAAGAAAAGGAATAAAATATCGAAGATATTTTATGACCCTAAACCCCGAGACCAAGTCAAGAATTGAGTTGGTCGACAAGGAATAACGTAGTGGGAGATAAGGGCCAAAAATAGAATAAAAACCCAATTCTTCTATTCTTTATTTTTCCATTTTTGACAGATATTTATCACTTTATTATTTATTCATCTGATGAAGAAACTTTGTACATGAAAGTTGTAGATAATAATGTAAATAAAAATATAAAATTGAGTGTGTACAAAAATAATACACAGTGTACATTTATATACAAAAAAGCCAAAATCCCAACTTCACAGACCCATATCTTTCAAATAAAAACTCAAAATGTATCAAAATCACCTCTAATTGTATATAACTTTTCATAAACTATTTAATAGAGGAAGTTTCATATTTTTTGGAGTTACGTTGTGAATGTTAGGTTTTGAACCCTCATTGTACAGTATACTAGAATAAAGTATTCAATTTATTTATTCATCATTATTTTTACAAAATTATATTTTCATAAGTTTGTAATTATTATTTATAAAATATGTACATATTAAAACCAAAATAAAACCAAAAAGAAAATATAAAATAAAATAAGTCTATAAATATATAGGCCAAATACCTATAATTATACATGTATATAAATAAAAGGGAAACCTATTCTTTTATTCTTTATTCATCCATATTTTTATAATATTGTAAATATTATTCATATTCTATTAAAAATGTAAAACCAAAATAAACTCAATAAAATAAATTAAAACTAAATAATGTATATAAAACATAGGTAAGATACCTATAATTATACCTACATATTATGCGTACCTATTTATTTAAGTGTACAAATTACATCATAAAAATAAAATAAAAATATATTTATGTACATAAAAGTAACTTAAATATATAAAATAAAAGAATACAACATTAAAATCAAATATACAAAATAGAAAATAAAATAGTTAAAATATAGGCAAATATACCTAAAATACACCATTAAAAAAACTACTAATAAATAACACCATAAAATGAAAAAAATCATAATAAAATACTACATTAAATAATAAACCTTTTTTATTTTATAATCGAAAATTAATAAAGGGATTTACTATTTATAAATAATTATTTTCGAATTAAATTTCTGATTTGTCGTTTTGCGAGCTCACGTGGCCCAATCACGTCGCTCGGACTATTGACTTCCAGTCAACTGCCTCCCCCACCTTCTTACAGGACGTAGCTTGTCTATCCCCGCGATTTCGTGCCTTTTTTCCCGGGTGCCTCATTGCTCAATAGCGATCGCTTCCTTCATGAAAAATGATCATTGATCATTGTACATACACACCAGCTACTTAGTCTCTTGTACATATGCTCGAATCATCGCAACCGGCCGATAAATCAGGGTGTTCACCTTCTCTAAAAATAATCGCCTCTATCTTCCAAGCATTCTTTGGTCACTTTCTCGAGTCTAGGAGGCCTTGTCTTGGATCCAGCTAGTTTTCTCGTGACAGGAGGAGGCGGTGCGAGGTCCGACGAAGCCCCAGGAGGATGGGGTGCACCCACGGCCGCCAGCTCCGACGACCCTACTCCCTAGGCGATCCCCAGGTATAAGCGTTGTTTTTCTTTGCCCTTTCAATTGCATTTAGCCTTAGGTTTGATTTTTATCTTTTAGTTTAGGTTTTGATTAGTTTCGGTAGTGTAAACAATCATCCGCGTAGCTCGTCGGAGCTGAGCTCCGGCGAGCTCCTCTACACGTAATCAGCCGCTCTCCACCGTTCTGAACACCTCCATCTCGATCCTTGATGCCTCCTATGCGCCCCACGCACTTTCATTCAACCAGATCTTCCTTGGATCTGTACTTCGAGGTCCACCTCCGTCGTGTATCGCCAGACCTCTCCACCTACCCCACATTTCGCACCCTTCTTGCATGCTAAGGGGTCGAGGCATTTTGACCTCGACCCAAGAACTTGTTTTGCAGGACTATGAGCCTCCACGTGCACCTGGAGTCCATCTCGACACTCGTTGGTGATAGCTGAGATGCGTGAGCTTCACCGACCTTGCGGAGGAGCGTCGGCTAACGCCGACGCATTTTGTTCCCTACAGTCACTAGAGGATCTCCACAAGAAGCTTTTAGGCCATCTTGGAGCTTCAATGAACATCGGAGGAGGGAGATTTGATCAGAGAAACCTTGCCAAGGCGAGGGTTCTTCCATGTTCTTCGATCGTGCCTCTCCGTCGTAGGATCAGATGAAGATGCCAGATCCATTGCCCGTCGTTGGTTGTAACATGTCTCAACCGTCAAATCTCCATCATCGATTTAATCCATGTCGTCCAGTTGCGTACCGTCATCATGCGACTCGGCATCGCCAAGTGTTCAAGTGAAGCTTCTCGGTCGTCCGATCATGCACATATATTGGGGTAATTACATATTCGGCCCCGTATTTTTGTATATTTATTAATTAGTATTTTAAATAAAAAAGCACTTGTAAATAAATTGGAAATTTTGTAAAAAGGCCCCTGTATTTTTGCTCTTTGCATTTGGGCCCCTTCCATGTTACGTCATGTGTTGTCCCATGTAAGGTGGCGAATGTGCACTATAGCCCCTTGCAATTTTTAGTATTGTAAAATAGTTCTTAAAAATTAAATAAATGTCGTTTTATTTTGGGATATTTGCATGCTTTCCCCTGTTATTTATCTTTATTGCAAATATGCCCCTACTGGGACATGTATTTTTGTGTAGTTTATTTTTAAAAGAAATACCTATTATTCTATTGAAAATATGCAAAAATAGAGATAAATGCATCATGCCATGTATGTTCATGCCACATGTTCACTTTGTGTTTTTAGGCATTTAATCATTTACTAAAAATGAAATGGAGCTTATTTATTCCATGTTTAACTTAGAAAATACCAAAAAATATAAAAATGCGTCTGAAAATTCCAAAAAAATTATATATAGTATATTTCATTCTATCTTATTTACGACTTAAAACCACTAAAAATGGAAAAACAAAGGCCTAAAAATCGAAAAATATCAAAACTTTTTATAAAAATCCAAAAATATGTTTGTATGTTTAATAATTTTCTTTATATAAATATTTTTTTTAAATTGATTTGGATAATTTTGAAACTTATTTGATATTTTTAATATTCAAATCAATTTCAGACTATATATTTAATCCAATATTTGGGATAATTTTGACTTTTAAAAAGACCTAAAAAATAGCAAAAATTCTTGAAAAATTACAAAAACATTAGAAAAATATGAGAAATCCAAAAACAATTTATTTTTGTATTTTGACTATTTTTACATATTTATATATCTATAATATTTATATATACCTTATATTGTATATATACACATAAATATTTATATATAGCTCATATATTTAAAATAGAAAGAAATATAAAAATCTGAAAAATATAAAAATAAAATAAAAAAATATAAAACAAAAAATAATAAAAATATAATCAAAAATATAAAATTAGAAGCCCACAAAAAGATTTATGATGAATGACTAGGTTGTACATAAATAACCTTAGGCAACCATTTTTCTCTCTGTGCTTCGACCTCTACATGCTTGCTTGTTATGCATCTTATGGTACAGAAAGAAAAATAAATTTTAACATCAATTGTGTTATTCATTGTCTTTATTATATTATGGGTTGATTGCTGACTAATTGGGAATTGTTGAGTAGTCAACTCATCGACCGCGGTTTCACCTTGTAAAATCGTACGACCCTCTATTCTGTCCTGATTATCAACCACGCGTAGGAAGAAGAAGTCACGTACAGATAAGCATGTTTTGACCAAGGCCATATCCTCCGCTATTTAAAATAGATTACCAAAGAAGAAGAAGGATTCGGGAGCACATTATGTCAGATGCAAGATTTCAAAAGCTGTTTTCGATCGCACTCTATTAGATAACGGTTCCTCTATCAATCTATTACCTTCTTGTTTACTCGACAAGCTCGAGTTAGGTGCTCTTTACAAATCCCACTCGATCCTTCAGTTTGCTGATAGATCTTTAAAGAGACCTATGGGCATTATAAGGAACGTTATCGTGATCGTGTAGGGCCTGCAATTCCTAGTGGACTTTACTGTCCCCGACATGGATTTCCCTATATAGTTACACCTTACCCCAATCATTCTTGGGAGGCCTTTCTTGGAGATCATGAAGGCCCTCTTCGATTATAATACAGGGAAGGTATCTATTCGTACCAAGGGAGAGAAGGTACATATAGAGATGGTGAGAGAATCATGTGCATCCAGTGTTGTATCTACAACCCGTTTCGATGCCTTGAGTTCTTTAGCCACCTGTGATTACATGGATGAGGTTCGCCTTGACAACTTTGAGAGGTATCAAGTAGAGACCCAGGATATCCTAGTAGAGGATGGGTCCGAGACTACAGCTAGCAGTTCTTCTAACAGTAACCTTTATTTCAGCATGGATGGTGATGATCACATGGAGCATTGAACTAATGATTTTATTGCATATATTTTAGATTCATAGAATTTACATGATTCTGCCACCTCAGATGATTCAGAGATCGAGTTCCATTTAGCTGAGTTATTCTCCTCTAGTCATTCTGAGGATGAGCACGGTAGCGAGTCGGATGATGTTTTAGACATCTTCTGTAGTCTGACTCTAAAGCAGATTGAGATGGTGGTCTACCACCAGCACAGATCCCATCCCACAAACAGAAGAAGTTACAGCAGAACCAGATCTTACCTTGACAAAACTGAAGACCTTGCAACCAAACATGAAATATGCTTTCCTTGCGGGTCCACATCGAAAGTTTTCGGTCATTATCAATGTTTGATAGAAGAGCAAGAATCCCATCTGATGGAGATTCTTGAAAGAAACAACAAGGCTATTGGATAGATTGTATCCAATCCCCACAGGATAAATCCCGCTTTGTGTTCTCACCATATCTATCTTGATCATGACAACAGATCTTCCATAGAGTTTCAGCGTAGGCTGAATCCTGCCTCACGTGATGTTGTCAAGAAAGAGATCACGAAATGGTGCGACGCAAGGTTTATTTATCCTATCTCCAACACTAAATGGGTTATCGCATTACATGTTGTCCCGAAGAAGTATGGAATTCAGATGGTTAAGAATGAGAGGAGAGAGGAGATTCCAGAGAGAGCAACCACGTCGTGGTGGGTATGCTTTAATTATAGGAAATTGAACGTCGCAACGAAGAAGGATCACTTCCCGCTGTCTTTTATAGATCAAGTTATAGAGAGGTTGGCAGGGAAGGAGTACTTCGGTTTCCTTGACGGTTACTCCGGATACAATCAGGTTACAATTGCTCCTGAAGATCAGGAGAAGACTACTTTCACATGTCCTTTCGGAATGTATGCTTTTAGATGGATGCCCTTTGGATTATGCAATGCCCCCGCTACATTCCAGAGGTGCATGCTTTCCATCTTTGCGGACATAGTTGGTGATTTTCTTGAGGTCTTTATGGATGATTTTTCGATCTATGGTCAGTCCTTTGATGATTGTTTAGCACATCTAGACCAGGTTCTTCAGAAATGTTGTGAGGTAGATCTCATTTTTTCTTTGGAAAAGAGCCATTTTATGGTTACAAACAGGATCGTGTTGGGGCATGTCATTTCCAAGCGAGGCATGGAGGTTGACCCTGCCAAGTTGGATGTCATCAAACGTCTCGAACCACCATCCAACATCAAGCAGTTACGGTCTTTTCTTGGGCATGTCAGCTTTTACCGATAGTTTATTCAGGATTTTTCTAAGATTGTCCAGCCGTTAACTGAATTATTAGGCAAAGACATCAAGTTTTTGTTAGATGACAAATATCTTAATGCCTTCCTCACATTGAAAGAGATGATTATCAGTGCTCATGTCCTACAGCCACCTGATTAGTCTCTTCCCTTTGAGATCATGACGGATGCTTCAGATTTTGCTGCCGGGGTTGTATTAGGATAGAGGAGGAATAGACTTACAGTTGCTATCCACTATGCCAGCTGACATTAGATGATGCTCAGTGCAATTATACAGTGATAGAAAAAGAGATGTTGGCAGTGGTATTCACATTAGATAAATTCATATCATATCTTCTTGGCTCAAAAATTACAGTGTAAACAGATCATTCAGCTATACGATTTTTGATGGAGAAGAAGGACATTAAGGCACGCCTTCTTAGATGGATTCTTTTATTTTAGGAATTTGATTTAGATATTAGAGATAAACCTGGAATAAAGAACGTGGTAGATAATCACCTCTCCCGATTACTGATAGAGAAGCCTTCAGATGAGTACATGCCGGAGATTGCAGAGAGATTTCCAGACGAGAGTATCTTTGAAGTTACAGAGCTTCCATGGTATGCAGACATAGTAAACTTTCTGGTTACAAAGAAGAGTCCACATGGTTGGCTGAAAGACCGAGTCGACAGGCTCGTTTTCGAGGCACGATACTACCATTGGAAAGATCGGATTCTTTTTCGCGAGGGATCGGATTGTGTTTACAGGCGATGTATTTCTTAGGAGGGATACAATACTGTCATCACTCTGAGCCATTCCTTAGAGGTAGGAGTACATCACTCGGGGAAGAGGACAACGCTGAAGGTACTTCAGAGCGGATTTTGGTGGCCAACTCTTACTAGAGATGCTTGCACATTCATGAAGAGTTGCCCGGATTGTCAAAGAGTCGTAGGGACAATCGGTGCTAGAGATGCAATGCTTATGTGTCCTATTATTATTTTCGAGATCTTTGACGCGTGGGGCATAGATTTTATGGGACTGTTTCCCTTCAACAATGGCTTTGAGTACATTCTTCTCGCTGTAGATTATGGTAGTAGATGGGTGGAGGCTATACCTGCAAGAACCGCTGATAGAAAGACAGTGTGTAGGTTCCTGAGGGAACACATTATTTCACGGTTTGGTATTCCATGTATTCTCATTTCAGATGGGAGTAGCCATTTCATTAATAAGGAGGTGAAAAAGCTAGTGAAGAACTATTGCATTGATCACAGAGTAGCTTCTCCTTACCACCCACAGACGAATGGCATGGCTGAAGTCTTAAATAGGGAGGTGAAATCCATTCTTCAAAAATTAGTACGACCGATTAAGAAGATCAGTCACAGCTTCTAGACCAGGTTCTTTGGGCATATCGTACTGCATATAAAACTCCCTTAGGTACTTCACCGTTCAGAGTAGTTTATGAGAGCCATGCCATTTGCCCGTAGAGATCATGCACGAATCTGAATGGGCTATCAGAGATATTTCCCTAGAGATGTAGAAAGCAGAAGCCAAGAGGGAGATGGGTCTGAATGAGCTAGTGGAGATTCGAAATCAGGCATATGAGAACACCCTCATTTATAAGGATGAAGTGAAGAGATGGCATGATAGACATATTCGACACAAGACCTTTATCCCTTGGCAGAAAGTATGATTGTTCAATGCATGATTATGAATTTTTCCTGGCAAATTGAAAAGCAAGTGGAAAGGACCGTACATAGTTAGACCGGTGCGCGAAAATGGTAGTATTGCTATATCAGATGTATTACATGGTGTAGTGTTGTTTGTAGTGAACAGGCAGATGCTGAAGCACTTTATGGAGACTGTTGATCATCTGGCCCGTGTCGAAGTGATCTACTTTGTACAGGATGCATGACTACTCTTCCACTTCATTCCATCCTGTACACAGACCTGTGAGCCATGCAGTTTTTCCTGAAGTACATCACTTGTATATTCTTCGTAGACCACAATCGTCCCCATTTTTTGTTCATCTTATATGCTTAGGATACCAGATCTTAAGTATAAAGCAGACCGATTGCGCGCTGATTCTCGCATTTCGATTTTGTTCCTTTTTATTTTTCTTTTGTTTTCCTTTCTTTCACTCTAATCACTGGTCCCTAATTTTGGCCACATTCTTTTCTATACTTAGGACACCTTATCATAAGTATAGGGGGGATCGAGTGATTACGTTGATTTTGTTTTTTCTTTCTCCTTGTGTTCCTTCATTTGTATACTTTTCCTCACTCACCTCATTTTGTCTTCCACTATACTTACGGTGACATGATCGTAAGTATAGGGGGTTGACTGACTTCTATTCTTTTCGTTCTTTTTTATCCACTTTTACTTAGCACGACTTATGCCATCCTTTTTCTCTTTTGTACTTTGAGGACATAGCACAAGCTAAGTATAGAGGGTGCATAAATATTGTATATATACTTTCGTCCATAACTCGTACTTTTATGTATTTTTTATATCTATAAGATCCATAAAAATTGGGTGAGGGTTAAATTAAAATCCATCTTTTTATTTATTTGTTATTTATAAAATCCTTGTAATTAGTAAAATATGCTTTAAATAATTATTTAAAATTCTTAATTTAAAATATGTATTTAAAATATGTATTTAAACTTTGTATAATACTTATTTAAAATTGTATTTATTAAAATATGTTTAAAATTCATTTAATCCTTGAAAAATTATGTATATAAAATTTGTAAAATACATTAGTTATTTATCCAAATAAAATATGGGTAATTTATCTTATAAATTCTTGTATACAAACTTGTTTATAAAAGTTGGAAAATCCATAAAAAATGCAAAGTCTAAAATTCATAAAAATTACAAAATCTTTAAAATCCATAAAAAATGAGTAAAATTCAGAAAATATACTTCACAAAAACATGGTTGCATTTGCATTAGCATTTTTCCAGAATAAGTTTGATTTCTGGAACTAAAGATTGGGAAAAGTCTAAGGATGGAGCTTAATTACGACCTTTAACTTTCATTGTAAGGAGCCTAGTTAGGAAATGGAATTTAGACTCTTCAAGTCTTTGACTTAAATCTTTGGGATCCATGAGACCATGTTTGAGAAGTCAACTCGAAAGTGTCTATGTAGAACACTTGGTGTCATCCATTCAACTCTTCATCAGTGAACCAATTTTAGACACATGCACTTTGCACTTAGCTCAACTTGCATGGGCTGCGAAGGGCGATCCATTTTAGTGGTGCATTTTCATCCTTGTCTAGTGGCGTTGTTGTCTAAAGATAGGAGAGATTGGGGTTGCAATACTTGCTTCGGATGAGGGAAGGATCTGTTGGCACAATTTTTTCAATACCTCAAAAAATGGATGGAATGAAAAGATGCTATATCCGTCGAGGCATAAAAAGATTAATGCAGTGCAAGCAACATTACCAAAGCCAATTCAAATAAGAAGCCACCAAATACAAGTACGAACACAATGGTCTGATCTTCCTCCAAAAAAAAGCATGCACATCTTAGTGGAGACTTAGCTACACCGACTGGGCTTCACAAGGAGATGAGTTTACATTGGTCGCACTCCAGTTCGTTTCTCATTCTTCTACTTTCTCTCTATATTCGATTGTGGACACAACATGACCTGACCTTAGAAGGGAATACCTCCCTGCCTGAGGAAAGAGTAGCTGGATGAGGAACCAATGGGAGTGTATTATTGGGAATACTCTACTCACCTTTAAAGTTCATAAAATAATACTCTCTAATTAATGGAGGTGATTTCACTAAAATCAAAGTCTATTTGCAAAAAGTCGATTTTGGGACCTAACCACAATTGGGTTTCTAGGCTATTTATTTTATTTAGTACACATTTTTTGTTTTAATGATTTTATATTTTTTTAATTATCTTCTTAATCTTGTATTTTAACCCTAATTTATTTCATAATTTTTAGAGATTATTTTAAATAAATTAAAAACCCTAATTTGTAGGTAAATTTGAACTGTATAACTTACACATGTATTTATTAATATTCTTAAAATAAATTATTAAAATCCACAAAAATTAACATGTAATCTATTTATTATT
The DNA here is from genome assembly GCA_037367405.1 of Ottelia alismoides. Lineage (NCBI taxonomy): Eukaryota > Viridiplantae > Streptophyta > Magnoliopsida > Alismatales > Hydrocharitaceae > Ottelia > Ottelia alismoides. The sequence goes on along the minus strand of JAZKJV010010206.1, from coordinate 684,505 downwards.
ATAATAAATAATAAAATATAAAAATGGTAATATTATGTCATAATTTATTAAATTAAAAATCCAACACCTATTTATTAAGTATTATTTATACTTATTTATTAATATAATATTTATGTTTCATAATTTTTTACTATTTATAAAAAATAATTATACCATAATTTTGATAAATTAATTATTTATAATTTTCATTTTTATACCTATTTAAAATAACGATATTTACTATTTAATATACATTTTATAAAGGATTTATTGATACTGGCTAACCAGGTGTTGACATGTGTCAACACCTGGTGCCTTCTTCTTTTTCAAGAAGGCAGGTCGGTGCTTCTGTTCTAACAACCTCTCTTTTCTAATTTCTACCCGCCATCTTCAATCCTCTTTGTCCAATCCAAACCCTCCAACTCCTTCTCCTAACCATCTAGATTCACGCCCACCTTAGATTCTCAACTAACCCTCCACGGATCGATCTATAAAAACCCATCAACTCGGCCATTCACAACTAACTCCTCCTAACTCCAGAACTAACATGTCGACCCTCCTCCTTCCTCGCTTCCTTCTGGCTACCTCCAGTGGTGACAGCGCCCAGGTCTGCCCCACGTGGAAGGACATCCGATGGAGGGTTCCAAGGTCCAAGCTTGGCCTTGCAACGTCGCTTCATGTGCGTCCAGCTCCGAGAAGACCGCCACATCGAGCGAAGACAACAGAGGTCGATACACCATGCAACCACAGGTCAGTCGTCACTCTTTTACATTTTAATTCTTGATTTGTGTGTTGTGATTAGTCTAGTTAAGTGTGTAATTAGGAACACGTAATCACCCTATTAAACACACACCCAATTCACCCTTCAAATCCGGCTCGATTCCACTAGAATTGCCCTCATCTATCTTCCATCTTCACCATTATAACTTGTTCTGGAAACACTATATTTGAATATGCAATTATTCATAATTGGGGCCGATTCTTGCACGAATCAAGCATATAAACATACATTGCAGGTATAATCATTCAATTGGAGATTTTTCTTCATCAAGTGGAGCCCTTTTCCTTCGAAGAATCATCAAGCAAAGGCTTCATCTTTCAAGTCGACTGTCACAGCGTAACCGCTGCCTTCATCGATGTCTCGCCGCCGCTTCCTTCACCTTGGATCCAACTCACCCGCAAGCGAGCTCAAGGTGTGAAGGAGTCACTCCTCTGGCCCTACAGGAGATAAAGAAGATAAGAGGACGCTGTCGTTGCATCTGCAAGAAGTTGAAGAATAGCCAAGAACATCCCAGGTCTATAGGCTTGCGACACGTGTCTTTCACAGACCGCCACAATCGCATTTCATGATCTAATCCAGGTCATCGAGTTCGAAACAGTGGAGAAATTGCAAGCTAAACCCAGTCGAGTTCCATAAATCAATTGCTGCTTCAGACGTTCCAAGTATTTGCATTTAGGTCCTCCTATAGGGACCTAAATGCAAAACTCTTAGTTTTTATTGCATTTTAGTCCCTGAGTAGGGACCTTCTTGTAACAGACATTTGTAGCTTTTTTTTGCATTTCTACCCATGAACTGCAGGGTATTTTTGGACCTTATTTCGATTTATTTTTCATTTAATTTTATAGGGTAGTTACGCAACTACCCTAGCAAAGTTTCTTGATAATTTTCGCAGAATTTTGTTGTGTAATTTTCTTGATTTGATTTTTCGAAAGTCATGTTTGTTTGAAATTCTTTTGTTTCATTTTCAAGAAGAAATAAAATCATGAAATCTTTTCTTTTCTCAAAAGTTGCAATATAGGTATTCTGCCTCCTCGAGTTCGACCTAGGGGAACTTACCTGGTTAGTTTTAAGGATAAAATAGGAGAGCAAAATCATTTCCTTATTCTTTCTCTCTCTCTCCTATTTTATCTGAATATTGTTTGATCGGTCAAAATCTGATCTCTGTGGTTCTTTCTACACCAACGACACCTTTTCTTCAATTAAAACTACAGGCTGGATATCTACACGATGGATCCCGAGCTGTTGTTGATACCGAGAGTACCAAATCTTGTTGACTTCCATCAACGACTCCTATTGCTCATGGATTGGCAGGGGAAGGGACGTCAATGGCTGATCCAGATGATACACCACCAACTGAGTATTTGAAGAAGGGGATGGTGGTAGCTAGTACTGCGGGAGAAGCTGAATGGGCTCTGCTTTAATGTGATGAACCTGTCGATATGGGGCGAAGGGCTGTCATGACATGCTCCATGGGTCAGGCCATAACCTAGAATGTGGCTGAGAAGCCGTCTATGCCTCTTAGAGGCACATGATATGTGTCTTCAGGTCACTCAATGTTTGGGCCAGCTCATCTATCCTGTTGAGCTTGTCGAGGCCCTAGCACATCTTCCTCTCGATAATCTCCATACGGTCCAGCTTCTGGATGATGGTACCCATATCAGCAGCTGAAGACTCTACTAGTACTTCTACTGCAGAAGAGGAAGAAGGATCGACCTCAATGTGTGCTATCCTCTGGTATGAAGTCTCCTGGTGGGGAGGCTTCCTCTGAGTGTAAACCCGGGTCTGGGACATCACGGTGTAGTTTCCAACCATCTCCTCATAGATGGTCCAGACATGGTCTTCGTCGTTGGCAAAATATGAGCCTTCATAAGAGGCGTTCACAAGCCCCTGCAGCTCAGGTGTCAACCCACAAAAGAAACTCTGGACGAGATTGAGCTTGTTGATGTCATGGTGGGGACACATGTCGATGTGCTCTCGGAAACGATCCCACGCTTCATGGAACTGTTCATTGGGGATCATAGAGTAGTTATTGATCATGGCTCTTGCTGCATTGGTGCGGCCGAGTGGATAATACATGTTCAAGTACTCGATACGGAGCTGCTCCCAAGTGGTGACAACCCTCCCCAGGTATTTCAACCAGTAGGTTGCTCTATCAATCAAGGAGAACGGGTAGGCTATTAGCTTAATGGTTTCCTCATTCACCAGCCTATCATGGACTGTGTTGTAGATCATCTCGAATTATTGTAGATGGAGGTGGGGCTCCTCGGTGGCATGCCCATGAAATTTAGGCAACAGATGAATCGTCTGGGGGCAAAAGTCGAAGTCGCCTATGATGGAGGGCAGCTGGATCCATCGGTGAGTGAGGGTTGCATCAGGATTGTGCAACTGCCTCATGGTGTGTGATGGCATCTGTGGATCTCACGACTCCTCCTGGTGTATGTCATCTGCTCGACCCTCATGTCTTGGTATGTCTCCACCATTAGCTAGTATTTCTGGCACTTCTCTCCCAGCTCTCATCTGAGTAATCTCTCTCCTCATCTCTGCCATGGAGATTCCCTGATATCTGATCCGTCTCTACAAGGTCTCCAGAGAAGCGAGCAGTGTGTTGTTGATGGCGGCCTGCTCTAACATGTTGATGGCAGCCTGGTCTAACACAAATGATGAAGTCTAAGTCTGCTCATCGGTTTTGTCATCATTGGCCATCTCTCTGGTCTCTACAAAGGCAAAAGATCCTAGCTCAAGTGTTGTCAAATGAATGTAGAGCTATACTAGAATGTCTGTATGTATCTTAAGAGTGGAAGAAGGGTGGTCGAGGGGGAATAGGGTGGAGGCGAATTCAGATTCAGAGAGCAGGTCTGAGCTCTCTGAAGCCACCCTAGATGAATGGGTAGGGGTGTTGGAAAGAGGTGCTGCTAGAGGCAACCTAAGAGACCTCCTGATCATCTTGATGCGGGGGTTTATGAAGAGTAGTTCTGTACTGAACATAGGATTAGAAAACAAACCCCCAGTTTACCAACTCAACACAGTGTTATAACCGTGAAAGCTCTGTTTTTTATCTTGTCAATTTTTATTTTAGTGATAATCCAAACTTACAAAGCGAGTTAGCGAGCTGTTAGGAGCATGATTCTCTCTAGAGACTACACCAGATTCTTATGACTAGTTGCACCTATTTCCAGACACTATAGGTGTAAGTACATATCATTTCTGCCTACCCGATTACTTTAGGACAGAGCCTTAAATAATTTCCTCTAAACCACCCTCTCTGCTAAGGAAGTACAAGCCGTTTACCGGCTACCCGTAAATCCTCACTGGAGAATAGCTAATCATTTTTGTTAGAAACGATAGTCTGAAGACAGTCCAGGCGTGGCTCTATTGATGAAGTGGGATTGAGCCGAGGTCGTGTCTTTCCACAAGGCGGATCGACAGTCACTGAGGTGACCTCAAACAAAATCCCAATCGATCAACAATTAACCCACAATTAAAATAAAGCAATGAAGTCCCAAAAATGTAGAGTTAAAGCTTATTATAACTCTACATGTAAATGTGTATAGGTGTAAGCACAAGTAGAGGTCGAACACTGGGAGCAGACGATTTGGGGCAAAAATGAATGTGTAAAATTATTCAATTCTTCTCTTGTCCATGTTATTGTTTTTGTGGGGTTTTTTATTTTATATATATATTATTTTATTTTATTTTTTATGATTTTTATTTGTGTTTTATATTTTATATATATTCTTATATTTTCTTTTTATATTTTTAATTATATAAAATAGATATATATATATATACACATAGATATATATATATAAAGGGATATTCATAAAAGAGGAGAGAAAGAGATATACAATATATAGGTATGTACATATATATAATTACTCAAAATATAAGAAATATAATGTTTCTAGGCTTTTCATATTTTTCTAATTTTTTTGTTATTTTTCTGGAATTTTACTAATTTTTATATGTTTTTAATTCCAAAAATATCCCTAAAATGGGATTAATTAAATATCTGAAACTAATTTGGATTTTAAAATTAGTAAATAAATCCCAAAATTACCCAAACTAATTTTAATACATAAATAATAATATATAGATAATTATAAAAGAGAAAAAACATATTTTTGGAATTTTTGTTGAATTTTTATATTTTTTGTTGAGTTTTGGATTTTTCTAATTTTTTTAATTTTTCTTTTACTTTTTTTATGGGTTTTTAGTTTCTGGACTCAATAAATAGCAAGATATAGCATATATAATTTTTTTGTAATTTTTCAAAAACATTTTCTATTTTTTTGGTATTTTATAATTTAAACAGGGCAAAAATGGCACATATTTTAATTTTAATAAATGGATAAAATGCATAAAATGTCCAAAAAAATATACAACGTGGATCTACAAGGCACAAAGCATTTATCCTAATTTTTGTGTATTTTTAGGAGCAAGCTAGGTATTTTTAATAAATACATGAAGCATATAAAATACAACAACCTGGTAGGGGCATTTTTGAAATTAAAAATAAAGACAGGGGCTATAGTGCAAATATGCCAACTAAATAACACATTTATTTAATTTCCTGGAATCGTTTTACAATATACAAAAAATGCCAGGGCCTTCATGCAAATTTTACAACCCTCACGTGGGACTACACGTGAGACTGGAAGGAACCTAAGTGTAATTACAATAAATGACAGGGGACATAACGCGAAAATTCCATTTTATCCACACCGTAAAAATTCCATTTTATTTACAACGTTAAACTTATTTTACAGACTTAAATAATAAATACAAATAGGGCGGGGGAAGATTTAGCAATTTACCCCCAAAGAGGCGCTGATGAACGGCGATGATGTTTTCACTTATCCACGTGGCCTTCATCCAACGGCTGGTACCAGTTCGATGATGGGCGGTGAATATTAGATCATCCGAGATGATCCGACAGTCTGAACGCTGCTCCATCGGACAACTGTGCTTCGATCTTGAGGGCCTCCCTTCATCCAACGACAGGGGACGAAGCTGGAAGAATAGGGAAGAAGGCTTGCATGGGCAAGCTTCTTCTGACGAGATCTCGCTCCCCAGCCGGTCTTTGCTGCTCCCAAGGGTCCTCCAAGCTTCCTGGAAGGTATCTCTAGTTGCTGGCGGTCTCGGATCGGTCAGAGGCACACTGAGGCACCCTTGCGAGGTCAGAGAAGTCAAGATTCTCCAGGTACCTCCGGCGGCACGTAATTTCAACTCCTGGTGCTTATTAGCGCACCAAACCTGCACAGGAAGATTACAGGGCTCGAGGCGAAGCTCCTCGACCAGGGGTTTGAAGCTGTTAGCATAAAAATGGATGGGGGTGGCGAAGCTTCCGGCGAGGTGGAGGAGTTGAAGCTTTGATTCACAGATCCAAGAGGGGTCTGGTTGGTCAATGGTGGCTGGGAGGTGGAGAATGCGATAAGGAAAGAAATGGAGGTGGACCGGTGGTCGGAGCGGCAGAATCACAGTGAACTTGTTTGCCGGAGCGGAGCTCCGGCGAACTACAAATCAACCACTTACGCTACTTAAATTTGTAAAACATGTAATAAAATGCAGAAAATAAAACCTACGATTAATTCTAAGCTAATGACAGTAAAAGAAAGGAGCTCTACCTGGGTTTTGACCAAGGAGCATGGCGAACGTCGGAGCGCCGCCGTGGGTGCTGCTCTCGACTCCTCCGACTGATTCAAGGTGCCGAAGGCATCCCCCTGTCACAAGGAAGCCTCCAGGACCGAATACGAGGAATGGAAGAGGGTGAAAACAGACCAAATTTGCAGAGGAGGGAGAGCAGGATTATTTATAGGCATTTCTGGGCACCCCTATTAACCGATGATTTTCAATTGATTAGGCGTATGTACATGCGATCGGAGATGTTGGCATGGATCATGATGGTCTTGGGAGAAATTTTCGTGAAGAGATCATAGGTGATTGAACACTGCATCGAGCGGAAAAAATGCAAGAATATCGGGGATTCACCAGGTCTGACAGGGCAGACGCACGGATGGGACAGTTGACCTGAGGTCAACGGTCCGTCGCCCCTGATTGTTCCACGTAGGGCGCTACAGGACAAAACAGGAGTTTTATTCGAAAATAATTAATTTAAAATAGTAAATGATTTTATTATTTTTCGAGTATAAAATAAAAAATGTTTATTATTTTATGTAGTATTTTAATATGATTTTTATTTATTTATTGGCTTTAATTATTAGTAATTATTTTTTATGAGTGTATATATAGGTATATTTACCTATGTTTTGTGTATTTTTATTTTTATTTTGTATATTTTATTTTATTATTTCATTTTCTTATTATATATATTTATAACTTATTTTTGTGAGTATGAATATATTTTTATTTAATTTTTATGAGTTTATTTGCATATTTAAATAAATAGGTGTATGTAGGTATACTTATAGGTATTTTAGCTATATTTTATATACATTTTATTTATTTAATATATTTTATTGGGTTTTATTTTGGATTTACATTTTTAATGGAATATAGATAATATTTAAAATTTAATAAAAAATATAAATAAAAAAGAATGAAATCTCCTTTTATTTATATACAAGTCATACATAGATATTTTGCCTATGTAATTGCATAGACTTATTTTATTTGAGGTTTTCTTTTTGGTTTTCTTTTAATTTTAATATGTACATGTATTATGTATATTATTTACAATATTTTAAAAATATAAATTTGTAAAAATAATGAATAGTGAATATAATGAATATTTTAATCGGGTAAACTATACAATGAGGGCCAAAAACCTATCTTCCACATAGTAACTCAAAAAATTATGAAACCACCTTCATTAAATAGCTCTTGAAAAGTTATATACAATTAAAGTGATTTTGATAGGTTTTGAGTTTTTATTTGAAAGATATGGGTCTGTGAAGTTTGGTTTTTGTCTTTTGTATATTATTTTTATACAAACTCAATTTTGTATTTTTATTTACATTATTATCTACAACTTTTATGTAAAAAATTTCTTTATTTGATGAATAAATCACAAAGAATAAAATAGGTGTCAAAATGCATAATCAATAAATAAATTCATGAGGTATTTATTGTCTTTTTGGCCCTTATCTCCCCCTACTTTATTCCTTGTCAACCAATTCCATTATGGACTTGGTCTCGGGGTTAGGATCATAAAATATTTGCAACATTTTATTCCTTTTTCTTTTCTTCTCTTTATTATATAATTTTGGTATTAAAAACCTTATTTTATATACAGATAAATGCAATAAATAATGGGTGTTATGATGTACAAATTGATGCTATTTACATGTATTTGCTGGGGTTTTTAAGGCCACAATAATAGAATAAAGGTGATGAAATTGAGATTCATCACCCCCCCTATACTTGCCTTTGCTAGTCCCTAGCAAATACTTATGCAATAAGTACAAAAAGAATAAAGAATAAGAAGAAAAGAAAGAGCTAGAATAAAGAATTTAAAGAATAAATTGAATTGATCATGATTATTAAACTTATCTGTACAAAATAAAAGTTTGGAGCTCAGGTTAGAACTTGGTGTGAAAATGTGTGTGGAACCTGGTCGGGAACCAAATTTAAACACAACAGCCTTCAAGAGTCACATAACGTGGTTCAAATCACCTCAATAGCCAGGTCAGAACTAGCCTACATCATACGTAAACCCTTATGACTATGAAGCTGACTTGTACATTGTAAGTGATAGTGGCTCTCCCCAACTGAAATGACAAAGGAACTGACTTCTCCAGAATGACAACCTAATGATTCCCCAATCCAGCCCTCTGTCGTCGAGGAGCGGGGTATTCCCTTCTAAGTTCAAGTGGCATCCGACTCAAGAGGAGGAGGGGAAGAAGAGAATGGACGGTAGCTAGTGTAGCTACCTATCCTGGGATGCAAGACCAGTGTAGTCAAGTCATCCAGCTGCAGGCTCACTTGGTATAACTTTGATGCTCAAGCTTGCTTATTTTCTATACATCATATATACATGCTCCGGCATGCACTTTTATTTTTATTTTCAAGCCTGTCCACTTTTTTGGAGAGATTTTTTTTGAAACATACTCTTTACAACATCATTTACATAAGGACTTTTTCCTCTTTAGCCAGAAGACTATCCCTCTTTTGAAGCTTTATTGCAACCCACACTCTCCTGTCATTCGACTTCATTGAAACTGGACCCAGTTGGGGTGCACTTCCCTCCCTAGACGAGGACGATTATTTCCACCCGTGTGCGTCTCAGACTGGCAAATCCAACCCCCTCACCACTCCAACTGAGTTGAGCCAAGTGAAAAGGTGCAAGTGTCCAAGTTAGGTCACGGCCGACAAGAGTCATGCGTGTGTCTCGAAAAGTTCTAGTTAGTCAGTTGAGGTGACTTGAACCCAGCCCGGATTTCTCAAAGAATTAAGTCCTATTGGACCTGAAGTACCTTAAACCTAGTTCCCATAAGGTTCCAGTGCGGTTAGGTGCAGTAAGGTCCAACCAAGCTCCAATCTTCGACTTTATCGGACTAGTTCAATCATCAAGCTCACTCAAAAAAAAAGAATATAAATGATATGCAAATTCTATTTACAAATATGCAATGAATAATTCAATTTTTCAAAGAATTTGAAAACAAAGAGAAGAATTTTTAAACAAAGAATTTGCAAATAAAAGAATTTTGGCACCCAAAGTATAAAATATGTACAGCTATTTACATTGGCGTGCTGCTTTATATATTTACAAGACTTAAGAATTTAAATAATTTTATAGGTTTTAACAAAGTGACTTATTTAAGTGTATATACAATTGATAAAGAATTTAATGTATTTTATTTATGATTTATATATATATATTTAATGATGCTTTTATTCCTCAAATTTATTTGAAAATAATTTTGAAAACTATAGTACAAAATAATTTTTGCAAATATTTACAAACATTTGAAATCCATTTTGCAAAGACTTTTTCAAAGGAATATATATATGTTTTTCAAAATATTTTTACAAAAATCTTCCAAATCATTTGCAAATAGGTTTTCAAATCCTTTATTTCACACAAATATAAGAATTTTTGCAATCAAAATATTTTTACAAAGGTTGAAAATATTTCACAAAAAGTTTTCCAAACGGTTCACACCATTTTTCAAATCATTTTGCAAAAAGATTTTAACCTGATTTATTAATCAGTATATACAAAAAGAATCCGAGGAATAAGAAGCATTATTATATCATATTTTTAGACATATTTATTATAAAAGTATGAGTTATGGCTAAAGTATATACAGAGTACATACGACCCCCCTATACTTAGCATGAGTTATGTCCTCATAGGTCGAGAAGAGAAAGAGAAGACATAACTTGTATAGAAAAGACTATACTACAATGACTAACGAAAGAATGAAAGAATGAAGATATAAATGAAGAAGAAGGTGACCTTCCCCCTATACTTAGGATCAAATAATCCTTAGTATAACAGACTGTACACAACGCAGGGAGGGTCACGGGAGGGAATAAACAGACAAAAGAATGAACGAATCAGGGGTGCAACATCCCTATACTTAGGACAAAGTACATCCTTACTACAGGAAACTGACACAAAGGGGCAACACCTTTTTATGTAGATAAAGAAAAAATGAAAAGGAAAAGAAGAAAAGAAGAAAAGACGAAAATATAGATATATACAGATAAATGAAAAGATCTTGGAGAATGTACATCACTCCCCCTATACTTAGGGTGAAAGATCCCCAAGTTAGGTCACGACCGACAAGACAGGACATAGAACAACATGGTGTGTACCCCCTATACCTAGGACAAGGTACGTCCTAGGTATAGTCACAAAGATGTAGCGATAGATCTAGGGCACACATAACGTTCGGGAGAAAGAAGGAATAGAAGACAAAACACCTATATACAACTAGCACATCGTATGAGGTACAGGATGGTATTTGGTAAGCGACTACTGTGATCTCGTCGTCGTCTCCTTGTGAGAACGAGAGTGCAATCAGAAGGTGAAAATACACCCGAATATGCAATCAAGTGGGTGTCATCTACCGGTGACAAACATATCGAAAAGTAAAGCAGGGACTGGTAGCGTAAATCTGATGATCGGCTCATAAGGAGTGAATGAGTGAGCGAAGTCGATACCGTAAGATGCGGAAGAAGAAAGAGCAGTACAGACTCCTCCAAGTCAATCAAGGTCTCAAAAAGATATGAAAATTGAAGGACATGAGACTGTGTGATGTCCGGTGGTCATCGAGTCTGAAATTCAAAGGACTACACCGAACACAAGATATGGCTCAACCCTGCGAGGGTCCTCAGGATCAGAGAATAATCAGAAGGCTCGGCTCTGTGCTCCACAAAAAGGAGGCACAACCAGGGAGGAGACCGAGTACCAAAATCAGATGACTTGACTTCATTCTCCAACAGAGAGGAGACACTAGAAGTGAAGCCGAGTACCTAAAATATGATGTACTCTCTCGCAAACAACCCTAGAGAGTAGTACATGCTAGTCAATGAATAATCAGAATAGAATCTCACCCATGCGAGGGTCCTCAAGGTGAGCAGGATCAGAGAAGCTTGATCCATCAGACAGATCATAGAAACGGTCTCGGTAGGCGACAGATCGGCTACCAGCAGAAGAGACCGACAAATCAAGTAAGTGTGGCAGCGTCCCGCAGATAACCCTCAGGGAACGTACTGCCACTAAGCATCGAATAATCAGAGAAGGGTGGCACATCCTTGCGAGGACCATCAAGGAGAGCAAACTCGAAGGAGTCAAGTCAGGCGGGTCCCAAGATCCAGCAGATCGGATAATCACCAAAGCAACAGGGACCCAAAGATACCTCAGACGACCCGGTTTCGTGCTCCCGGTAGTAGGAGACACAGTCTGAAAGGGAAGCTGAGCGTAAAGAAAGTGTTGCATTTTCCCGCAGATAGTCCTCGGGGAGCAATAGCTAATCAGGGAATAGTCAGATTAGATCTCATCCTTGCAAGGGTCGTCAAGGAGAGAGAGGACTCAAAGGAGTCAATCAGAAAGGCCTCCGTAGATGACAGACCGTCTACCAGCAGAAGAGACCGCAAGATCTAGCAAGGTGTCATAGTTTTCGCAGATAACCCTCGAAGAGCATATGAACTAGGCATGGAATAATCAGAAAAGTGAAGATCATCCTTGCGAGGACCGTCAAGGAGAGCGGACTCATATGAGTCTTTGAATGGCCTCGTGTACCGGCAGACTGGTAACACAATCAGATAGAGAGGCCAAATAGTCATATCAGACGATACGGTTTCGTACCCCAACAGAGTGGCAGTACAGGCAGTGAGTGAAACCTATCGTAAAGAGTGTGTCACATGCTCCCGCAGATAGTCCTTAGGGAGTCATGTAAGCCAAGTCAATGAAATCTTGGGATTGCTAGCAAGTCATCTCAGGTCCTCAAAAGCATTCAATCATTCAATCATCTGGAGGGAATAAGATCATGTGAGGGAGCAAATAATCAGGTCATTCAAAAAAAACATCCTCAGGTCAATCAAATATGGCTGAGATGGCACGAAAGATAACCAGGGATCCTCAAAGTGCCATAGGTGGATAATAGAGTCGGGAAATGGGGAATGGATCAATCACGAAGATGAGAGATCATGTGGGTTCCAATCATCGTCACCATGCAGCATATAGCAAGATAGTCTATCCAGACCAGAAATCAAAGACGGAAGAAACCTCGAAATAGATAGATCAGTAGAAACATCATGATATCATCCTCAAATCATTGAAGCACATCACATCCTCAATCCGACGTGCGAGATCTAAATCCTCAATACAAAATCACACCTAATGATCATGCATCATCAAAGTCCTCAATAAGCTCCTATGCACGTATCGAGCATCAAATCCACCGAGAGTAAGGGTATCAATCTCAACATACTCAAAGCAAGCCCGAATTACTCCAATAATCTCTATAAAGCAAGAATCCTTGATGCGGGATATCTCTAAAAGCGCAGCAATCCCGGGTAAAAGAAGAGATGATACGGGGGATACGAGGAGGGTGGGTCAGAAGGGAAACACAAAGGAATGGAGAAGCTGATTGAGCTCATGCGCCAATATCACGACTCAATGCAAAATGAAGAGATATATGTATAAGAGGGGTAAAGAGACTAAAATATGAAAAATGCATGACTCACACAGACGGGACCGGTAACTCAAAGAGATGCAAATGGACTCCAAGTCACAATCAATACACAAAGCAAGCTCCCAATTCACCTACTCAACACAGTGAAGACCGAGATGTGGTCTTTTTATCTTGTCGCTTTTAGAGTTAGGTGATCATAAAAAGTTGCACACACCGAAATTAGGCTTTGGGATTGGGGCACTAATCTTTAGCATGTGCGTAGAAATAAAATGCTCGAACAAGGAGGGGGTTGCTCTCCCCAAGACAAATTTTTAGGTTCAAGTGGAGTTAGCAATCCTGGTTTTATTTTTGTTATCACTTTTTTTGGATATTTTCAATGCACGTGCCTATCGAGGTATCAATTTCCATTAAGCATCCTAGGTTGACAAAAACAGAGGGAGAAGGTCGGAAAAGCCATGCCAGTCAGAAAACGATGATGCATGCCAAGTAAGAAGACTTACAGTGCTTCCCAGCTCTTTTCATGTGGGATGAATAACAGAATTGAAACATATGTTATATGCAAATGCAATCTGAAGAAATCACCCTAGATTCAGGATACTATTAGCGTGAAGAACATTATTTCAAAATTGACTAAGTCCCTAGTCGCATCTATAGGTGCATGCATATATATTAGGGATTGGGCCTTAGTCTACGTCAAACAATCCTACGCTAGGGCTCATTCACAGAAAATAATAAAAATAAAATAAAAGCAAAAGCATCAGAATCATCAAGGCCCCCAAGGGAACAATCCCTCGGGCAGTGGACCTCAGAAAGTCGGAGCGGGAGAGTCATGTATTATTACATGTCAAGTGTCTCTCTCTCACATAAATATACATATTAAATAATGCAAAAGTTAAACTATCTTCCAAAATTCTCCTCCACCTGCCTTCGATGCTCTCTCCTGCTGGCTGGTGTAGAAGAGCCAGCTCCGCCTCACTCGGGTGCACCATAATTCTTAGGAAGTCCTCCTTCGCTTGGCGGTCCCTCACATCAAAGACAAATAAAGAAAAGGGTCAGAATAGTCACAATGATTATCAATAACTAATGCAAATACAGAAATAAATATGGATAAGAGTGAAGAACCAAATAAATAAATAATAAATATCCCAAATGGCGTTGCTCCCCGGCAACGACGCCATTTGATGAAGTGGGATTGATCCGAGGTCGTATCTTTCCACAAGGCGGATCGACAGTCGCTGAGGTGACCTCAAACAGAATCCCAATCGATCAACAATTAACCCACAATTAAAATAAAGCAATGAAGTCCCAAAAATGTGGAGTTAAATTTATTATAACTCTACATGTAAATGTGTATAGATGTAAGCATAAGTAGAGGTCGAACACTTGGAGCAGACGGTTTGGGGCAAAAATGAACGTGCAAAATTATTCAATTCTTCTCTTGTCCATGTTATTATTTTTGTGGGTTTTTCTATTATATATATATTATTTTATTTTTTTATGATTTTTATTTGTGTTTATATTTTATATATTTTATATATTTTATTTTTATATTTTTAATTATATAAAATAGATATATATATATAAAGGGATATTCATAAAAGACGAGAGAAAGAGATATACAATATATAGGTATGTACATATATATAAGTACTCAAAATATAAGAAATATTATGTTTCTAGGCTTTTCATATTTTTCTGATTTTTTTGTTATTTTTCTAGAATTTTGCTAATTTTTATATGTTTTTAAATCCAAAAATATCACTAAACTGGGATTAATTAAATATCTGAAACTAATTTGGGTTTTAAAATTAGTAAATAAATCCCAAAATTACCCAAACTAATTTTAATACATAAATAATAATATATAGATAATTATAAATACGTAAAAATATATTTTTGGAATTTTTGTTGAATTTTTATATTTTTTGTTGAATTTTGGAGTTTTTTAATTTTTTTAATTTTCTTTTACTCTTTTTATGGGTTTTTGGTTTCTGGACTCAATAAATAACAAGAGATAGCATATATAATTTTTTTGTAATTTTTCAAAAACATCTTCTATTTTTTTGGTATTCTATAATTTAAACAGGGCAAAAATGGCTCCTATTTCAATTTTAATAATTGGATAAAATGCACAAAATAGCCAAAACAATATACATCGTGGATCTACAAGGAACAAATCATTTATCCTAATTTTTGTGTATTTTTAGGAGCAAGATAGGTATTTTTAATAAATACATGAAGCATATAAAATACAACAACCTGGCAGGGGCATTTTTGAATTTAAAAATAAAGATAGGGGCTATAGTGCAAATATGCCAACTAAATAACACATTTATTTAATTTCCTGAAATCGTTTTACAATATACAAAAAATGCTAGGGCCTTCATGCAAATTTTACAACCCTCACGTGGGACTACACGTGAGGCTGGAAGGGACCCAAGTGTAATTACAATAAATGACAGGGGCCATAACGCAAAAATTCCATTTATTTACAACGTTAAACTTATCTTACAGTCTTAAATAATAAATACAAAAAGGGCGAGGGAAGATTTAGCAATTTACCCCCAAAGAGGCTGATAAACGACGATGATGTTTTCACTTATCCACGTGGCCTTCATACAACGGCTGGTACCGGTTCGACGATGGGCGGTGAAGATTAGATCATTCGAGATGATCCGACGGTCTGAACGCTTCTCCATCAGATGGTTGTGCTTCGATCTGGAGGGGCTCCCTTCATCCAACGGCAGGGGTCGAAGCTGGAAGAACAGGGAAGAAGGCTCGCCTGGGCGAGCTTCTTCTGACGAGATCTCACTCCCTGGCCTGTCTTTGCTGCTCCCAAGGGTTTTCCAAGCTTCCTGGAAGGTATCTCTAGCTGCTGGAGGTCTCGGATCGGTCAGAGGCACACTGGAGCGCCCTTGCGAGGTCGGAGAAGTCAAGGTGCTCCAGGTACCTCCAGCGGCACGTAATTTCGACTCCTGGTGCTTATTAGCGCACCAAACCTGCACAGGAAGATCACACGGCTCGAGGCGAAGCTCCTCGACCAGGGGTTTGAAGCTGTTAGCATAAAAATGGATGGGGTGGCGAAGCTTCCGGCGAGGTGGAGGAGTTGAAGCTTCTATTCGCAGATCCAAGAGGGATCCAGTTGGTCAAAGGTGGTTGGGAGGTGGAGAATGCGATAAGGAAAGAAATGGAGGTGGACTGGTGCTCGGAGCACGGGGGAATCACAATGAACTTGTTCGCCGGAGCGGAGCTCCAGCGAACTACAAATCAACCACTTACGCTACTTAACCTTCTAAAACATGTAATAAAATGCAGAAAATAAAACCTACGATTAATTCTAAGCTAATGACAGTAAAAGAAAGGAGCTCTACATGGGTTTTGACCAAGGAGCATGGCGAACACTGGAGCGCCGCTGTGGGTGCTGCTCTCGACTCCTCTGACCGATTCAAGGCGCCGAAGGTGTCCCCCTATCACAAGGAAGCCTCCAGGATCGAATACGAGGAAGGGAAGAGGGTGAAAATAGACCAAATTTGCAGAGGAGGGAGAGCAGGATTATTTATAGGCATTTCTGGGCACCCTTATCAACCAGCAATTTTCAATTGATTAGGCGTATGTACATGCGATCGAAGATGTTGGCGTGGATCATGATGGTCTTGGGAGAAATTTTCGTGAAGAGATCGGAGGTGATTGAACGCTGCATCGAGCGGAAAAAATGCAAGAATATCGGGGATTCACCATGTATGACGCGTCATACGCGCGGATTGGACAGTTGACCAGAGGTCAACAGTCTGCCGCCTCTGATTGGTCTACGTAGGGCGCTACAGGACAAAACACGAGTTTTTATTCGAAAATAATTTATTTAAAATAGTAAATGATTTTATTATTTTTTGAGTATAAAATAAAAAATGTATTATTATTTTATTTAGTATTTTAATATGTTTTTTATTTATTTTTTTGGCTTTATTTATTAGTAATTAATTTTTATGAGTGTATTTATAGGTATATTTACCTATGTTTTGTGTATTTTTATTTGGTATATTTTATTTTATTATTTCATTTTCTTATTTTATATATTTATAACTTATTTTTGTGTGTATAAATATATTTTTATTTAATTTTTATGAGTTTATTTGCATATTTAAATAAATAGGTGTATGTATGTATACTTATAGGTAGTTTACCTATATTTTATATACATTTTATTTATTTAATGTATTTTATTGGGTTTTATTTTGGATTTACATTTTTAATGGAATATAGATAATATTTACAATTTAATAAAAAAATATAAATAAAAAAGAATGGAATCTCCTTTTATTTATATACAAGTCATACATAGATATTTTGCCTATGTAATTGCATAGACTTATTTTATTTGAGGTTTTATTTTTGGTTTTCTTTTAATTTTAATATGTACATGTATTATGTATATTATTTACAAGATTCTAAAAATATAAATTTGTAAAAATAATGAATAGTGATATAATGAATATTTAATCGGGTAAACTATACAATGAGGGCCAAAAACCTATCTTCCACATAGTAACTCCAAAAATTATGAAACCACCTTCATTAAATAGCTCTTGAAAAGTTATATACAATTAAAGTGATTTTAATAGGTTTTGAGTTTTTATTTGAAAGATACGGGTCTGTGAAGTTTGGTTTTTTGCTTTTTATTTCGTGTATAAAATGTACATTGTATATTATTTTTGTACAAACTCAATTTTGTATTTTTATTTACACTATTATCTACAACTTTTTATGTACAAAATTTCTTTATTTGATGAATAAATTACAAAGAATAAAATAGGTGTCAAAAATGCATAATCAATAAATAAATTCATGAGGTATTTATTGTCTTTTTGGCCCTTATCTCCCACGACTTTATTCCTTGTCGACCAATTCCATTCCGGACTTGGTCTCGGGGTTAGGGTCATAAAATATTTACAATATTTTATTCATTTTTCTTTTCTTCTCTTTATTCTATAATTTTGGCATTAAAATTCTTATTTTATATACAGATAAATGTAATAAATAACGGATGCTATGATGTACAAATTGATGCTATTTACATGTATTTGCTAGGGTTTTTAAGGCCAAAATAATAGAATAAAGGTGATGAAATGGAGATTCATCATCTATCCTAGTGTGCAGTCACTCAACTCTTAGTAGATAAAATTAGACAAGGAAGATGTTACTCTCTCCCAAAACAAGATTTTGTCATTAATTCAAGTTTTAAGTCAAGTTTGCTTTAGCAGTCTTGATTTTATTGGTTAACTCTTCTTATGTATTTTTATGAATAAAAACAATATCTAACGAATTTTCCGATTTCGTATTTATTTTAAGTCCAATAAAATAGGGGGAGGAAGACGGAAAAGCCAATGCATGATGAAAACTCAATGATGCATGCAGAGATAGAAATACGTACCTTACTCCAGTAGTCTACATGCAAAGTGATCCGCGCATAATTAAAAGGCATAATTTAAACTAATCTAAATGATGCATGAGAAAATCTCCCTAAGACAGTAGATTCTATTAGCAGGAAGAACAGGTGTTATTTAATCAGAAGAGAGACTAGAGTCTGATCTTAGACGTTGATCGGCGCCCACCACAGTGGGTCCTGCAAGCATTGTCTTCGACCTCTCATGACACGTGGTCTCTAATCTGATTAAATTAGCTTTTTAGTTCGACTAAATCCAATCATGATCTATAGGAACAGATATTCTTGATTAGGATGTTTGGACCTTAGTTTCTACCAAGCTCAACCAAAATAAATCCTAAGTCTAGGGGCTAAAATCTCAAAAAAACAAATAAAAATAATATACGGGAACAACTTGAAAAATCCGGTGATCTCCCCTGAGTGCATCGCCACTCGGTGAAACATACCCCGAATAAATGTCAAGTGTCCAAGAATGTATGGGAGTCTAAGTTATTACAAATGTTTTTGCAAAACTAAAGACTAAATAAATCTATCCTAGATAATTGCTTCCTACTCCTTCTGCTCCTCCTCAGGTGTTGGTCCCTCCAAAGCAAATCGAGTCGTGCTCCAGCAGCCCCCTCGCATAAAAAGAAAAATAGAAGAAGGTCAGAAACAGTTATAAAAGATAGAAACAAAAATGGGCAGATATAAATCCTAAGTACTTAAGTCGTGCTCCCTAGCAACGACGCCATTCTGATGAGGGCAAGATCCGATTCGAGTTAAGTGATTACTTAGGTATTGTTGTGACTCAAATCCAATTTGCGATGAATGAGAAAATTATTGAAACCACTAACAAATCAAGTAGTGAAAATGAGTGATTTTGCTACTTTTTTTAACCTGGTATAGCGACTAGGGTCGAACTCAGGAGGCACAATTTAAAACTAAGTGATCTAAAAATCAAATGATTTTTATTTGTCTTTTTAGTGATTTTTATTTTTTTCAATTTTTTACTTTTTCAACATAAGAGAGATATGCACAAGGGATCACAATATATACAAGCATTTTTTGTATTTTTTATATAAGTCAAAAGTACTCAGAAAAATTAAATAAAAATATTTTTATGTTTTATATATTTGTAGTTTATAAAGAATTTTTGGGGAATTTTCATATGTCTTTATGATTTTATAAAAATCAAACAGTGATATAATAAACAAATAGTGCACAGTCAGGGTATTTTTCAATTTAAAAATAGATAAAATGCTCAAAACACCTGGGAGTGATTTTATGATAAACATTGAAGAAATATCTACAAACATGAACTAAAAATGTAATTATTTATTTTTATCGATTTTATATGATTTTTATAAGGTTTTGAGTATTTTATAAATTTTTAGGTTTTTATAAAGTACAAAAATTATATATGAACTAAAAGATGATAAAGGTAACAATAAAAAAATTATAGAATTTTTGAAGGATTTTTCGAATTTTTATGGATTTTTTAAAACAAACAGGGACTTTTTAGGGTGTTTTTGAATTTTTAATAAAAGAAAATAAAAGCAAATCAACAAGAAAAAATCACCATAAATAAACCTGTAAGCCGGAGTCACAGATAAATTTTAGGTAATTTTTGGAGTTATGTGGCTATTTATTGCAATTAATAAAAGACCATAATTTAAAATAGTGCACGAGGACCAATCTGCAAATAGTTTAAGTTCTAGGGCCTACTGGATAACACAATCAGAAAAAGCAAGGGACAAAATGCAAATAATCCAGATAAAGGTGTGTGCAACACATGATCAACACTTATAGCGGAATAAATGCAATTTTCAAAACGATTTAATTCATTTCATAACCAGATTAAAAGTTCAGGGTAGATACTACATATAACCCAAATAGCACGTGAAGCTACACGTGACCGCAACTCAAATGGACTAAAGTGCAAATAAAGGAAGTATAAGGTCCTAAATGCAAACAGTTTTTAACTAACTATTACAATTAATAGACTAAAATGGAATAAAGAAAATTACTGGGTAAAAAGTGCAATATACCCTTTCCATGCAATATACCCTTTCCAGGCACGTGGCAGGTGTGTGGGGATTCTTGGACGTACGGTCCTGATGTGGCAATGAAAAGGTTGATCCGACGGTCAGGGAATGTCGGAGATGTGCGGCCAGATCTCTACCACGCCAAGTCTAATATAACGGTCTACAAAGTTGGCTGGAACTTACGGCGTAGATGGAGTCCGGATTTGATCAGAGCACCAGGTTTGGGCGCAAATCAAAAGGCTCATATCAAATCTGGAGCTTCGACACCAAATCGAATGGTAAAGAAGGGTGCTGGAAGAACAAGGCGCTGGCGAGCTTCAATCGGGCATGTACAACGATCCATGGGACTGATGAGCTCATTGCATGATCCATCACCTTCGTAAAGGCTCTCCACGCCGACTAGTGTCCTTGGATGGGCAGGTGAACAGTCGGATGGATGTGGTGATGCTCCACCACTTGGAGGTGCTTTGCCTGAGTAGTCAGAGCTCAGATTGGATCTCATCGCTCGCACATGTACTGCAAAGGGTAACAAGACTCGGATGTGTAGCTCCGGTCAGGTTATTGCATGTAAAAGTAGAGGGAAGTGGCAGGAGAGTGGGAGTGACCTTCGACGAATATGGAAGATGGAGGTCTGACCTTAAATCCTACCCTAAGGTCGGAGCTAAGGATGATCAGAGTGTGCTAAGAGATGAAGGATGATCGAAAGGTGTGATCGGAGCGGTTGGATGAGTGATATGGGGCTTCAACCAAGTTATCAGAGAAACTAAAGTGGTGGCAGAGATGATGGATAAATCGAGTGAAAATAAGGGAAATGAAGGGGGAATATATTACCTAAGTACCTAGGATTGGAAGGTGTAGAGCGGAGAGGTGAACGGTGAGGTTCTTGCCACGACTCTAGTGCGGAAGATGGAAGAGGCTCGACACGGCAGAGGTCTTCGACCACGTAGGAGTTGTATGCAACCCGGCCACCAGAACTCGCTTCAAAGGGGTCTCTGATAATCCTATCACGATCCTGAAGGTGGCTGAGGAGGAAAGAGGTAGCGAGGGACGAGCTACCCATAATGGAGGCAGAGATGAAGAATTTATAGGATGCCTCCAGGGTTTAGAAAGATCGAAGATGGGTGCAAAACCCTAGGAGGATCTGGATCTACCTAGATCTGAAAAAAGGCGAGAAATCCGATCAGGAAACAAGGGACTCAGGTCGGGTCGTGAATAGGGAAGGTTGACCCGGGTCAACGGACCCAGGTTGACCAATCGGGAAATTTGGATTTAAAAATCAAAGAATAATGAATATAAATTAGTAAATAAATTTAAAATAAAAAATGTTTATTATTTTTTAAGCTATTTTTCTTTTATTTTTAATTATTTTTTATAAAATTATATATACAGTTTATATAGTATAGGGTATTTTGTATATGTATAGTATACCTATATATTTTAATCTTTTATTTTTTATTTTATTATTTTTAGACAAAATCCTTTGTTTTATATTTTATTTAAGGAGTATAAAATGATTTTTATTTGATTTTACGAATTAAATAAAAGCATTAAGTAAATAGGTATTATGTACAATATATACAAGTGTGGCTGGTATACAATTATTTTTTAATTTATTTTTAATTTATTTTGTGTTTTATAATTTTTATTTTATTTTTATTTTATTGTTAGGAGTATGTAAAAGTACACAAAGTATGAATTGAAATAATTAAATATAGATATTTACAAGTATAGGTACTATATGGTTGTACAATACACTCAAAAAGCCAATTTTCACACTATAACCCCCAAAATTTATGGAACCACCATCATTTTAAAGATAATTTAATTAGAGTCCAACAAAGGTGATTTTGGAAGAATTTGAGTTCATATGGAGCCAGAATTGATCTTTTAAATTCTTATTTTGTGGCTTTTTGTGATGGTATTATCTACAATATGTACAACAATTTATGTTACAAATATTTTACTATTTAGAA
This sequence comes from Ottelia alismoides, assembly GCA_037367405.1. Lineage (NCBI taxonomy): Eukaryota > Viridiplantae > Streptophyta > Magnoliopsida > Alismatales > Hydrocharitaceae > Ottelia > Ottelia alismoides. The sequence continues at coordinate 662,204 of JAZKJV010010206.1, read as the reverse complement.
CACATTTTTATGTACAACTTTTATTGAGAAAATAATTTATTTTGAGTTATTTTTATTGATGAACAAAATATACGAATGATGAATCATGATGAAGAATTATACAAGGACTCTATCTCCCCCTACTTTATTCCTTGTCGATCAGGTCAATGATTGACCTTCTCTCAAGGTTTGGGCCAGTCTGTACTTATTACATAATTACATCCTTCTTCTCTTTTTCTTTTGCTTTTTATTATTTTATTTTTGGAAAAAAGTGTTAATTATTCATTATTAATAATAGTCTATACAATGATAATTTATTGGATTTAAACATATTCACAGGTGTTTTTGCTAAAAGATATGGCTAAAATAAAATAAAGAATGAGAATTATATATTCATCATATATTTATCAATGTTATTATAATACATTATTTATTCTAATGTGATTTAATTGTTTTATTCTAAATTTATTATGTAGATGTATTTTAAATATTATTTACAAATTTAAAAAAATATAAAAAAGTAAAAAAATATAATGATAAATATAATGAATATTATATACAAGTGTACCACACAATGAGGGTCCAAAACTTAACTTTTGCATTTTAATTCCAAATTGAATGAAACCACCTTCATTGAATAGATAATTTAATTTTATGAACAATAAACATAAAGTTTAGTGAATTTTGAGTTCATATGGATAAGATGCAGATCTGAAAGTTTTCTTTGTGGCCGTTTATTCCAAGTGTTTAGGGCACATTGTGCATTATTTTTAAATGAAATAAAATTTGTATTTTTCTTTATATTTTTATCTCCAAGTTTCATGTTCAAAATTTATTGATTTGAGAAATAAAAATAATAAAATAAAATAGGTCCCACAATTAATTTATTGATGAATAAAATTAGGGTTTTAAGTTTTTTGGTGCTTATCTCCCCCAACTTTATTCGTTGTTGACCAAGTCAATTCTTGACTATGGTCATTCAATAACTTTTGTATTTCATTTCTTTTTCTTTTCTTTTCTTTATTTTTTTATTGTGGCTTTAATATAGCATTTTATACAATATCTACATCATAAATAATGAATGATATTTTGTACAAATTAATGCTAATTACATGCATTTAGCTAGGCTTTAAAGGTCAAATGAAAGAATAAAGGTGACGAAATAGAGATTCATCACATCTCCACCGTCAATCCATGCCTAATTTTCAACCATCGGAATGAGCGTCATTGAGGGTCCAAGATCCTCCACATGCCACATTTAGAACCTAGCACCTCGGGCACTGTCGAAGCACTAACAGCTGCCACGTGGAGGGAATCCAGCCAAACCGCACCCGAGCCTGTCATCTCACGTTCGCCTCACATGTGTGGAAAGGTTACATCCAAGCCCATGCACGTTTCCATAATCGCAAAAGAGTCCCGCATCACGTGTCTTGTGCATGACCTAATGGCAAATTGCAAGTAGACCCTCGCAACTTCTAGATCTTACAAAACTACCCTTGTACGGGGTAAATTTCATAGAAGACCAAGCAGCTTTGTAAAATAACAGACACCCCCAAAAGGTCCTATTTGCAAACTTTTAATTTATTTTTATTACAGAAAGGTCCCTAGAACTTTGTTTATTCATTTCTTGAGCATCATTTCTCCGATTTTGGTGTTTTATATGTCGTTTTGATCTTCATTGCATTCTCTGTCATATGGAATAGTTCATCATTCATTTTGAGACATTATTCATGCAGTAACTAATTGAAGAGTTCATTTACATGGAGCACATCTAACCTCTATCTTTGATTTTTACTGAGTAATAGCTTCTGAAAATTTGGGGGAATTACTTTAAGATTTTAATTGAACATATCTCTATAATTGATCATTGGGATCCGTGTCATTCAATGGTACTTAGACTTGGTTGGCTTGTTGTACCTGCATCTATCATTGCATTCCTCTTGCATCATATTATTTAAGTATTTAAAAATCACAAAAAAATGTTGCATTTATTTATCTCTTGTCCACATAGCATACCATTATTTATCTGCATTAATGTACTTTGCAAAAATTCATGCAACATATTTTCTTTGATAATTAATTACTTCTTATTTTAAAAACCAATAAAAATATGAAAACTTCAATAATGCCAAAAATATTAACTTTTTTCTCTGAAAACTTGAATTTTCTGAATTATTTAATTATTAATTCTAGACCCTCATATTACCTCCCTGAGTTCGACCTTGAGACTTATCCAAGTAAAATAAAGAACTTGAATGCATCAAGATTTAATCTTATGTATTATTCTCTTGGTGTGGTCATTTTTTATGAATCTAAGTTACCTGGTTGCAACAACATATTAAATTACAAGGGTGTCTAGAGCTCGTCATCTACTCACCTAAATAGTATGACCACTTCGACAAAGCTAACGCAAATGTGTGACTTCTTCCTCAACGTAGGGTGTTGATGAATCTCGGATTCATCACTCTAAATCTCATTAATTAAGATCAAATCCCTCAAAATCATCAGCATTTCTGTATCTATTCTGCATAATTAGCATTCAGGCATGTTTTCATAAGAATTGCATTTTAGCACTAATTTCTGCACAAAATAAGAAGCCAAAAATCCAAGCCAAAAATGACTTGTAAATAGCCTAACTTCCTTGATTTTTAACTCACTCATGCTAACTTCGAATAAACCAAAACCACCTCCACTGTGTACATATCACTCACAAGAATAAATGAAAAATACAAAAAAATAACTAACCCAAACAAGTGGACCAAAAATCCAAACCTTAGTTTCAGGATTTTTGGACTAAAAATCCCATATCTTCCCCCATCCAGTGTTCGTTTTGATCCTACTCACTTTTGAACTAATTTACATTCAATTATCTTCAAAACAAGACCAAGTCCAAGTGATTCGGAGCTCATATGTGAAAGTTGGGTTTTAGGCCTCTTTTGTATATTTTGTATTTTAGCGGTTTTTGACCTATTATTTTATGTACATATTTAATCTATTTTATATTATTTCTTTTTCATTTATCTTCTTTGATGAAAGTTTTATTAAAATACGTAAAAATCCAAATCCAAATTGAGCTTGAAATCAAAGAAACAAATTGAGTCCAAGTCTTGACTAACCGACTGTACAATATTGGTCTTCTTCTTATTTTATTTTATTTCTTATTTTTCTTAATGAAGAAAAATCCAAAAAAATAGATTAATATGTAATTATTTATCTTTGATTTTATCATATTTAAATTTTCCGGATTTTTATCTGGTTTGAAAATGACATAAAAATTACAAAACCAAAAAATCAAGGTATTCTATGTACATGGGATACCCCAAAAATATCACTTTTTGCAATTGATCGATTTTGGTTTTGATGTCTTCATGAAAGTTCTCATCGAGACGAGCAATTTTTGTGAAGAAACTTTTTCGATCCGATGCCATTTACTATTTATTTATGATTTTACAAAAGATTAATTCTCTGAATTTTGTGGTGCTGACACGTGGCAGCTCCTGGAGCCGCCATGTGTCACCCATTTTTGAGGTTTTTATATATCGTTTTTATAAAAAAAATAAACACCCGCGCACGTGCAAGGAACATGCCGCCCAAGCACGCGCCAAGCACGTGCTGCATCCCCTTCCCCCGTGTGCCGCCACGCGTCTTCTTTTGGGCCGTTCGATCACGGGCCGATCGGACGGTCCGTGATCATCGTCTCCAGGTCGCCTTTCCTCCTTCGATTTCACCGCCGACACCATGATTTCTGCCACCGCCTTCCATCTCTGCCTCAATCTCCTCCCACCGCGAATCCCTCTCCGATTCCCCCTTCCATCTGTAGTTGACTATCCCCGCCGACCTTCCCAAAACCATCCCCGCGAATCCCTGATCTGCAAATCTTCAATCAATCAGACCTCATCACCACCACCTCCCATCTCCGGCTGCCAACCCATCTTCTATTTAAAGAACGCCAGCCCTCCTGCCATCAACATCCGCCAATACTTTCAACGTCGAGGAGGGACGGCGGTGACAACGCCTCCCCCCTTCGTCTTCAACCCGGCGAGGTTCGGCATCTTCCCCGACGCCGCTGTAGTCCACGAGCTCCTCCGCCGTACTGCCCCAGCTCCAGGTGTTATCCCTGTCGATCCTACTTCCACCGTACATCTTCGACCACTTCGCCGCCATCATCGTCATCTCCAACGACTTCAACAACGCCTACGTCTCTGACCACCGCTACGTCGCCGACCACCACTACTGCTCGGAGGGCTCCACCGGCCATCGCACCTCGTGTTGGTGCTTCGATGTCGGCATCTACATCTCCTTCTCCGACAACATCACACCAGCCCCCGCCGACCTATCGCTCCGCCCTACGCCATCTTCTTCAACATCCGGCCATCCTCCGCCTTGGCCGGCCTCCTCCGCCACAGTTCCATCACCGGCGCTCCTCCACTGCTCCGCCTTCGCTTCGTCGTGCGTTCGGGTGCTCCAGGCCTGAGACCCCCCGCACGTACGAGGCACGTGCGCGGGGGGACGTCAGCCATCGTCACCCGGGTCACGTGCTCCGCATGTAACCGTGGGGCAAATTGCAGAAGCCCCCCTTCCATTCCGGTTATTTGTAGAAAGATCCACCTTAACCCGCACGTGACCTCTGGGAATTTTGCGAAGAACCCCCCAACCTTTTGGTAATTACATCTAGGCCCTCCTGTATATTTTATTTTTTATTTATTTATTGCAGAAATACCCATGTGTTTCCCATTAAGTTTAGACCTCTATATGCCATTATTTTATTAGTCAAAAATAGCATGATGTTCGTCATTTAATTCTTTACATCTTGACATATTGTGAATATTTTTGTGAGCATTGGATAATTAATAATTAATTGTTCTATAGTAAATTGCATATTTTTCCCATTTCTTGCTCTGAAATTTTTATTTGATTAACTGTTTCTCTAAAAATTCCCTAAAAATCATATATTGTAGAGTTAATTGTGCTTAACACCATGCCTAAAAAGAATCTTATTTGCATATATAATTTGCCTTGTAAAAATCATTTTGTATATTTCGATGTTTGATTTTTAATAGGTATTAGATCTCACATTTTTGAGGTTTAGGATTTTTTTGAGGTCCACACCTAGTGATAGATCTTAGATAATTTTATCCCTTGAAAACAAGTAGGTTTAATATTTATTATAATTAAATATTGAAATTCATTCTGTTTGTATTTAAAAATTTATAGAAAAATCACATTGCATCTAAAAATTCCAAAAAACTTAAAGTGCATTCATTTCATCATATTTTGTATCGTGGCCAAGTTTCATATTTTTCGGACATCGTTTGATCGAATTTTATATTTTAGTCCCTAAAATAGGCCAAAATTGCATTCTACATCTTTTATTGCATTAAAAATTCCAAAAAAAACCGCCTCAAAAACCACACACGAATTTTGATAGACATAATTCTAGGTTGTTCCTTTACCTCCTTGTGTTCGACCTTGGGACTTGCCTAAGTAAAATAAACATAAAACCACGTTCATTAAAATCGACAAATATTTTGTGTGATTATTTTCTTGACCGATTCCGATTGCCGCCTACAACGAAACGACAAATCCTTTTTTAGCACGAACGACAAATACAAACATCTTTTTAACAAGTGCAATTTTCGGATTCGTCAGGTGTCCAATTTATCTACATTCATTAAAAAATAAAGACATGTAATCATTCACTCGATTTTATAAGCGTGTAATTTTTTTCAATATCTACCTAATGATCGTTTTGCATATCCATCTTTCTACGATGAAATACAAGTGTCACAGTTTAAACATTTGAAACTTCGCACACCTATCTATTTTAGGGCCAATGATCCTCCTTGAATCCTTTCACGGTCCTACACAATCGACCTTCATATATGAACGTGCTCGTATGCCCAAACATACACATTATTAATGTTAATCGACATAAATCAAGATAATGAGATATGTAATACGATATATAGATGTAAAACTACAAAAATGTCATAAATTATGGATGTACCTATCTTTGCACCCATGTTCAGCTCAGAGTACATGTATGTTAAAGCAACATCACCCCAAGCAAATTGAGCACATTCTTTCAATTCGTGAGTAGGTATCTATTTGAACAAATAAAGTATTCTTAATAAGTAGTAGCAAATCAATGCGGAACTTGATTTTAAGGATTGTATATGCTTCCCTAAGAGGCATCATATCGCCGTTGTTATCTGCGAGAACAATGCATCCAATATGATAAAATAATAGTATCCCCTATCTCTGCTACTTTGGTGGCATCCTCATTATTTGCACAATAAGAGTGCCCCCTATCTTCGTTGTCTAAGGTCAATGCTAATGAATCGTATCTGAAATCATGCATGTGTTGTTATTTATGTTTTCTTCATCAGATAAATAAGATTCAATATCAATTTCATCACTATCTTCTTCATATATTTGTATTAGCAAATAATCATCATCATTTAATTGTGAGGGACCATCGATATTCTCATCCACTAAGTCATTTGTTAGCCTGGTTAAAATATATGTTTGTCAGTTTAGAGGAGGCAAAGACATGATTATTCCTTAATTTAAATGTGACTATATTATCTCGATGATGATGGTATGTTCTCATGAACTAGAGGGGTAGCTTCTACTAAAAGGTGAATGAACATCTCTTTATCGATTGAATCCATCATTGATAAAGTGGATTCCTCATCATGAATTGGTACTATGTAGAATGTGTACCCTTCATACAACCACTTACATATTAATTTAAAGATGTATTGATCGAATGGGATACCGATAGCTTTGGAAACACAACACAACAGATAAAAATAAGTTATATGGCATGAGAATATAACCCTACGTTTTTATCCCCCCAATATAGTCTATGTGAACATCTGACATACTCATTGATCTATCCAATATAATAACACGGGAACATTGTTGGATCCTATATCTAAGGAAAAATCACATGAATTGATTATTAGAACCAATTTAAGAGTAAAACAACAATGTTCACTACATTTGGATGCAAACTCTCATTTTCTATCTTAAATGTAACTATTAAATTTGAAACTATAATATTAATATTTATTTCTAAAGTTGTGTATTTATTTTTTATTTTTTTACATTTTGCTTTGACATGACACTTACATTCATAAGAATATTTAAATCACACAAATATGAATACTTGATGAATCTCCATTTCATCACCTTTATTATTTCATTGTGATCCTAAATACCTAGTTAAATGCATGGATATATCATTAATATGCATAAAATAACAATCATTATTTATGTTGTAAATATTGTATAAAATGTTTTATTTAATACCAAAGTTAAAGAATAAAGAAAAGAAATGAAATATCAAAGGTATTGAAAGATCCTAAACCGCAAGACCTAGGCATCATGATGAGTTGATCGACAAGGAATAAAGTAGGGGGAGATAAGAGTCAATAAGTACACAAAATCATAATTTTCAATTCTCCAATTATCTAAAATTAATAAACTTTGAATGTGAAACTTGTAGATAAAATATATAGAAAAATACAATATTTATTTCATTTAAAAATAATGCATAGTGTGCCCTAAACACTCAGAATAAAAAGTCGCAAAGAAAAACTTCTCAGACTTGTATCTTCTCCATGAAAACTCAAAATTCACCAAATTCGCTTTATTATTCATAAAATTAAATTATCTATTTAGTAAATGTGGTTTCATTCAATTTGGAGTTAAGATGCAAAAATTAGGTTTTGGACTCTCATTATGTATTGTATCTATATAAAATAATCAATACATTTATTCGTTATATTTTTCAATTCTTTTATTTTTATAATTTTATAAATATTATTAGAAATATATGTACATAATTAAAATAAAATAAATTATTAAATTACATTAAAATAAATAATTATACCATAATACGTAGATGAATTATACTTGTATATACATATATATATTAAATACAAATATTTATTCAAGCTACCAAATTACTTCAGGAAAATATAATAAAATTATACAGGTATATTTATATAATTTTAAATATACAAAATAATTATATAAAATAATGAAATAAAAAAAGTACAAACAAAATAAAATACACTATATATATTGGTAAATAAACCTATATTTGTATATGAAAAAGGCAACACACAGAAATAAAAATCTCCATAAATTAATGCATAAAATAATAAATATTCTTTATGTTTTAAGAAAAAATAATAAAATCATTCACTAATTTTTGAATTAATTTTTCATTTATTTTCTATTTTATCGTCTAGGCCAACGTGACCCAATGGGGCCTCGGCCTTGGTTGATCCGCCGGCCAACTGGCCTCTCTGATTCCCTAGGTGTGTCAAAGCCACTGGCCACCTCATTTCCTCTATTTTTTTCCCCGTTAACCCTTGCATTTTTTGAGGGTGGCTCCTTCATTGTTTTTTGCTCCCTTGATCATCGTTCTTTCACGCTCACATGACTCCTCAATATGTGCATCATTGAGGCAACCTGGAGCCCTCGATTAAGAGCCCCATGTATATATACCCTTTTTGCCTTCAATTGAATCTTGATCCTGTTTCATCCTTGAAATCCCCAGATCTACTCGTGCCCAAGCTTGCTAGTGACAACATCAAGTCAGCCAGAATATTTCATTTTTATAGATTTTGCTTTAACATGACACTTGTATTCTTGAGAATATTTAAATCACACAAATATGAAACTCAATATAATATTTAATTTAGTCTATGATATTAATAGTTATTTTTAAAATTTGTAATTAAAATTTAATCTGTGATCTAATCCAAATTTTTTAACTAATAATTAATTCCATTCATATGAGGGCAATCAATTTTAACATTAGAATATTTAAATCAAACAATTTAATAATTTTTGAAATGACAATGAAATTTACTTGATATTAATTAAATTTGCACATCTCATTAATGGTTAGAATTGAAATTTTATATGTATAAATTTTAAAATTACCTGGAATAGAGGTCATCTTTTAAAGCGAGCAATATATCCGAATAGATAATGAGAGATATAACCGCATGTTCGTAAAAATATATTCTCCCTATCGATCAAAAACCCTGCAAAAAAAAGTGGTTACCAAAAAAGGAAAATTACCGATTCGCTCTTACTCGAATAAGAATTACAAAAATCAGATGAGAGAAGAGCAATTCGAGAGAGACTAAAGAGGTTAAGAAGAAGAAATGAGAAGGAAGAGGGGTTGGAAGGAGATGTGAGAAATGGAGAGGGTGAGGGGAGCTTATATAGGGAAAAGGTAAGGGGTAACGATCATTTTTGTCAACTCGTCCCCCTCACAAATCGACATGTCATGTGCCGATTTGGAGAGAGCGCCAACGATCATCCTAAAATCGATACCTGAGGTACCGATAGATGGTTATTTTTAAAATTATCTTATAATGCTACCTATTTAATTAAATACAAATATTTTAATAATTGTTTTAAAAAAGTCCTAATAATAATAATTACAGTTGTGGTGTGATTGTATATGGTTTTTAGGGGGGTCATGTAAAAATCCCAATTTTTTCCTGTAGTCAAATTTGGTCGGTTTTAATATATTCGCGAATTGGATCATTTAATTGGGCTCGTTATATTCAATTGGACTCGAATCCGTTGGATCAATTGGATTCATGCGATAATAATAATCAACATCAGAATTAAGTAAAAAAGGGCTCTATATCTAACGCTATAACATGTATGTATGTATATCAAAATACGGAGAATATTACAGCAAAGAACTAAGAACAAATGTTTGCATGTCCAATCCTACAGATTGAAATACTCTTTCCCGCGGTCCCTCCTATCTAGATCCCAACTTGCAAGCTGCAATCATGGGAACGTGAATGACCCGCCGATCTGCCGTGAATTGGCCGACGGCGGGTTGATGGCAACCCAGATCAGCGATATGATGATAGCGACGAGCCCCGACCACACGAACGCGATGGTCGGGGTCCTCCCGCGTCGGCCCATTAGCCCCTTTGCAAAGGGGTATAAGTGCGCGAGAACCCAGAAGCTGAAGAACACCCCGCCGAGCAGCCGGCTCCACTGTGGCACCACGCTGTAGATCGTCCTGCTGACCCCGACAGCCACCGCGATGAGATTGACCATGATGATCGTCAGCGGCGGGATCATCAGCGACGTCCACTTCACAATGTACAGGTCCGCGAACTCGTCGTTCTCATCGTCGGCCGCTGCTTTGGACGTGAGCGTGAATGATATCTCGATCCCGGCTATGACCTTCAGTATTCCCTGCAGCACCGCCGCGAGGTGCGCACTTGTGCCGCCGATGAGCCAGAACTGCTCGTTGCGCCACCACTCCTCGAGCCCGATCCCCGACCACCGGATCTCGAGCACCGCGAGGAGTATGAGCGTCAGCGTGATGCCGAGGAGGTACGCAAGGAATGTGATGTTGAGGTTCTGCACGATGAACTGCCCCGAGAAGAGCGACAAGGCCGGGAGGAAGCAGTAAACGATGAGGAAGATCGACGTGAACGGGTAGATCCCGACGTTGAGGTATGCAAGTCGCTGGAGGAACTTCATCTTTGCGCTCGCAAGGACGGCATTGTTGCGCGAGAAGAAGATTTCAACCGATCCGGTCGCCCACCGGAGCACCTGTGGCAAATAAACACTGATAAGCAACCACGATACGAGATTTACCAGGCTTACCCGTAAACGGATTTATTAATATAATAAATTAGGATTCAAAGTATATCAACAACCTGATGCAGTCGATCTGTGAGATTGATGGGAGCGGTGCCCCGGAAGGCATCGCGCTTGGTCACGCAATAGACCGATTTCCACCCCCGGTTGTGCATGCGGTATCCGGTCACGACGTCCTCCGTCACGGAGCCGTAGATCCACCCGACGCGGTTGCCCCACTCCGTTTTGTCCTCGTACCAGCACGAGATCACGCTGATGGCCTCCGCGACGGTTCCCGCGTCGAGAGCTCGCGTGGGATCCTCAGCGAGCCCGGATTCCGCCCGTTCTTTACCGACGGGTGGTCGGCGAGCGGCCGGCCTTGGAACTCCGCCACCGGAACCGAATCAATCAGGATCGACGAATTCCCGAACTTCTTCGGGAAACTCGATACGTCCATCATGTCGTCGTCGTCGACGTCCCCCATTCGTAACGCAGCGGGTTTCCTCGACGGTTACCTGTCGATTTCACGATCATCAGCAATGATTTAATCCAATAATTAGCCGAATATTTAACATGTTTCTTTACATACACATAAAATAAAATAGGTATAATTACATCGTAACCCATATAATCTTGCCCTATTTAACACATATGCCCTTGTGCTAGAGGTCTGGGATAAGAGTTAGTAATATTACATGGATCACGAATCATGAAGTAATTTACAAGATCGTAATAATCCAAATTGAATTAGACAACATTACCTTCCGCGGCTTCGGGAAGCAGCAGCTGCAGTAGCCGGCCCGGTGCTCCTTTGAGCGCGGCGGGTCGAATCCGTACAACGCGACGCGACGGAAGAGGCAGCCAGTGCCGACATAGAACGGGCCCTGAAGCCCGTCGAGCGCACGCATGTTCACGTCGAAGAAGACGGTGTTATGATTGGCGTACCGGTTCGGACGGGTCGATCCCCTCGAACCGCTGTGGGAATTGCACGTAGCACATGCGGTCGCCACCGCGGTCCATCATGTAGCAGATCCCCTCGCGGAACGCCTGCGAGTTGTAGACGTAGTGGTCGCAGTCGAGGTTGAGGATGAACGCACCGTTGGACATCACCGCGGACGCCCGCACGAGGGCATTCATCGCCCCCGCCTTCTTGTTGTGGTCGTAACCGGGCCGCTTCTCGCGGGAGACGTAGACAAGCAAGGGGAGCCGGATGTCGACGTCGGAGAAGTCCAATGACCCCTCCTCCTCGTCGCCGAGAAGCGGCTCGTCGCTCGGCGGCTTCAGCATCACCTGCACAACGCGGCGGGATATTCCATCGTTAAATTCAAATTCTAGATTACTCCTAGAAACATATTTAATTACACAATAATACTTTTAGTTTTTGTAATTACACCAAGGCGATTCTTATAGTGTAATTAAACAAAATGTTGGAATCATGGTACAAAAAATACATAATAACTCAGTTAGTATGTGGAGTAGAGTAAGATTATAGGGGTTATGATGTAATTTAGCAAGAATTTAGGGGGTTATTTTGCAAATAATCCCTTCAAATTACGGGAAAAAAGGCCAGCGGGAATAACCTGGATGATTCCCGCGTGATCTCCCGCTTATGTTGGGCCGACGGATTGATCCATGTCCCTGGCCAGTGGCTGCCGTCGGCCATCCATGTCGCCTTGGGGATATTAACCGGCTCCAATGCGGCGTCCCCCTGCAATCTCCCGCTGCCGGTTCATCGCCTTGATCTCCTCGCGGGTGTTGTACGCGTCCGACCGCCGCCGGATCGCGTCGGGCAGCCCGTTTATCCGCACCTTGAACTCGTCGTACTCGCGCTTGACCCTCCGCCGGTCCTTCACGAAATCGGGCCGGATCTTGTTCTTGTAAGGATCCCTCTTCAGGCCGAAGTAGCTCTCTGGATTTCGCGGCTCGACGTTGTGCTTCCGGCAGAATGGGACCCACAGGTCCGCAAAGCTCGCGGCCTCCGCCATCGCCTCAAACGTGAGCAGCGCACCACCGTCGTCCGAGACATAGCACGACAGTTTCTCCACCGGGTAATCAACCGCGAGGATTGACAGGATCGTGTTCGCAGTGACGAGCGGTGGTTCCTTCTCCGGATCGGCAGTCGAGCCAAACACGTCGATGCCCGGGAGATCGGATTTCCCCGTCGGATTGGCGGCATCCACGGACTCGAATTTCTCCTTCAGGGACCGTGAGATCGGCCACGCGGTTCACTGGGAAGAGCTTGGGGAGCTGGTCGAGGATCCATGAGAAGGCGAACCAGATCTCGCACACAACGGACATCCCCCACAGCCACACCGCATCCTCGTTCTTGTGCTTCACTCTCCATGCGAGGAATAATGCGAGGACGGCCAGCCGGACCGCGATCAACAGCCTGCGAAATGGAGAATTTCAATGAAAAAAATATCGAAAAACCGGCGTTGTTAAAATCGAAATAGTTCTCATTACGATAATTAGAAAAGGAGAACACAATCAAAAGAGGTAAAGAATACAAGAGTTGAGATGTAATTACGAAATATTACAGAGGTTATGGTGTATAAAAATCTCTTAAATATAGTTGAAGAACAAAACCATTTAACTAATAGTCTAATACCCCAATGCGGAATGTCACAGATTCTGGAATTTTAAACGACATTTTTACACCACTATGCCTGTAACTTTTTTTCTGTTTAACACATTACGCCGCTCATAAAGATTGTGGTATAATAGAACAACATTTTAGGGGACATAGTGTAAAAATCTCATCTTAAGTAATCAATTGAAAGACTGAACAGCACTAATTAACTAATTAACCAGTGTTTTAAGAGACTGATCACGAGTTCGATTCGCCGGAAAATTTACCTATAGGGGCTGAGGATTGCAGCAGAGATGTTCATTTTGCGGGTTAACGGCCGCCACGGTTTGTTCAGAAACTCCTTCGGTTGCTGATCGCCGCCAACCCCACCGCCGCCGCCGTCACCACTCTCCTTCGGCCATATCGCGTTACCGTAGCCGTACGTCCCGCTCGACTCGAACAGCCAGCGGTTCTGGTCGAAATCCCCGAGCTTCGCTGACTTCATCATAGAGAGCCTCCTCTCCATCCTGGAGATGCCGGCGGGTGGCGGCGGGAGGGGCAGCGGCTGCCCGCCGATGCCGCTCTTCGACAACTCGTCCAGATCCGTCGACGCGTACGGCTCCTTGCACCCAGGGCATGTCCCCTCGCCGTCCCGCCGCGTCACGGAAGCAATCAAGGCAGATCTTGAAGCCGCACACGCACGGGAGGATCTCATTCCCGCGTTCGTCTGTCATTACCTGTGAAAACCAGGGGCATAAGTTAAATATCGGAAGGGCATACATGCGTTTCTACGAAAAAGAAAGGGGCATAACTGTAATTAAAGAATCTCGGAGGGGCAAATTGTAAACAAACCCTTTAATGTGAGATAATTTACATTATAACCCTAAACTTTTGTTTGATAAGATCCGTAGAAATAATTTTTTCGCAATCGGTGAAAGCAACCAACAAACGGAAATAGTAGGATCAGAGATCACCGAAGCACAAACCTTCCCGTTGCACCCCTCGATCGCGCACGTCGGACCCTTGGCGCCGGCCATCTGAGGGTGGCTCGTCGAGCCGTCGATAACCTCTCCATGAGGTGCGCGCGCGTCGCGTTGTTGAAGCCACCGGTGAAGAGCGAGCTCGAGACGTACTGCTCCTCGACCCGTGACGAGATCGACGTGTCGAGCGAGACCTCCACCTTGGGCCGGTTGTTGTCGGGGGTCGCCGGGATGTGGACGACGTAGTTGGCGAACTCGACCTCCCCCGACTCCGCCTCCTCCCACGGGTACGCGACGTACCGGCCGGAGACGGTCCTTCGGCCATACGCCGCAACGGATGGCGGCGGCGCGAGCTTCTTTCCGCTCGTCCCGTATTGCGATTCGTACGGCATGGGACCGGATCGATTGGCCGGCGAATTGCTGCCTCCGGCCATCTCTGCATCATCATCAGCATAGGAGTTTGAATAAAAAAACAGCAAAAATTACAAGACATTTGAACAAATATAAAGATTTGCAGTCGTGGAATTAAAAAAATTGAAATTTCTACACTGAATTTACAGTAACAATGGCACTATAAATCGTTTTCTTTTCCACATTATTATGAAGAAAATCCATAAAATATACCTTCTTTTTCAGTTTAGTCGAACAATTAAAACAAAGGAATTCTGAAACTCGCGTCAAAAATCAACAAAATTCCTCCTTTTTCTCATCTATATCGATAATTAGAACGGAGGTGAAGATCGATTACATTACCAAAAAATAAAATAAATTTCCAAAAAACTGTACACAGAATCAGACGAAACAGTCAGCATTTACTTTTAGCAAATCATTAAAAAAAGATCCCCCTGTTCAATTTTAATCAAACAATCAGAACATACATAAGAACGGGTGGTACTCATCAAATTTAAATAAAAACATTTTTTCCCACAGAAAAAGCTCTAACAGTGGAAGTTCTTACAAAGAAAATTCCCCTTTTTAAAAGAAAAATCACAAGCAAAAATCCCCCTTTTCCAAATCTATTTCCACAAAAAGAAAAGATGAACAGTAAACATTTGTGAAAATTATGCACACAAGAACAGCAAAAAGCAAGATATTTCTATTATCAGAATAGAGATCAAAATGGGTTCCCACTGAATAAAAATCAACTAAAAATCTCCACTCAGTAAAAAAAACTGAAAACAGTCAAAATTTACTGTCAGAAACACGCAATCGATGGAACCATGCGATCACCAATCACCCCAAAAGACTTGATGATCGATCGGAATAACACCAACCTGAATCAATCAACTGCACCTTCCGATCAAAGCGTCCTCTCTGCCAAAAACCTTATATACCAAATCTCCTAAAAGTTCTTCTTCTACACCTTCCTCTCTCTTTCGTCCACTGTCTCACACGTCTCTGTCAATCAACCATCCACGGATCAAAGTCGAACAACGCGAGCCAGGAATCGTGTCCTCCCGGTGGGTGTCGTCCTGCTGCTCGGAGCTGCGGAGGGTGTTTGCGACCAAGAAAGGCGGCGATTTTGCGGGTATTTTGGGGTCGAGAAGGCTTGTTGATGTGGTGGAGGTCGAGGTCTTTGTGGGTTCGGATAGATCTGTGGGAAGTGTGAAAGCGATGGGAGCGGAGAGGGAGAAGAGAAGCCAAAGAAATGCAGGTGGATTTTGAGCACAGGGACTAAAAGGGAAGGAGAAAGAAAAAAGAAAGGGTTTTTTTTCATATATTATCCTTTGTAAACATAAAACTTCCTACGTACGGAAGGAATTTTTGCATCTTGAGTTTTGAAATCTTGCTCAAATACACATAGCTCCTCTCATTTTTAAAATTACATTATAACACCTATAATAATCATACTAACTCTTACACCCTAAAAGGGAAGTAAAGATGTGGATGCGGATACATAAAATATGCTATTATATCTTTAAAAACATATGCGGATATAAAACTATGCATCTTGAGCCCTAAAATCTATAATCTTTGAAATTGCACTATGTCCCTATATTCTTACTAATTTTTACAATAGAAGCAGTGATGCAAACGGACGGATACAATGGATATAAGAATATGGGTGCGGATAAAGATAGTGACGGATCTGAAAGCTATATTACCATATCTTTAAAAATAAATATGGATGTAAAATTATGCATCTTGAGTCCTAAATTTTTTTCATGTGCCCTTTAATCATTTGAAATTGCACTATGACTATGTAATCTTACTCACTCTTACATTAATAGGGATGTAAATGGTGGATATGAATGCGGACATACAAACATGGATGCAGACATCTATATTGATGGATGTATACAAACATGATTTTGAATATAGATGCAAAATCATACATATTGAGACTTAAAATCTTATTTAAGTATGCTATATCCCCTGTAATATTGAAATTGCACTATGACTCATGTAATCTTACTAACTCTTACATCAGATTTACTTTTATAAGCATTCTAATATATGTATATCTAAATAATATGTAAAATATTACTTTTATTATCCATATTCGTATTTTTATTAATACTCGTTTTTAATAATATTGCCACACTTTTGTTTTGATATTCGTCAATGTCAACTATCCGCATCAATGATCCCATCTTAAGATGGATAATTATAATGTATTATCAGTATGCATTTGGTTGGCGGGTTAATGCGGGTTAAACTGGTAAAAGGTAATCCGTTTTTGAATTTTGGTGTTTGGATAGAGGGTTAAATTGGGAGTGGGTTAGAAATGGGTTTGGGGTGATATGATTGTATTGAAGTTTGAAAAAGTTAGTAGTTATTATGATGTGATTGTATTGAAATTTGGAAAAGTGAGTAGAAGTGGAGTAGTTTATAATTTTTATATGATATGATGGTATAATATATTATTTTTTGATAGGATTGATGATGTAAAATTGATTTATTTTTTTTAAGAAAGGAATAAAGTGGGGCCCACGGGGAGAGAGGGGGATATGGGTTAAGGGGGGCAAACTTCCCAAAGAGGAGTTTAACCCGGTAACCAAACGCTAGGTGTGATGGGGGACTAAGTTGAAAATATTCTTTTTCAAGGGATGTTAAGGTAAAGAATTCTGTTTTTGTGCAAGGTTTCCAATATAATTAGATCTTTTGAGTACAAAGAAGTAATTTCGTAAATTTCCCAAAGGTCGTGTTCATTTAAGCACTGGAATAAGGAGGTCAACTTGTAGTTCCCAAGAGTACGACTATTCCTATTACATCTCATTATTTCACATTATTCCATCTTTATCCCTATCTTTATTCTATATTACCTACTTTGATTTCATCGTATTCTCATTATTCGTATCTTTCCAATCGAAAAAAAATAAATCATCGTGCTTATTCCCTAACCGAACGCATCGGCATTCCCTTTCCCAACGCAATTAAAGCCAAATTGACCATATTGCTCCAGAGAGCGAGCGAGAGAAATTGTATTGATGTTATACATTTGGCTACTGGGTAGCCTCTTTTGTTTTGTATTTAAAATTTCTTGATGGAATATACAGGGACCTATTACTTACCAAAAAAATTAAAGCCAAATCAAAGTCCGAATTCTCATCCCTTAATCATTAAATTGCAATTTGACGTTTTTGGTGCATTTAAAAATAATATAAAATGAGAAAGCGATTGCATGAGGAATTTACATAATTTTCATAATGAGAAATTTTTTAAGAAAGCGATTGCATGAGGAATTCAAAAAAAAATAATACAAAATGAGAAATTTTCATAATTGCATCCTATTATAAGAAAGCGATTGCATGAGGAATTCCAATTACTACAATATTTTTTATTAAGAGTAAAGTCGCAATTAAATAAAAATGTGATAAAAATATAATAAAAATTAAATTCCTCAAAATCATGTTTAGTTAAGATAGTCTTTAATAAAGGTATTTTTATACCATAAGCCCAAAGATCATTTGGAATGGGCGTATAATTACATACTACAGGCGCTGCTATATAATTATACTGGATTTTAGGGGGTCAGGTGCAAAAACCCCCTTTTTTAAAGGAAAAAAGTTGCCATATCGTAAAGACGTACACCCAAAAAACTTTATATTCACAAGTTTAGAACAAAATTACAATGATCAATAATCCCGAAGAATTCTAACATGAGCCAAAATATTTTCTACATATAATCTCTCCCCTTTGAAAACTACACATTTCTTGCAAGCCACCAAACCCAAAGGATAGACACTGAATAAATCTTATCCTCCATCCTCACATTTTCAGATGGTTGTAGTGACATCCAGAATTGTCCAGCATCCACAGTGGCAATATTTGGAATCCCAACCTTAGCCCAAACCTCCGTCGATTTCGGATAGAAGAAGAAAAGGTGATCCAAGCTCTCAAGCTCCACTTTACACCTCTGACAAATGCCATCCATCCCTCTGAACAGACGTGCCCTTCTTGCTCCTATCATCAATTGATCCTGCCCAAACAACCACAAAAAAGATCTTGACTCTCTTAGGGATCCTCAATCCCCAGATAAGTCCCGGTGAAGTCATACGATGTCCGTGTCGAACACAAGTATAGCATGCAGCTTCTTGTAGGCTTTCCTTACCAAAAAATGACCATCACACCAACGCCAATGGTCCCTTCCACCCTCAGACCCCAATGCAAAAGATGGACTTAGTAAGATCAAGGAGCTCCACTTCCCGCTGATCCGAGAGCTAAGAATGAAAATTTGGAGATCAAGTCCCATCCTTCCAAGCCTCTACAACTAGCAAGTTTCTGTCTGTCGTCAATGCAAAAAGTTGTGGATATCGGGATGCAAGGTCCTCAATCCCAGACCAATCATCGTGCCAGAAGAGGAACGAGCGACCATCACCCAACATAGACTTCAATGACGTAGCAACATGTGGTAGGACCGCACAAATCCCTTTTCAGACGTTCGACGGTTTGTGCAAGCGTAATGGCTGTCATTGAAGGCCCCCCGAGATCCCATAAATCTTCCTCATAACAGAATAGACCATATCAGAGCCATCACCCCAAACTTGGGTGATCCATTTTACAAGAAACGTCCTATTCATGACATCCAAACTACACACACCCAAGCCCCCATCTTCCTCAGAAAACATCACTGTCTTCCAAGTGACCAGGGCAAGACCCTGGTTAGAGCCAGAATTTGTCCAGAAAAAACGTCTCGTCAGGGTCTCAAGTCTATGTCGCACGTCTGTAGGGAGCAACCTAGAAGATACAAAGAAGGTCGGTATCGCAGACAATACCGCCTTCAAAACAACAAGGCGTCTGCCACGCGACAAGCAATTGGCCCTCCAGCCAGCCAGCTTGCGCTGCATCCGCTCCACCATAGGCAACCAATCTCCCTGACGCAAAGATCCACAAGCCAAGGGCAGTCCCAAGTAATTAATCGGGAGTGTTCCACGTGGTGACCTCAGTAGAATCTGGCAAGCCTCAGCCTCTTCCTCCTCCATGCCAAAAGGGATAAAAGTCGACTTGTCCCCATTAATCTTGAGCACAGACACCATCCCAAAAAGACCAAGCACAACATTAGTCCCAGCAGCTTCACGTTCTCCCCTCTCTACAAAGAACATGGTGTCATCGGCATATTGCGAAATAAGAATCGACAAGCCGTCTAGGTGATAACCCGTGTAGAATCCACCTTCCTCCGCACGAGAAACCCCCTATTTTTATTAAGACCAACGTCTCTATCAAATATAAATATTTCAATTGCAATTCTCCCTCTTCTCGCTACATGTATATGATCAATAAACCAGGTTATTCTATGCTGTCTTCTATTAAGTAGAAAACCTTTTGTTAGGAATATTAAGTGAAAAAACTTGATTAAAACATTAAAAATATGTATACAAAACTTCTATTCCGAACACAGGCAACGAAGCCGAAAACTAGTAAAGACAAAATCTCACGGTTAAGTAATGTTTGAGTATTCAGATATAGATATTATCATATTTATATCAACGATAAAATCTTAGTATCGGATGATTCGAAAAGTGTGTTACCGTATTCTTAAAATTTACGCCAATTAAATATAGATGGTTGAAGGAATGTATGACAAATAACTTCTCATGTATGTATATTATTATATATTAAATGATTTTTTAAATAATGATATTTATAGAATATAATTTGACAAGGCAAATGCATGTACTAAAGCTATATTTATGTCCATTATATAATAAATACAGATCCAGATATCAATATATATATAACAGATATCGCATTACATGTTGTATCTATATCATGTCATTCTAATTACAAGAGATATTATACAACAACCCCCAAAATCTGTCAAAATCCCTGTAATTTCACCTCAAACCCCGTTTAAGAACTCGTACACCACAACCTGAAAAGGGGAATATGTGTTGAATGAAGTATGCTTACAAAAATTAGAGGGATATATGTGTAATTAAAAATTCTTTTAGGGGTCCCGGTGTGAAAATCCCCTCAAAAGAATGGGATTATAAAGGTTGTGGTATAATCACAATGATCACAGGGGTTGTGGCGTAAACTTTCCTTGTAATTACGACATGCGAATCTTGAATGAAATAATTGGAAAGTACGAAGGCCTATGTGCAATTGTGCCTCAGTCGAACTACCCGCGGACAACGCGTGAGGGGGATTCCTAGTGGGACCCACGAAAAGCGTCTTTTACGCGGTACATCGGATCTGCCTACGTGGCAAAGTGACAAGCTGGATCTCTGCTGGATCCGATTATAGTAAGAGGGGAAGAAAAGTTTCACGCAATAGTCTTTGTACTAAATTACATCGCTTCCCTTTTATATACAAAAATAAAAAAAAGTATATAATTAAAATAATTTAAGATTTTTGTCTAAACATTGTATTGGGTCAAAAAATGATGGAAAAATCACAGGACATTTTACACTTCCCCCCTATGAAACTCTGACATTACTGTTATACTTATACTTTTTTAACCTTTATTCTTACAAAATTTACGACACTGTCCTTCTTAATTATTACTCGTCTTTTAAGGAAAAATGGTTCCATGTCGTAACATCAAAAAAAACTTTATTTTTTTTGAAAGAAAAAAGGGCCTTCACCGTATAGATGAGTGCCCAAAAACTTCACCATTAATCACCAATAAAATACACTCCTGTGAACATGTCAGATACGTAAACAAGATTACAAGTTCCAATGCTCTGCTAACGCTCGGGCATGCATGACAATGTTCTCTTTGTAACAACGCTCCTGGCGGAATATCACACCATTCCTGGCAAGCCAAATCGCCCAAATCAAAGCCAAAACGCTCGATCTCTCAATCTCGGTGCCATTCCAATATGCTCCAATAGACTTCCAAAAATCTAATACACCATCTACATTAATCATCTGGTTCCCAAATAACTCTCATGCCTTCTTTGAGCTCTCACACCCGAAGAAAAGATGATCTGCATCTTCCACCTCACCCAAACACCGCATGCAGGCACGATCAGCTGACTGAACAAATCGCGCAAGTCTATCCCCAGTTAATAGTCTTCCCCTTCTGAACATCCATAGAAAGATCTTTACACGCGTCGGAACATTCCATTTCCAGATCCTTCTACAATCTGTCACGCATCCTCCCGGATCAAATATCACCGGCCCCTTTAAAGCCTTGTACGCCTTGCCAACCGAGAACACCCCATCACACCAGCTCCAGCAGTCTCGCCCATTAGATGGCCCAGCAACATTATCCAACTCTGCCAACATCACCAATAACTCCTCCAGTCTCTGATCGGAGAGATCGTATTTAAATCTAGGGAAGAAAGATTGCCCATCCCACACACTCGCCACCGAATAGTCCGGGTCCACTGCTAATGCCATCAACCGCGGAAACCTCACGCTTAGCGACCCACTCTCATTCTAGTCATCCTTCCAGAACTTAAACCCAGTACCGTCCCCAAGGACAGGTCTCAGAAAGGGATGAATGTCCTGCACCACACCACATATTCCTCGCCAGGCTACTACAATCACCGTTAACATAGATCTTCCTCTGGAAGCGATGAACCGTTAACATAGATCTTCCTTATCATAGTGCAAGCCAAGCTACTACAATCACCCCAAATCCGAGTAATCCACTTACTGATCAACGCCTTGTTCATCTCCTCCAAACTACGTACACCCAATCCACCATCATCCTTCGAACATGTAACAGTTTCCCAATCCACTAATGGTAATCCGTTAGATCGCCCTGTCGATGACTAGAAGAAGCGTCTCATGATACTTTCAAGCCTCTTTCTAATCCCAATAGGAAAGAGTCTGGATGACAAAAAAAAGATAGGAATTGCAGAAAGAACCGAGCGTAACACTAATCTACCGCCTCTGGACAGACAAACAGATTTCCAACCAGCCAGCTTCTGCTCCATCTTCTCAATTACTGGTAACCAATCTGCCAAGCGCATCTTCCCACCTACCAATGGCACCCCAAGATATCGTAATGGCAAGTTCCTACGAGGGGAATGTAACCAACCAGCACAAGCCTCAATCTCTGCATCCTCCAAGCCGAAAGGGACAAATTCTGACTTAATTCTATTGAGTCTTAATCCAGAAACATCGCCAAAGATGTCGAGAACCACTGACAATCCCTTACAGCTCTCTGCTCCTTCCGCAAAAAGGATCGTATCATCTGCATACTGAAGTAGAGGGATCGAAAGCTCCTCCTTTACAAATCCCTTGCAAATTCCACCTGCCACTGCTCGATCAATCATAACGGAAAGGGCATCCGTTGCAAGAACAAAGAGTAGTGGAGCCAGGGGGCAACCCTGACGAACCCCATGTTGCGGCTGAAAGTACCCACCCTTCGGTTGACCATTGACAAGGACTGCACAAGAAACCGTAGTTACACATCTCTTCATCCACGAGATCCATCTGTCCGGGAATCCCCATCTGAACAGAGAAGCCCATATGAAACGCCAATTCACACAATCATAAGCTTTTGAGAAATCGACCTTCCACAAGACTCCCTTTGTGTTCCTTCTACGCCAATCAGCAATGATCTCCGAAGCCAAGACAACGCTGTCCATGAGTTATCTATTAGGCAAAAAAGCGCTCTGTGAAGGTGAGATGATTCTACCTAAAACTTCCCTCAAACGGTTGGCCAAGACCTTTGCCACAATCAAGTAAATTGCATTGGACAAAGCAATTGGTCTGAAGTCCTCCATCCTTGTCGCCACCTCCTTCTTAGGTAGTAAGAAAATGAAAGACATGTTAAGCCGATCAAAACCATAGTTTCCATCTGCAAATTCCACGACCATCTCTAATACCTCTTTAGATACCAACTCCCTAAATTCCCTGAAAAAGAACACTGGGAACCCATCCGGACCTGGGCATCCGTCAGGGTTCAAAGAAAAGACAGCCTCGCGGATCTCCTGTAACTCGAACGGACTCGTCAACATATCTGCCTCACCATCAGTTATGCTCTCCACCCCCATGCCCAACCACCTCGAACCACAATGTGGTAGGCATCTTCTCATGCTTTTGAAATAGCTGGTGAGCTCTCTTGCAACCGCCTCCTCCCCATGAAACACCTCGCCACCAACTTCGATCGAATGAATCAAGTTCCTCCTTCTTCTCCCATTTGCCACCGCATGGAAGTATTTAGTATTCGCATCCCCTTCCTTCAACCACTTCTGTCGGGATCTCTGTCTCCACTCGAGCTCACACTTCCTATCCTCCTCCTCCAAGATCTTCTGCACCACCCTCCTTCTGTCTAGCTCCTCCTCATCCAGACTTCTGTTATCCTCCAATAAGTCCAATCTAGTCACTTCCTCTTGCGCTTGAGTACGCATCCGCTCACGTTCAGCACGAGATTCTCTTCTGAAAGCCACTAGCCTTTTCCGCAAAGCAGCCAATTTCAGCGTGATCCGAACAGTCGCTGATCCATCCACTTCCAGTTCAGACCAAAAGGTGTGTACCAACTCACGGAAGCCCTCCTCCAAAATCCAACATCGCTCGAACCTGAAGTAAGATGAGTATCCCCTCCCATTGCAAGAGTCGAAGCAAAGCGGTGTATGATCTGATCTTGACCTAGGAAGAGATGTAACACTTGCCAAATTAAATAGCTCCTGTGCCTCAACAGACATTAGAAACCTATCAATTCTAGAACGAGAGGATGAGTTTCTCCAAGTATATTTGCAGTTTGCCGCATCAAGCACCTCCAAAGCTAGCTCCTCCACCATACCAGCAAATAAATGAGATCCAGGATCCTGTGCTCCTCTCCCCCCAGGCCTATCATCCGCATACAGTGTTACATTAAAATCTCCACCCACGAGCCACGCCATTACCGGGAATCTCATCCTAATGTCCCTCAACTCATTCCAGAGCACCTCATTGGTAGAGGACCCCGCAACTCCGTAGATCGATGATACCATAATCCTCAACCGGTCTCTTCTGCTTAGCAAAACCACTGTCACCGAATGGATCAAAATAACCTCATCCACCATATCAAAAAGATCTCCATTCCAAGCCACAACAATACCCCTCGAACTACCGTTTGCCAATACCGCTCTGAATTCATTGAGTTAAGGAACCGAAATGGAGCTCCATCTCACCGACTCCCACGATTCAATCTTAGTTTCCTGCAGACACGCTACATCAACCTTCCATGCTGCCAAAAGGGTGCCAATTGCCAACCTCTTATCTGGTTGACCTAGTCCTCTCACATTCCAAGATAAAATTTTCATTGAGAACCAAAGGGGTTCGCCCCCGCCACCTGAACGCCCACGATCTGTGCCACCTCCAGCTCAAAGAGTCTCCCTTCTTTGTTTTCCAAAGGCTCCTCAAAGACCCCATGCTCCGACCTGCTCACTGCAACCCTTTCATAAAATTCCAAATCCGCCCCTCCCTCGGATATCGCCACCTCCTGGTTGCTAAGCAAACCTTCCTCATGCGATTGAAAATTTACTGTGACTTCTGCTTCACCTTCTCGCTCTAGTTCCCTCATCTCCCACCCCTGCGAGTCTGCTCGGAGCCGCTTACGTGGGAAGAAAGGCAAGTGTTGTTCATTCCCAAGGCTCCCCATTTCTTGGACCGCACCTTTTAAGACCTTCCTCTCACGCAACCCCTTTAGCCTTGTGCGTCGACATGCCGCCGCTCCCTTTCTCACGAGAGCCCCTCCCGTACCAGTCTCACTTTCCCTCACACCTCCCCCATCTTCACCATCAATGTTTCCCTTCACCACACCATGATGCTCCCCCGCCAGGATCAATTCTGTCTGCTGAAAATCGCCAGCACGAAATGAGCTAATGTCTGCATGGAGAGGTTCCAAATTCCGGAGCATACCGGGAGATGAGAACCTGGTTGTGCGCCACAGAGAACCTCCAGATTTGTGCACCAACCCCTCAACCGATGAGGTTGATGGAGATCCCATGATCATGCTATCATGGATTTTTAATTTCGTGGTCTCAGGAACCACCATAACCTCATCCCCCCTTGATTCAAATGGGCTCATGATTACCTCTGAGTAAAGCTTTGGTGGACCCATTCTTGACGATTGAATCGGGTTTTGGTAACCCGAAATCGAAGCCCCATTTGAAATCCTTGGCAACGACCCATCCAAGCACGTGTCGTTTAATTTCCCATTCATTGCGTCGCATGTTTCGCCTTCTGCATCGTAACCGTTATCGCCTCCTCGATTCCCGCCACCAAATCCGTCCTGTGATCTTCTCCGGTGCCCACCGTAACGCCGCCACCAGCACGGTGGCCACCGCTCACAGAATGTTCCTCCGCTTGCATAACGCCCACTGTAGCGCCACCGCTCACACGGTGGCCATTGCTCGCCGATCTCTCATCTGCTTGCTCGACGTCCATCGCAGCGCCGCCACTCACATGGTGGCCATCGCTTGCAGATTGCTCCTCCAACACCTCCAACCATAGCGGCACTGGTCTTTTCCCTATCATCATCGTCGTACGTTGTGGAGATGCCGGCTTGTTTCCACGAATCAGGATCACCACCTGCGATCCCTCCCTGGGTCGTAGACCAGAGGATGCCATCTCTGTTACTTCACCAATGTGTTCTAGCACCTTCTGAAGAGTCTCAACTTTTCGACACCTTAATGGGACGCCGGCCACCTTCATTCGCCACAACTGTCCCTCGCTCCCTGCACTACCATCTAGGAAATGAGGTCTTCGCCATGTGATCCTTCCCCTCATCTCCGGCATTAAACCACCTTCCAACGCCCCTCCGATCACCTCCTTCACTCCTTTGGATGACATGCCTCTCAAGCAAAGCATGCCACCCGGCAACCAAATAGCATCAACTGTTGATCCTTTATCCTTCACCAAAACCACCCTCTCTCTGATCCTCCGCAGCACCTCTTCCGATCCTTCTCCAACAACTAGCCCATCCAGCGGCTCTTCCAGGTTCGCACCTTTTGATAGATGTCTCAGCAGACTGCCCATCTCGACTTCCGATAAAGGAACTTGATGGGGTTTGTGCACCTCATCCTCATGTGTACCTTCATGCATGCAAGAAGCCTCAGCTTTGCCAGAAACCTTCTTCATTGACCATGCACCCCTTGCCATGCACTCTCTTCGAAGATGGCCCGGGTTCCCGCACCAGAAGCAAAGCGGAGCAGGGACTAGGCATTTCTTTGAGAGGTGGTCCTTTGCTCCATAACGATAACACCATCTCCCATCTCCGAGTATGTTGGTTCTCGGCAGCCGACGTCGAGTCTTCGGAGCGCTCCAGGGTCCCTCCCCCGCAAGCTCCTCCATCTCTACATCCTCCCGCGTCTCCCCTTCCCCTTGATGACCATTGACTTCCCCAGTCACTTTACCGGTGGCCCTCCGCCCACAGCCCTCCTTCCCAACGACACTCTCCCTCATCTCCAAATCCAACTCTATTTAGGGCCTCCAAAAAAAACTTTATATTCACAAGTTTAGAACAAAATTACAAGGGATTTTTACTCGGTAGACCATATAATCGTTGTCAATTACCTCCACAACCTTTGAAACAAACTAATTCCTCCTTCGACCCCGTAAACTTGTGAACCCTTACCTCACGAACCCTGCGATTAATTCCCATTAATGCATCCGTTAAATTTAATCGGATTCCGTGGAAAAGAGGTGTGAGTTGCCCTCTTTGTTTGATAAATTTACAAAAATGCCATCTTCCTCCACCTCTTCTTTCCCCTCCTCTTCCTCCTCCCTCCCCTTGTTCCTCTGCCTCTGCCCCTAGCCGCCGCCTCCCTTTCTTCTGATTTTGTCCCCTTCTCCCCGGCAAAGGATCCATTTCCGGTATGGAGAATCTATTACGTAACCTTTCTGGAGTCGTCACTAGTGAGGAGCACGGCAGCCGTCCCGACGCAGAAGATGCAGTTAGTGACAAGCATGTGCTTGTTGTCGCCGAAGTACCAACTCAGGATAGTATTCTCTGTCACCACCTCCAACGTGTACATGTGCTACCTCCTCAGCATCCTCGCCGCCATGTCCACTGCCATCACGCTGGCGCTACACCCCATCCCGCTCAGGTTAAACGTCCTCACCCTGGGCGGTAACTTGTACCTCTTCACCGGCATTTACGTCAAGGACGACGATGGTGCGTAGACGCTGCATCCGAGCAACGCCTCCGCCTCCTCTTTATCCACACATGAAGGCAGGGCCGACCATCCTCTGCTACCCCTCTGACGCGCTCGTGCTCCACCATTCCATGCCACATTTGGAAACGACATGAGCAATATTTGGAATCCAACCTTAGCCCAAACCTCCATCGATTTTGGACAAAAGAAGAAAAGGTGATCCAAGCTTTCAAGCTCCACTTCACCCCACTGACAGATGCCATCCACCATTCTGAAAAGTCGTGCACATCTCATTCTTATCATCAATCGGTCCCTCCCAAACAACCACAAAAAGATCTTGACTCCATTAGGGATCCTCAATCCCCAGATAAGTCCCAGTGAAGACGATGCCTGGGTCGAAAACAAGTATAGTATGCTGCTTCTTGTAGGCCAAAAAATGACCATCGTACCAACGTCAATGGTCTCTTCCACCCTTAGGCCTCCCAATGCAAGAGATGGACTCAGTGAGATCTAGGAACTCCACTTCTCGTCGATCCGAGAGCTCATAATGAAAATTTGGAGATCAAATCTCATTCAACCAAGCCTCTGCAACTAGTAAGTTCATATCTGTCATCAATGCAAAAAGTTATGAGTATCGGGACATAACGTCCCCAAGCTCAAATCAATCATCCTGCAAGAAGCGGAATGAGTAACCATCACCTAATATGGGCCTCAATGACATAGCAACATGTGATAAGACTGCATAGATCCCTTTCCAGGAGTTTGATGGTTTGTGCACGCATCGTGGCTGCCATTGAATGTTTTCCGAGATCCCATAAATCTTCCTCAGAATCAAACAGACCAGGCCAGAGCCAACACCCCAAACTCGGGTGATCCATTTTGCAAGCAAAGCCCTATTCATGACATCCAAACTACACACGCCCAAGCCCCCATCCTCCTCAGAGATCATCACTGTCTTCCAACTAACCAGTGCAAGACCTTGATCAGAGCCATAATTCATGTAGAAAAAACATCTCATTAGGGTCTCAAATCTGTATCGCATGCCTGTATGGAGCAACCTAGAAGATATAAAGAAGGTCGGTACGCATACAAGACCACCTTCAAGAACAAGGTGCATGCTACGCAACAAGCAATTGGCCCTCCAACTTTCCATCTTTTGCTCCATCAGCTCCACCACGGGCAGCCAATCTCCCTGACGTAAAGATCCACAAGCTAAGGACAGTCCCAAGTAATTGATCGGGAGTGTTCCAAGTGGTGAACTCAACAGAACCCGACAAGCCTCATTCTCTTTCTCGTCCATGCCAAAAGGATAAAAGTCGACTTGTCCCCATTAATATTGAGCCCAGATACCATTCCAAAAAGATAAAGCATAACAGTAGTCCCAGCAGCTTCACATTCTCCACCCTCCACAAATAACATCGTGTCATCTGCATATTGCAAAATAGGAATCGACAAGCTGTCTAGGAGATAACCCTTGCAGAATCCACCCCCCTCTGCACGATATACCATTCTAGACAGAGCATCCACCACCAAGACAAAAATCACGGGTGTCAAAGGACATCTATGTCGCACCCCCCGTTGAGGTTGGAAGAAACGCCCTCCCTTCGGCCATTCACTAAAAGCGAACAAGACGTTGTTGTTACGCATCGCTTCATCCAATCGATCCACTAATCGGGAAAGTCACAACAAGACAACGATGCCCAGATGAAGTTCTAGCTCACACAGTCATATACCTTGGCAAAATCCACCTTCCACAGGAGGCCCTTCACCTTCCTTCTTTCCTGTCAGCAATAATCTTGGATGTCGAAACCACCCCATTCAACAATTGTCTCCCAGGAACAAAAAACGTCTGAGATGTTGCCACAAGCGACCCAAGCATCTCACGCAAACGGTTAGCCACCACCTTTACCATGATAAGGTAGATTACATTAGACAAGGTAATCGGATGAGAATCCTCAACAGGTCTAGCCGCATCCTTGTTAGGCAACAAAAAGATAAGGAACATGTGAGGAAAGGTAAAGAAAGGATGGAGGCTGCAGAGGAAACCCGGGTTCGTTTGGTTGCAGGGTTGGGCAGGGTTGGGTTGGCCCAACCCGAGGTACCCCTCCTTCCAACTCTTCCAATCCTCCTCACAGTTTACTATTCACAGGGGTATCCCAACCCAACCCAAGGGAGCGTGTAAGGAAGGGTGATTATTACTCTTATGTCCCGACTGGCAGTACTGTGAATTTTGTGTGAAACTAGTAGTATTATAAAAAGATAAAAAGCATAATTGTAATTGCAAAGTCTCTGCGGGGCACATGTGTAAAAAACATAAGATTATATGCGCAACTCAGATCCAATATTATGTGCTAATGAGGGCGGATATGGATATTAAATGAAAATGAATATTATAAGAATACGAGCATTTGGTTTGTCCAGATATCTGTTTAACATTTCGTTACTTTTATGTTAATTCTTCTTATTATTATTAGTAGTATTACAATAGTTAATGTATTCCACAGATTGGAGTTTGCTTCGAATAAAAAAATAAAGTTATGTTTAGCATTTGTAAACTAATTCGCATTGATCTGTCCAGATGTCTCTTTTGCATTCATCTTCGTATTTTGAAGATATGATTTATTATTCCGTACATTCATGTGATATATGCATTCATATCCGAAATTCAAAAGATATAAGGATATGATAAAATATATATTCATATCCGTATCCAACCGTTTTCACCAATAAAATTCATTGGCATAGTATTGAAGAAATCCTTGAGAATGGAACACGGCTCAAAAAATAGATGTCATTACAACAAAATGAGTCTGTAGTGACGTGCATTTTGCAATCCGCCGCTATATATCGCCGGCTGAAAAGTATGCAACAACGAGTACTATATATGTGTCTTAACATCATTTTAGCGCCGTACGACAAACTCATTGCTAATTTACATATCCGCAACTATATGCTGCTTTCATGAGCGGAATTGGCGCAGTGCAAATTTTGATGATAAAGGCAATGGATAACCGTTGCTATATTAACCGTTGTAAGCGATATATCAAGGCAAATGTCATCTGTTGTGAATATCAAGTGTGGAAAAATATTTTTACACCGAAACAATGACGATTTCGAAATGACTGTGGCCACATTTTGATGTTGTATCTATGGCTTTCACATTACGATATTTTGTTCAAATATTCGTTGTTATATATTTAACATTCAATATACTATGTATGTAAGTATGTAAGTATGTATGTAGGTATTAATTAATGCAATTTGTGAAAAATAAGGTCTGTGATTATATTCTCTTAGAATGGAAACGTCCGTAAGCTCTAACGATACTTTTTATGACTATGATCACACATTACCGAGTTTCTAATTATATATTCCCGAATGGAA
The DNA here is from genome assembly GCA_037367405.1 of Ottelia alismoides. Taxonomy (NCBI): domain Eukaryota; kingdom Viridiplantae; phylum Streptophyta; class Magnoliopsida; order Alismatales; family Hydrocharitaceae; genus Ottelia; species Ottelia alismoides. Next base: position 631,164 of record JAZKJV010010206.1, on the reverse strand, counting down.
TAACGCGTGTGCAATCTTACTATATATAATGGCCCATTGAGTAGGGACGTAAACGGATGCGGTTATATTCGTATTCGTTCGTATCCGTATTCGTTTTAAAGAGGTTATGGATCTTGTTTTTTTAAGACAGACAAATACGAATACGAATACGAATATTGGAAACGAATTTTTTGCGGATACAAATACGAATACGAATCTTAACTTAACGAATACGAATACGAATACGAAAGTTAAAATGAATACGATTACGAATATGAATATTCGTTAATAAATGAATTATTTTATTTAAATTATTTAAAACATAGGGAGTAACTTAGTAGGGTTTTCGGTTCTTGCCCCCTCCCACTCCCACCCGAGACACCCGATGCCCCCTGCCGTCCTACGCCTCTTCTTCCTTGAGCCCGCAAGCCCCCTGCCGTCCTCCTCCAGCGCTCCTGCCGCCCTCCTCCACCATCCGCCCAGCACGCGCCGACCCCCTGCGGCCCCCCTCCTTCCTCCTCCAGCCCGCGCCGCCCCCCTACGGCCCCCTCCTTCCTCCTCCGCCCCCGCCGCCCCCTGCCATCGCCCTCCTTCCCCTCCTCCACCACCCGCCCCCGCCGCCCCCTGCCATCGCCCTCCTTCCCCTCCGCCCCTTGAGCCCGCGCGCCCCCCTGCCGCCCCCCAGCGCCCCCCCTCCATCCCCTCTGGCCAGACCAGCCCCTGCGGCCCCCCTCCATCCCCTCCGGCCAGATCAGCCCCTGCGGCCCCCCTCCTTCCCCTCCGCTCAGCCGCACTCACCGCCTACCGCCCCCCTTGTGCCCAGCCTGCCTCCCTCACGACCTCCGCGCCCCACCTCCCACCTCCAGCCGCTCTCCCTCGCCCTTCCTCGCAGCCGCAACCGTCCTCCCTCATCCTCCCTCATAGCCAGAGGCAAGCGCCTCCCTCGCCCTCCCTCGCAACCGCAACCAATCTGGTATAACATCTTATTCTTCTAATGTTCATTCAAGTCTACTATTTCTTATGTGATTGCACAAGAGGATCTCTTATATTATGGCATATAATGTAGATTTTATACAGCATATGTTGCTTGTTTGAAGCATGGAACGTGATTAAACAAAAGATGGAAATTATGCGGAAGTCGTCACTAAATAATCTAGGTACACTTTTATTTATATTTTTATATTCATGCTAAAGTTAACATTCGTTTGTATATTCGTATTCGTTCGTAAAAGATTCGTTTCGTGTTCGTATTCGTATTTTATGGATATGGATCTTGATTTTTTATATTCGTGTAACATTCGTATTCGTATTCGTATTCGTAAAATAATATGGATACGGTTATGGTATGACATGAATTCGCATTCGTATTTGTTCGTTTGCATCCCTACTGTTGAGGGGTAACTGTTCATTACACTGTTCACTTTGCATTGATTGTATCACACTGATGCCCTCAATCTATTTTTAAAATGCCTTGCATATCCTGAGGGTGTGTTCGGATGGGGGGTTACCCCTACTTTGGGTTGTTTATCCCCAAAACCCGTATTTCTAACCCACTTGTGGGGCTCATCATCTTTTCATCCAAAAAAATATATATTATATCATCATATCATCTAAAAATCATAAAATACTCAACTTCTACTCATTATTTCAAACTTCAATACAATCACATCACAACAACTACCCACTTTTTCAAATTTCAATACAATCATATCATAACAACTACCCACTTTTTTAAATTTCAATACAATCACATCACACAAACCCTCCAAACCCTTAACCCATCAACCAAACACACAAATACAAAAACGTATTATCTTCTCCCAATGCTTCGGTTGTGCGGGTGGCGTTATGGCACTGGACCCAAAGTGCCATCGAACCAAACGACTGTCCATTGGAAGCATGCAATTGTTCGTTGGATAATAACAGTGTACAAGACACTGTCCCATATATACTATTCCTCATGTCTATCCACTCCTCTCGCTTCTTATTTTCTCCTTCCCCGTAATCTCCCACCAATCTCCTTCAACAGAACTTCACCACCCCCACAGCCACCTCTCAGCCCTCCCTTCCGTCTGCAACGCCCCCTTCTCCCTATATCAGCCAAAGAAGAAGGTGGGGGAAAGGCCGCACTGTCTCCGCCCCCACAGATCCTGATATCACGATCCAGAAGGCATGCGACACGGTGATGGGGTTTTCACTTTTCAGGGCCATCCTGCAGGAGCATCGTCACCTCCTCAAATCTCTGTTCCCTTCATCACTCTCTTAAATCGATATGTCTCCCTCTTTATCTGTCCTTCCAAGTTCCCAGGTACAACTCCTCTACCATCTATGATATCATACTCGGGTTCGAGGTTTTAGTGTTGCTTCCGTTTGTGCACCATCATTTATTTACTGAATGATTCTTTCCTCTGCTATATGAAATGTAGATAAGCAGCGGTATCTTGCATCGAATCAATGGTTATTCTCATAGACGACGACTGCCAGGAGGCCGAGGATTACCAGATCATCAAGCTTGGAGGGAGGAGTACAAACAACTGTTGAGTTTTAAGGAGTCGCAACGGCTGCAGCTGAGAGGGGGACGCTAATGTTACATTCAAGTATGCAAGTAAGATGTGTTGCTCCGTTGAAATGGAATTTCTGTTCTTACCTGCTAACGTATTTGTGTTTTCCATGTATTGTCAAGAATTAAAAAATTGGAATCTTTATTGGAAAACAAACCCAAACGTAGAATTTCTTCATTACCTTTTCTTACAGGTGAAATGAATGGACCTTAGTATTTATGAGGCGTGAGTGGTGCATGAGCTACGACCATGTAAGGTAGCGTTTGGTTCGCGGGTTACCTGCTGGTTAGGGGAGTTTACCTCCCTTAACTCACATCCCCCTCTCTTCCCGTGGGCCCCACTTTATTCTTTTTTTAAAAATTAAGTAAATCAATTTTACATCATCAATCCTATCAAAAAATAATATATTATACCATCATATCATATAAAATTATAAACTACTCCACTTCTACTCTCTTTTTCAAACTTCAATACAATCACATCACAATAACTACTCACTTTTTCAAACTCCAATACAATCATATCACCCCAAACCCACTTCTAACCCACCTCCAGTTTAACCCCCTATCCAAACACCAAAACACAAAAACGAGTTACCCTCTATCAGTTTAACCCGCCTTAACTTGCCAACCAAACGCACCCTAAGAGTTTGAATAATAAACATTTAAGTTGTGCTAGATTTTTGTCCCTGACAAGATATTCAATGCTTTAGTCATCATTATGCTCTACTTTTGTTTGTAAATATTTCGGATCCTTATCATTATGCTCTACTTTTGTTTGTAAATATTTCGGATCCTTATAAGTAACCGATTGTTTCTGAGTAAGGTAATGTAACAGCAAACATCTTACTATATATTAAGGGCCGTGGGATAGGTACTGTTCACAGTACTGTTCCCACGGCCAACCATTTCATATTTTCCAAATCAGAATCTGCTGCAACATTCGGATATACACCACCTATTTGTTTTCTATTTTTTAAGGGATACAATCGTATAGATGGTAGGATAGACTTGAAATTTTACATTATATATAAAGGTACCGCTTCTCCAACACGTCTTCTCCAACAAATCTCACCATATATACTCAATACCATCCGTATGATTTGATGTGCAGCATATCCACGGTGGATATATCCGTCATCTTCCCTTTGTCTGAGCGATGAAGAGCATATGAAAGGGGAGGAAGGTAGCCAAGATGAAACCTCATCTCCCGACGAGAGCATGGGTTTACAATATGTGTGCACCTACGTGATGGAGGAAGGAAGGCGGTGGTCGCATACAACCTCCCGAGGCCTCAACACTCGGATTAGCACTCAAATGGATTCCACGACCTGCATCCCGACCGACAATAACTTGGCAAGTCCCATGTGCAGGATTGTAGAGGACATGTGTGGGGTGGCCACGCAAGACATGAGGCCATCAATGGAGAGGTAGATGCTCCAGGTTGGAAGGTAGGATGCGACTCTTACTCATATCCGATGAACATGATTGACTTTGGATGGGGTGTCTTGATTTGTGGAAGATATGTGTGGTTTGAGGAGCTGTAGTTCTCACGATTCTAAGTAGAAATGCAACCTCGACCATGGGGGCTTATGCTGGAAACAACATTGTGCTGCACTCCCAGTATGTACATCACCTTTCTTTATCTACAATGAACGGATACGTGGCACAAGATCAACCCCAAGGTCTTGGCTTGATTTGGAGATGATGTTACAGATATGGGTTTCTCCTTTTTTAATTTTTTTGCAAACTTTTTCTGGTATGGTTGTTGCTTTGAAATTTCTGATTTTGGGTTGCATGTTGTAGACATGATTCCCATCTACCCAACTGCTCATTCCCATCTACCCAACTGCTCCTCTCTCTTCATCAAATCTAGATCTTACGACGCATACCATGTTGGGGCAATCTCATGTGTGCCCTCTCAAGGATAATTTCTACCATCGAGGTCATGCTGCACTTCAAAATTATATTTTCCTGTTCGTTGTGCAAGAATGCAGGTCTAAACAGGACGGTAAGAGCATTATGCGGAACAGAACTGAGAAACGGATAGCCTCCGATCCAGGAGCTCCTAGGCCTCCACATCCTGGACGTCTTCCGTAAGGTCGTCGTCTCTCCTCCAGCAACTACAACTGCTTGACGACCCCATACAGTGCACGTACATGAGATCAGCTACTATCGCATCCACATCTGTGGGGGGACGCATGGAACATAGTAATTCCCTTAAAGCCATACACCATGAAGCACCAGAGACCTCTTCTCTACTCCTACCGCAACGGCATCTGCCTCTGCACATCCTCCATCTTGTGTTGCATGTGTCCTTCCTCCTTTGTGAGGACAATGGTGCCTGATTTATATGATATAAAAGGTATAGGCAATGAGAATAGCAATAAACCCTTCCTACTACAATTAAATATTTCAGCTCTGAACTTGATCCCGTCGTTTCTGCTACTGATAAGTCATTTATTTCTCATAACTCATCTTCTCATAAATCTCTTTTAATTTTGATTTATTATTATTGTTGTAGCAATGATTTATAATATGCGAGGCACTACCCGTCGTTCAAGGAAATGTGCAAAGAGTTACAACCCATTAGACGACCCTCTATGAATCTCCCATTGGAGGCTATGATGCTCTTGAATGGATGAAGAGGTCTGGGGTATCAACATCATTTTCTATCTATATGTTCAGTTAGCATTGCAAGCTGCGTGATGTGCTTTCATGGATAAGATGCAGTGTTTACCCGCAAAAAAAGGAAACGTCTTCTTTTTTTCCTATTACGGTAAAACATTGAGACAATGATGTAAGTCAAGCTTAAAATGGAATGAATTCAGTAATAACAGGGATAAGCACTAATTTTAAACTTCATGAGTTTTCAAATTTAATAAAAAAATATTTCTCCACTATTTTATAGAGAGAAGATACTTGATTACTATTGAAATTTTGCACTCAAAAGTAATGTACCATGATAAGGATGCTCAGTGGTTCTATCGATTGAGGTTTGCATGTAAAAGGCAAGCTATTTTGATGGAATCTAATGGAGGTATGCATGTAAGTTGTGTTTCCTTTATAGTTTTGAATTAGATTATCGTTAATTATGTTTCTATGGATATTTTTCATACTATAGATATTATTTTCATGGGTATACATGCAATGCAATTGTAATACGCGTTTTGTACACTATGCCTTTGAATATCTAGTGTTATTTCAAGGAAATATTGGATTGATAGTGTTCACACTTTACATATACCATGGTCAATAGATTCACCTTGAGGCAATGATTTCATTGAAACTTGTTGTGTTTATATCAGAAACCATCTTGTATAAAAAAATGGACTTCAAAAGGTTCTCTGAATTGTGTAGCACCTCAAAACATAGTACCACATCTACTAATCTGGAATTTTGGTTGTACCTTATAAGTAGTAGAAGCCACTACTTGCATAGTGCCCATAATGTTATAGATTTATATTCATTAGCCATAATCACATCAATAAGACTAGATAAGCATGATTAGTTCTAATTAATCGTCATTAGTGATAATTAAGCATAATTAGCATAGATTTATACTCATTAGCCATAATCACATCATTAAGACTAATTAAGCATGATTAGTGCTAATTACCCGTCATTAGTGATAATTAAGCATCATTAGCATAGATTTATACTCATTAGCCATAATCACATCATTAAGACTAATTAAGCATGATTAGTGCTAATTACCCGTCATTAGTGATAATTAAGCATCATTAGCATAGATTTATACTCATTAGCCATGATCACATCATTAAGACTAATTAAGCATGATTAGTGCTAATTACCTGCCATTAGTGATAATTAAGCGTCATTAGCAAAAGTAGGACACATGGAGAGGAAATCATGGGACACGTGTCGTTACATAGTCAGGACAAGTGTCAAAAACACAATAATACCATGTGTCATCATCCTAAGTCTAACACATGTCATGGTGAAGCCGCTTGCTTGGGCAACAAGTTATCTCGTGGATAAGACTAGCCGCTTACTTAGGCAACAAGTCTTCTTATGATTTAGCCATGTGCCATGCCATGTGTCTTCATACATGGATAAGGGACACATGAACCTCCCTTACATGTTGACACATGTCACACATGTAAAGGGGGTGGAGGCCTATAAATACCCATGACCCCCATACTTCTCCTCACTTCGTCCCACGCCCATCTCTCCACCTTAGAGCCGCAAGGCCGCCGAAGTTGCGGGAGGAGTACGAGAGGAGCCACGGCAAAGCCCTGTCGGCGATCGAGAGCCTTTTTAAAAGCCGTAACGAAGTTCTGTCCGCATCGAGCCATAGTACTCAAATCTAGGACGGCTATAGAGGGAGATTTCACAAAAGAAGGCGATCTTGACTCGAGTTAGATATCGATCAGGTGAGGGATTCTCAAGCGCTATTTTAAAGCTCTAGTCTTTAGTTTTTATGCATGATTTGAATAGTTAGTATGAAATTGTATTTTCTAACGTTTTTACGCATGAATTACAAGTATCATACTGTTGAGATGAAATCAAGGCTTTACAATGTATCTCAGACGTCGTTTCACGAGTTTTATCATGATAACATGTTTTTAAGAATTTTGTTCTTGATTGGAACACGAGACTTAAGTTTTACTACTTAGATATGAGCTTTATGTGAAAAATCAAGTTTTGCACGGTTACTATGCATTATGGATCGGTTTTTCAAGTTCTTAATGGTTTTAGTTATCAGAATATGCATGCTATGTCAAGATTTTCTTATGTTCATGAATTAGCTGTTATGAACTTGAAATAGCAAGTTTACGGTTTATTAATTGCAAGAAAAGAATCAGAATCAGAAGATAAGCACCACAGTAGCTCTTTTATACAAATCATGAACTAGCCATTAGATATGGTGATGTCATTAGATATGACCCTGAAACCGCCATTAGATATGGCAAACCATTAGATATGGTATCAAGAGGACTTTGGTCCACATTCTGTATACATATATGCTTTGGGCCGTATGCAGGGTGTTTTTGGTCTTTGGGACCGTCTGCGCGTATGACTTAGCTTTGTTTCAGCGTTCATGAGTCAATAAATTAGCCACAGTGGTGATTAGTATAAACAGCTTGATAGTGATAATTATGTTTCAGTTTATTTGCTTTTGAAGTGATTTCAGTGTTAAATTGCAAAACTAGCATGTTGTTATATGTAATTTCTGTTATAAAATCTCTTTCAAGCTATTTCACATTATCCAGCATAAATTTTTGTCATTATGCTCATATTTCAGATTTTTAGCTATATGTAAAAAGCTTGAGATCCTTTCACTGGGTCTAAGCTCACAAATGGGTTTAGACTCATCCCTTTATATTATAATTATGTACAGATCAGTAGAATCACGAATAGCATGGGAAAGGACCACTGATACACTTGGAGGAGGTGTCTTTTGCTTTTCGTTGTTTTTGTACTGTCGGTGTTATTTTTGTAAGAAGTTGTAATAGATAGAACTTGTGTAATACACTTCTTGGTGTTGTGAAATTGAAATACAAAAATGTTATATTTTTGAGATTGCCACATGTTTACTTATAGGAAAAAAACAAGAAAGAAAGATCTCTGTCGCGGCACGTCCTGGTTAGCGGGATGGGTCGTGACAACTTGTGGTATCAGAGCAAAGGTTTTAGGACCTTGAGCAAGAATTATATTAGGAGTTGACCTATAAGTTTTGGAAGAAAATTTAGTTATTGATATTATAGTCTTGAGGATGTCTAGAATTATTATTGGAGGATTTTGTTGATAAGGGATTTATACAGTCCTGTATGTCACCATGGTGTGCTCCTGTTCTATTTGTCAAGAAGAAAGATGGCTCCATGAGACTTTGTATAGATTACAGGAGACTAAACAGAGTGACTGTCCGCAATAACTATCCTCTGCCAAGAATAGATGACTTATTTGACCAATTGCAAGGGGCCTCTGTATTTTCCAAGATTGATTTGAGATCTGGCTATCATCAGTTAAAGATTAGAGGAGAAGATGTCCCTAAAACTGCATTCTGAACCCGATATGGGCATTATAAATTCCTAGTAATGTCTTTTGGATTGACAAATGCCCCAGCTGCCTTTATGGACTTGATGAATAGGGTTTTTCGTCCATAACTGGACAAGTTCGTGATCGTATTTATTGATGATATCCTAGTATATTCTAAAACAGAGGAAGAACATAGAGAACATTTGAGAATTGTACTTCAAACTCTGAAGGAACAACGATTATATGCAAAGTTTGATAAATGTGAGTTTTGGTTAAGGAATGTTGCATTTCTAGGCCATGTCATATCTGAAGAAGGAATAACAGTAGATCCATCAAAAATAGAAGTGGTTCTTAGATGGGAACGACCGATAAATGCATCAGAAATCCGAAGTTTCCTTGGTTTAGCTGGGTATTATCGAAGATTTGTTGAAAACTTTTCTAGAATTGCCGCACCATTGACAAGATTAACTAGAACGAATGTGAAGTATAGTTGGGACGAAGAATGTGAGAAGAGTTTTAAGGAACTCAAGAGTCGTCTCACCACAGCACCTATACTTAGCCTTCCTTCAGGACAGGGTAATTTTGTAATCTATAGCGATGCCTCAAGACAAGGGCTGGGATGCGTTTTAATGCAGAATGATAAGGTGATTGCCTATGTTTTAGACAGCTAAAACAACATGAGTTAAATTACCCAACTCATGACCTTGAGTTAGCGGCTATAGTATTTGCCTTAAAGATATGGAGACACTACCTATATGGAGAAACTTGTCGAATCTTTACGGATCACAAGAGTTTGAAATATATTTTCTCTCAAAAAGAGTTGAATTTAAGGCAAAGAAGATAGTTAGAGCTAATCAAAGATTATGATTGTTCTATAGAATATCATCCGGGGAAAGCCAATGTCGTAGCTGATGCTCTCAGTAGAAAGTCTAATAGTCAGCTATCTCACTTAAAAGGAGAATATTATCAGTTGAAAGAGTTACGTACAAAGTTAATCATAAATAGCTCTGGAGCCATATTAGCATCCTTACAAGTGAGTCCCATATTATATGATAAAATTAAGGAGGCACAAGTCCATGATACTGAAATCATTAGAATGATTGAAAAGATTAAGGGATGAGATGAAGCCGGGTATACAATAGATGGTCAAGGGGTCTTATTCTTTAAAGGAAGATTGTGTGTTCCGAAGAAATCTGATATAAAGACTGAGATTATGGAAAAGGCACATAATTCCTTGTATACCATGCACTCAGGAAGTACTAAGATGTATAGAACACTTAACAGTTACTATTGGTGGTCTGGCATGAAGAGAGAGATTGCAGAGTATGTTTCTAGATGTCCTATATGCCAACAAACTAAACCAGAACGTTTGAAACCTGCAGGGACTTTACAGCCACTTCCAATACCAGAATAGAAATGGGAACATATTACTATGGATTTTGTTACAGGGTTTCCAAGAACACGTCGTGGTCACGATGCAATATGGGTCATAGTGTACAGATTAACTAAGTCTGCACATTTCTTAGCCATTGACATGACATACAGTCTAGACCTTCTGGGAAAGATCTTTGTTAATGAGATAATTAGTCGTCATGGGGCTCCTGTGTCAATTGTTTCTGATAGAGATCCACGATTTACTTCTGAGCTATGGCCAAGCTTACATAAAGCTATGGGAACGAAATTAGCATTTAGTACAGCCTTCCATCCTCAAACAGATGGCCAATCAGAACGGATTATCCAGACTCTAAAAGACATGCTTAGAGCTTGCGCACTGAGCTTTAAAGAAAGCTGGGATGAACATCTCTCACTTATAGAGTTTGCATACAATAACAGCTATCATACTAGTATTGGGATGATACCTTATGAAGCATTGTATGGAAGACCATGTAGAACACCTATCTGTTGGAGTGAGGTTGGAGAACGAAAATTGGTTCAACCTGAACTAATACAAAGCACAATAGAAAAAGTTGAGGAAATCAAGAGATGCTTAAAGGCAACGCAAAGCAGACAGAAAAGTTATGCAGATAAGCAAAGGAGAGACTTAGAATTTCAAGTGGGAGACCATGTGTTTCTAAAGGTATCTCCATGGAAAGGCCTAATCATATTTAAGAAGAAAGGGAAACTAAGTCCTAGATACATTGGCCCTTACGAGATCACAGAGAGAATCGGAAGTGTGGCCTATCGTCTTCGACTTCCATCTGAACTAGCAAGGATACATGATGTCAATGTCTCCACACTTCGAAATTTATTCCAGATCCAACCCATATGATACAACCTCAAGATATTCAATTGAAGGAAGATCTTTCATACGAGGAGGTTCCTGTGGAAATTCTAGATTATAAAGTACAAGAGCTTCGTACAAAGAAGATTCCTTTAGTTAAAGTTTTATGGAGGAGTCACGCAATAGAAGAAGCCACATGGGAACGAGAGGAAGAAATGAGATCTCAATATCCACACTTATTTTCAAGCTAGCAAAGGTCCTTAAATTTCGAGGACGAAATTTATTGCAAGTAGGGGAGAATTGTAATACGCGTTTTGTACATTATGCCTTTGAATATCTAGTGTTATTTCAAGGAAATATTGGATTGATAGTGTTCACACTTTACATATACCATGGTCAATAGATTCACCTTGAGGCAATGATTTCATTAAAACTTGTTGTGTTTATATCAGAAACCATCTTGTATAAAAAAAATGGACTTCAAAAGGTTCTCTGAATTGTGTAGCACCTCAAAACATAGTACCACATCTACTAATCTGGAATTTTGGTTGTACCTTATAAGTAGTAGAAGCCACTACTTGCATAGTGCCCATAATGTTATAGATTTACATTAGCCATAATCACATCAATAAGACTAATTAAGCATAATTAGTACTAATTAATCGTCATTAGTGATAATTAAGCATAATTAGCATAGATTTATACTCATTAGCCATAATCACATCATTAAGACTAATTAAGCATTATTAGTGCTAATTACCCGTCATTAGTGATAATTAAGCATCATTAGCATAGATTTATACTCATTAGCCATAATCACATCATTAAGACTAATTAAGCATGATTAGTGCTAATTACCCGTCATTAGTGATAATTAAGCATCATTAGCATAGATTTATACTCATTAGCCATGATCACATCATTAAGACTAATTAAGCATGATTAGTGCTAATTACCTGCCATTAGTAATAATTAAGCGTCATTAGCAAAAGTAGGACACATGGAGAGGAAATCATGTGACACATGTCGTTACATAGTCAGGACAAGTGTCAAAAACACAATAGTACCATGTGTCATCATCCTAAGGGTATGTTTGGTTGCAGGGTTGGACAGGGTTGGGTTGGGCAGGGGTACCCCTGTGAATAGTAAACTGTGAGGAGGAGAACCCTGTTTGGTTGCAGGGCCAACCCGGGTTGGGCCAAGCCAACCCTGCCCAACCCTGCAACCAAACGAGCCCTAAGTCTAACACATGTCATGGTGAAGCCGCTTGCTTTGGCAACAAGTTATCTCGTGGATAAGACTAGCCGCTTACTTGGGTAACAAGTCTTCTTATGATTTAGCCATGTGCCATGCCATGTGTCTTCATACATGGATGAGGGACACATGAACCTCCCTTACATGTTGACACATGTCACACATGTAAAGGGGGTGGAGGCCTATAAATACCCATGACCCCCCATACTTCTCCTCACTTCATCCCACGCCCATCTCTCCACCTTAGAGCCGCAAGGCCACCGAAGTTGCGGGAGAAGCACGAGAGGAGCCACGGCGAAGCCCTGTCGGTGATCGAGAGCGTTTTTAAAAGCCGTAACGAAGTTCTGTCCGCATCGAGCCATAGTACTCAAATCTAGGACGGCTATAGAGGGAGATTTCACAAAAGAAGGCGATCTTGACTCGAGTTAGATATCGATCAGGTGAGGGATTCTCAAGCGCTATTTTAAAGCACTAGTCTTTAGTTTTTATGCATGATTTGAATAGTTAGTATGAAATTGTGTTTTCTAACGTTTTTACGCATGAATTACAAGTACCATACTGTTGAGATGAAATCAGGGCTTTAGAACGTATTTCAGACTTCATTTCAGGTATTTTATCATGATAGCATGTTTTTAAGCATTTCATTCTTTGTGGAACATGAAACATAAGTTTCACTACTTAGATTCGAGCTTTTTATATAAGAAATATGTTTTGTGCAGTTATTATGTAATATGTATCGGTTTTCAAGTCCTTAATAGTTTCCAGTTACAAGAATATGCATGTTGTGCCAGATTGTTTTATGATCATGAATTAGAGCTGTTATGAGCATGAATTAGCAAGTTTACAGTTTATTAGTGACAACTTGGATTGATAGTGTTCACACTTTACATATACCATGGTCAATAGATTCACCTTGAGGCAATGATTTCATTGAAACTTGTTGTGTTTATATCAGAAACCATCTTGTATAAAAAAATGGACTTCAAAAGGTTCTCTGAATTGTGTAGCACCTCAAAACATAGTACCACATCTGCTAATCTGGAATTTTGGTTGTTCCTTATAAGTAGTAGAAGCCACTTCTTGCATAGTGCCCATAATGTTATAGATTTATATTCATTAGCCATAATCACATCAATAAGACTAATTAAGCATAATTAGTACTAATTAATCGTCATTAGTGATAATTAAGCATAATTAGAATAGATTTATACTCATTAGCCATAATCACATCATTAAGACTAATTAAGCATGATTATTGCTAATTACCCATCATTAGTGATAATTAAGCATCATTAGCATAGATTTATACTCATTAGTCATAATCACATCATTAAGACTAATTAAGCATGATTAGTGCTAATTACCCGTCATTAGTGATAATTAAGCATCATTAGCATACATTTATACTCATTAGCCATGATCACATCATTAAGACTAATTAAGCATGATTAGTGCTAATTACCTGCCATTAGTGATAATTAAGCGTCATTAGCAAAAGTAGGACACATGGAGAGGAAATCATGGGACACGTGTCGTTACATAGTCAGGACAAGTGTCAAAAACACAATAGTACCATGTGTCATCATCCTAAGTCTAACACATGTCATGGTGAAGCCGCTTGCTTGGGCAACAAGTTATCTCATGGATAAGACTAGCCGCTTACTTGGGCAACAAGTTTTCTTATGATTTAGTCATGTGCCATGCCATGTGTCTTCATACATGGATAAGGGACACATGAACCTCCCTTACATGTTGACACATGTCACACATGTAAAGGGGGTGGAGGCCTATAAATACCCATGACCCCCCATACTTCTCCTCACATCATCCCACGCCCATCTCTCCACCTTAGAGCCGCAAGGCCGCCGAAGTTGCGGGAGGAGCACGAGAGGAGCCACGGCGAAGCCCTGTCGGTGATCGAGAGCGTTTTTAAAAGCCGTAACGAAGTTCTGTCCGCATCGAGCCATAGTACTCAAATCTAGGACGGCTATAGAGGGAGATTTCACAAAAGAAGGCGATCTTGACTCGAGTTAGATATCGAGCAGGTGAGGGATTCTCAAGCGCTATTTTAAAGCACTAGTCTTTAGTTTTTATGCATGATTTGAATAGTTAGTATGAAATTGTGTTTTCTAACGTTTTTACGCATGAATTACAAGTACCATACTGTTGAGATGAAATCAAGGCTTTATAATGTATTTCAGACGTCGTTTCACGAGTTTTATCATGATAACATGTTTTTAAGAATTTTGTTCTTGATTGGAACACGAGACTTAAGTTTTACTACTTAGATATGAGCTTTATGTGAAAAATCAAGTTTTGCATGGTTACTATGCATTATGGATCGGTTTTTCAAGTTCTTAATGGTTTTAGTTATCAGAATATGCATGCTATGTCAAGATTTTCTTATGTTCATGAATTAGCTGTTATGAACTTGAAATAACAAGTTTACTGTTTATTAATGGCAAGAAAAGAATCAGAATCAGAAGATAAGCACCACAGTAGCTCTTTTATACAAATCATGAACTAGCCATTAGATATGGTGATGTCATTAGATATGACCCTGAAACCGCCATTAGATATGGCAAACCATTAGATATGGTATCAAGAGGACTTTGGGTCCACATTCTGTATACATATAGGCTTTGGGCCGTATGCAGGGTGTTTTTGGTCTTTGGGACCGTCTGCGCGTATGACTTAGCTTTGTTTCAGCGTTCATGAGTCAATAAATTAGCTACAGTGGTGATTAGTATAAACAACTTGATAGTGATGATTATGTTTCAGTTTATTTGCTTTTGAAGTGATTTCAGTGTTAAATTGCAAAACTAGCATGTTGTTATATGTAATTTCTGTTATAAAATCTCTTTCAAGCTATTTCACAGTATCCAGCATAAATTTTTTGTCATTATGCTCATATTTCAGATTTTTAGCTATATGTAAAAAGCTTGAGATCCTTTCACTGGGTCTAAGCTCACAAATGGGTTTAGACTCATCCCTTTATATTATAATTATGTACAGATCAGCAGAATCACGAATAGCATGGGAAAGGACCACTGATACACTTGGAGGAAGTGTCTTTTGCTTTTCGTTGTTTTTGTACTGTCGGTGTTATTTTTGTAAGAAGTTGTAATAGATAGAACTTGTGTTATACACTTCTTGGTGTTGTGAACTTGAAATACAAAAATGTTATATTTTTGAGATTGCCACATGTTTACTTATAGGAAAAAAATAAGAAAGAAAGATCTCTGTCGCGGCACGTCCTGGTTAGCGGGATGGGTCGTGACAGCAACTATTTAAGTTTGTTGCCTTCATGCTTGAAGTATCATTTGGTTAGGGCAACAGAAGTTGAATCAATAACAAGGAATACACGTATGTCCACAAAGTATTGATGTATAAGATACATGTATTCTAGAATACATGTATTGAGATTAATCACATATTCACCAGTACAAGTACATGAGATATCATGATCATTGATCGTAATTGTTTGGTTGAAACGATGTCACTTCGTACAGACTATATCAAGATAATCAAAATATACAATATTGAATTAATCAATCATAACCATAATGATAACTATAGGATACATTAACATAGGATTGTCTAAGCTAACTACCCATAGTTTGGTGGTGTTATTTATTCCGACAATCTATCATATCTAAAAGCTAACAATTTATTCTCATATAACAACATATAACTTATTCTCATACAATATGTTTATCCTTATATATGTATAATTATAAAGACTTTCTATTTTTGTTACAATTTATTCTCATTCTAGAATGGACATTCCAATAATGTTATATACATAAATTCTAACCCTATTCATCAGTCATTTTCAAATTTACATGTACTTTATCTTTTTTCTTTCATTTTGTCTCCCTTTTTTAGGGCTTTCATAATTGTCATTTATTTTGATTTCACAGGAATAGTCCTGGCTTCCTATGCATATCATAAAATCATTCTATGGACATTGAAAAATGTTCTAGATCGATAAAAAAGAAGTAAAATATTATACTAAAACAATGGTGTTAAATTTAAAGTGCATTGCTTTTACTTTTATATTGTTTGAATGCTTTTAGGTGAGAGTAAAAACATGCCATTTATATATAATTTAGAATTAACAACAAGAACAAAGATTACCCATTTAGATCATAAATAGGATAGTTTTATCAGTATTTATAAATACTTTTTCTAATCTTCTTGATTTTAAGTTGTTTTTCACATAATACCCATATTATAAGCGATGTATTTATTGTAATAATAGCATTATTATCTCTCATATTATGTTTCTCTACAATACAACACGTGCAACGCACGGGGGTATACACTAGTTACAATTATATATGTTCGTAGTTGAATGTATTTTATATGATCATTATATTTGATTGTAATCGGCAAGTAACTGTTAATATATCCTCAAATTTGTACAATTTATTCAATAGGGTAACGTTTGAGTAACTAAGCATTTTTACAAATGCTTTAGTATCTAATTTTGTTTGTAACTATTTCGCATCAAATGCATATTTAGATATAACAATTAATGATTGTCATTTAAAGATTGGCATGCATTTTCCATAATTATACCTGTGATGAACATTTTGGAGAAAACATATATAACATATTCATGTAATAAACAAGCCTTCCACATTTACGGTGTATGAATGGCCCACTTTATAGTCTTTGCATCGGTTGATACATAAGGACCTTTGATACACATGCCTGTTACAGTTTAGTCTTGCATCATCAATATTGTGTGTATAGTTCGTAAACATATCGTAGATTATTGTTTGCTCAAATATATTTTTCGGTGCGGCGCACGGGGTACCTACTAGTATAATTAATGGGATAACTTAATTTCTTACCAACTGTTATATAATCAATATAATAGTGATATATATATATATATATATATATATATATATATATATATATACATACACACAAAATCAAAAGAAAGTTACATATATAATATTAAATGAGAAAAGAGAAAATGTGCTCATCACCGCGTACAACAGCATGTTTCCATGGGTAAAAAAATGCGTAATTTTTAATAAAAACATAAATCAAATCTGTTGATCTTGATTTTCATCATAAATAAAGATTATATTAAAATTTCAAGGCATTTAGAGCTCTGGAACCGATATATCGAGCGGTGCTAGATGCATTTCATCAAATTATTGATAGATTGTTTTCACATTAGGACTTGAATATATAAAATTTAGGGTTTTTATCGGTTGTGCCCCTCTGAGATATCGCAATTTCAGTTATGCCCCTATCTTTTTGGTAATACCAGTTGTAACCCTCACTTCTTTCTCCGTTATCACTTGTGCCCTTCCGTCAGATTGACCGTCAAAAAATGAAAATAACCATGGTTTATTCAAACCATGGTGTGGTTAAGCAGGGTATTATGGTCAGAATAAAATCACGAGTACGACAAACTCGAGCAGATTTGTGAAGAGGGTCCTTCCTCGGTGGAGCCCCAAAACCATAGCATCAAGGTACTATAATGAGCAGTGACTCCCGTCTTCTAGCTGAGCACCAACGCAAGTAGCAACAACAGATCGCTCCGTGCCCAGTAGCGCATCCGACACATGGTCAAGCACATGAGGGTTGTAGGTCGTCCGGAGAACAGGCCTTGCTTGATTCGACGCAGGGGATCCAAATTCCTAATGGATCCTCCTCGAGCTGCTATAGACGGCAATCAGAGAGTGTGACCGAGCTCGATTAGGCGGAGCAGGCATGACTCAAAGGTAGAGGAGGCGGAGGAGGGCAAAGGCTATGGGTGGAGGAGGGCAGCAGAAGAGGAGGTTGTGAGCAGAGGATAGGGCAGAGGAGGGGGAGGCTATGGGCGGAGGAGGAGGGGGGAGAGGGGGAGGTGGCTGGAGCAGAGGAGGGGGAGGGAGGGAGAGGAGGAGGCTAGTGCGGCGGAGGGGGAGGAGGCGCAGGGCAGGGGGGAGGGAAGGCCTAGGGGGCGGGGGCGGCAGGGAGCAGGGGGCGACGCGGGGCAGGGGAGGGGGAGGCCTAGGGGGCGGGGGCGGCGGCGACGGCGGGGAGCAGGGGGGCGGCGCGGGGCATGGGGGATGAGGAGGCCCAGGGGGCGGGGGCGACGGGGAGCAGGGGGAGGCGCGGGGTAGGGGAGGGGGAGGCCCAGGGGGCGGGGCCGGCGTGGAGCAGGGGGCGGCGCGGGGTAGGGGGAGGGGGAGGCCCAGGGGGCGGGGGCGGCGGGGAGCAAGGGGAGGCGCGGGGCAGGGGGTGATGGAGGAGCCGGGGCGAAGGTGCGAGGGCCGGGGAGGAGCTCGGGGCGTAGGGATGGGCTGAGCGCGGTCGGGAGGAGCCGCTGGAGGAGCAGGTGGCTGGGAGAAGAAGGAGAAGGGGGAGGAAGAGGATGGGGGGAGGAAGAAGAAGAGTTTGACATTTCAGTCCATTTTTTTCAATTAACTCCACTTATGTCCTTGAAGTTAACGTCCGTTTGTATTAGGGATGGACGGAAACTAACCCGAGATGCACAAGTGATAAAATGTGAAGAAGTGAGGGGCACAACTGATATTACCAAAAAGATAAGAGCATAACTGAAATTGCGATATCTCAGAGGGTCACAACTGATAAAAACCTTAAAATTTAATGGGCACACAACGTTATGTTACACCTTGACCTCTTATTAAATATAATACTAATAATTCATGTCACCAAAAACACGTGCAAACAAAAAGCACTCACGTGATAATTAACCAATGAAATCAAAGGGTTTCTTCCCTCATATATGACGTTAATCAAATTTGGGTAAATTATCAGAAAAAGCGTCATTTTTAACAAAGGGTCTTAATTTTTAAATATGACAAAGGATCTGATCTTATTTTTTATTTTTTTATCTAAAGTACATGCATCTTAGGCTTTAACGACATTTTTATGTCGATGTTAAATCCTGAAGTTTGAAAGTTCATGCACTCTTTGTTTCATTTGAAAAAAGAAGTCTCAAATTGAAAATCGACACAATTGAACTCTTTTTTTTTCAACTTAAAATTATTTAATTTACACCGATAACCTGGTCATAAACTACGCGCAAGAAGAACACACACGATTTTACGATGGTCGGTTAAGTTCTGTAACCACCACATAATAGATCTTAAAGAAGAATGTTCAACATAATTGATTTTCTCTCTCGTGAATTTAAGGGTGAAATCGAATCGATCGAACCTAAGCGAACCTTACCAAGTTTGACGCAAATCATTTTTAACATATTTAAGGATTTGAATTCGGGTTGATAAGATAAAGATGGTATTAGGATTCTATTTTTCTCTTATCTCACAAAGTTTGGATTCACTTCATTCAATGTTGGGATTTTTTACAATTGTGCCCCTCTTTGATTCTACAATATCATTTATGCTCTTTACTTTTTTGCAATAACGGTTGTGCTCTTACCTTATTACACTGTTATCATTTGTGTTCATTAGTGTTACTGCTAATGAGATAAATCAAATCACAGTTTATGCAAACCCAAGCTCGAATTAGATTTTTTCCTTACAGTTGTGCCCCCACAATTTTTTAAAAACACTTGTAACTTTCTTTTTTCTTTCCTATTACACATGTAACCCTGAGATAAAGTCTGTTTGGAACGGAAATGGATGCAAACTAACTCAAGGGGTACAACTGTTAATTACCCAAGAAAGTAGGGAAACAAATGACATTGCAAAAAATGAGGTGCATGTGGGAAAAAATAGCAGGAGATGATATGTAATGAATTTTTGCACGCTGCATATTTATAGCAATAATAAAAACCTGATATTTATTTATATATTGCACTATTTTCACCGTGCATGAAATAGACTGCATGAGATTAATATATGGAAAAAATGGGGCTACCTGTTGGCTGCCCTCGCATAATTTTTCCGCAATTTTTGTTTATTCTTTTTTACAAATTATCAACATGCATATTCATCAATATATATCATTCAAATTCGTCAGAAATAGAGACTTCTATACCCTCCATCTAAAACAGATAAATTCAACGATGTAAACATTGTTGTAGATGAATTGTTGTAGATTGAGGGCATAGCAGTCTCCGTTTCTGACGAAATTCAAATTATATATTGGAGAGATATATAGATGAATATACGTTGTGATATATTTAAAAAAATAAAAAAATTATGAAAAATTGGCGCGAGGGCTGCTCCATCAAATCCTTTATATATTGTACTACTTTCACCGTGCATGAGATGATTGCATAAAAATATTATATGCCCTTTCTGGCATTTACAGCAGAAGTTGAGAGAGTAAGACAAGGTTCATGTTTTCTACGTTCCCCTCGTCCTTTTTCTATATTTTTATGAACATGTGATTCAAATTTCATGTAAAATGGATTTTGTAAGAGTTTAATATGGAAGAGGTTTATTTCAACAATTCTGATACCATTAAAATTCGATAGTCCTGATTAAAGGGATATGATCATATGAGTCTCCAATGAAGTTGAAATTTGAATAATATTATACTGTCATTGAAAGATCAAAGTACTCCTATTTAAAAAAAAACAAAAATAAAAATAAAAAGGAGGAGAACCGAAATTATCTCCCCAGGTAGGGATAAAAATGAATGCAAATATGTTCGTATCTGCATTCATCTAATAGAGGATATGTCTGTCATTTTTCTCGTATCTGGCGAATACGAATGCAAATACGAATGCGAATGTTCAGCATTCGTCGAATATGAATACGAATGCGAATATAATATCCTCAATTTTAATGAATACAATGTGAATATAGATGTTCAAAAATTTGAGGATACGAATAAAAATATTCATTTTTTGAAGGATACAAATATAGATACAAATACGCATACGAATACGAAAGTTCAAATTCTGGATGATTTCGATACTTGCATGGTACACAAAGAAGTAAGTTTGGTAAGCTTTATTTTATTATTTAGTTATATATTTACATTTTCCTTTATTAGTAGTTATATTTATACACATATTCATTATTAAAATATTAAATTTACTTTTTATACATTGAAAATTATTATGAACCTAAAATACTTATACCCAAGGCCTTAAATGTCGGTTTCGGTCATCATTTCGGTGATGACCAAACAGTATTTCGATGGAATTTCGGTCAAATTTCGGTCGAAATTTTGATCATTTCGATCATTTTTTGTATTAGGACCCCCATATTTCGGTCATTTCGGTCATTTCGGTCGAATTTCGATTTCGACTGGATATCGATATTCGACAGAAATTCGACCGAATTTCGCTGAAATTTGAGGCCATGCTTATACCTTTTAAGAAAATTGGGACATGTATAATATTCTTATATTAATTCATATTCGTTTGTCAAATATTTGTATCCAAATTATCAATATCTATTTTGCATTCGTATTCGTATTTTGAAGATATGATTTTACATTTTACACATTCGTGTGATATTCGTATTCATATCCAAATTTTAAAAACGTTGATGATATGGTAGCACTTATATTCTTATCTGTATTCGACCGCTTCCATCCCTATCCCAGGTCAACCCCCTTTTACCCTTAAAAAATAAAATAATCTCCACTTGATTGAGAAGGCTAGTGTAGAAAAAAATATGGTTCATATAAAGAACTACTTTTCTTTCTTCTAAATATAAGCAACATCTTCCCATGCGGTTTGCTTATGCTTATAGGGAAACACACAAACAAATATGCCCTTCTTACTTTTCCAATATACTTATACTCCTTTTTTTGCAAGTGCACTTATACCTTATAAATCTACAAAATTCACACTAGTGTCCTTTGTAAGAATACAAGGACATGACTGCAGTTGCAACTTGCAATGTGCCAAAATCCAAAAAAAATGAGGAATTTTTTCTATAGTTGTGTCCCTCTTAGATTACGCTCATCTCTTTTTGGTAATATTAGTTATACCGCTATTTTTATGAGCAAGTAATAGTTGTGCCCCTCGGGATGGTCTCTGTCCATTCCTTCCAAAATGACGTTATCTCAGTGGTACAAGTGTAATGGGAAAGAAATAAAAAGAGTAGCTGTGTAACTTTTTGAAAATTGTAAGGGCACAACTTTAAATTAAATCGGATTGTTTTATTTGTATAAATCATGGTTTGATTTATCTTACTAACAACGAAACTAACCCGAGCATAATCGTTACTCATCCAGAAAGTAAGGGCATGTTTGGTTGCAGGGTTGGGCAGGGTTGGATTGGGCTGGGTTGGGCTGGGTGAATAGTAATCTGTGAGGAGGAAGTACCCTTGTGAATAGTAATCAGGGTTGGGCTAACCCTGCCCAACCCTGCAACCAAACAGGCCCTAAGGGCTCAACTGATATTGAAAAGAATAAGTGGTATAATTAATATTGCAAAATTTAAGGACACATCTGTCAAAAAAACAAAAAATAATAACTTGTTCGAATATTTCAATGTGGATGTTGTTGATGTTGGAAGCGACGACTTTTAAATATCAAAAAGAAAAAAAATCATCGTTGCTGCTGACATTATTTGATTAGATGTTAGATTATGCCTTATGCTTATGTAATCCCACTAGAATTATAAATAATATGCAAATGACGAGGTCTTTCTTTCTGACTTTGTTACAGTTATTTGCATTAGTCTCACTCGAACACGTTGTTCCATTTTTTTATAACAATTATGCCCTACTTTTTTTCGCAAGAACACTTGCACCCTTGTATTCTTATGAAATTTACAAACTACCCGTGTATTCTTATGAAATTTACAATACTAACCTTCCCTTTTTGAGGGTATTTTACACCATAACCCCTAAATTTTCCAACCTATGGTGGAGTAAGAGTCGCTGTGTATTACAAGGCGAGTAAAATTTCAAATTCTGTAGGAATTGTAGTGCAATTGGAAAAATTATAGGGATCATGGTGTAAAAATTCTTAGATGAACCTATCCAAGGCCTGCAATTTTTGCGAGGACATACGGTATAGCAGTGCACTTCGATTATTATACTTATGCCCCTATATTAAACTAACGGAAGGGTAATACAGCAGAGACAAAGTCGGACATTTCTACTTAGGGGACCAAATTATTACGACTATATATATAATTCATCTTTGTTATTATTTCTCATTGTAATTATTAAAAGGGTTAAATGGGGATGCTCCTTGGGCGAGCTAACTTTGCTCCCCCGCATTTTTTTGTCGTTTTTTATTTTTTTTGAAAATTTCTTCCGTGAATATTCATCACTATATCCCTATATTATGCTATTCAAATTTCGTGCGAAACAGAGATTCTTATGGCCTCCATCCAGACAATCATTTTTTAACGGTAACAGAATTGCTAAAAACGACTCTTCTGATGGAGGTCGTAGGAATCTCTGTTTCGTGTGAAATTTGAATGACATAATATAGGTATATATTGATGAAAATCCACGGAGAAATTTTCAAAATAAAAAATAAATGAGTGAAATGGTGCGAAGGGAGCCAAGTTATCTCCCCCATGGGGGCAGCCCCATTTTAACCTTATTAAAATGCAATTTATTTCACCAAGATACTATTGTAAACTTACAATTTCACATGAATATCCCAACAAATATTGTATTGAAAAAAAAGATCATTACAAAATTCTTCAATTCACAATACGCTTTCATTAACACGATGTTAAGTTATACCATTAAAATTAAGATTTTTAAATAAGTAAAACTACATCGCTTTTAATAATTCCACCTTTTATGATGAGTTTATTTATTTTTAAATGAAAGTGTTTAAAAAGATATAAAATATACATTTTACAACATGTAAATGCTAATAGTCAAGTGTATTTCTTTAATAAGGGAATAATTTACTACACCAAAATGAGTATATACATATTATATTAAATTTGTTGTATTTCATCCATTTTTAAGTATATAATGAGGAATAATATTTGTTACATAATAACTTCTATGTTAGAATTAGCGATGAATGACATATTTATTGCTATATCATTAGTGATGGATCATATAGAGTACTTATCATTAGTGAAGGATCATTGCGATAGCTAAGTTTTTCTATATGGATCACCAGTATTGATGTAACAATGGGTATCGATAGAAAACGGATACCGATATGTTTTTAAAAGGGATATCTTTTCTAAAGCATTCCCATGTCCTTATCTCTTTTTAAATACAAATGTGAATGTCTATCTAGATATTGACGGATGAAAAATATGTTAACATATCTGTAAAAAATGTATATCAGTATAAAACAGATATCGATCGTATAGAATAATATTAGAAATACTCTATATATTAGCTTAAATATACATATATTGCATGGATTACATATGATAAAAATATACTAAATGTGTTGAGATCATAATAATTATACCAAATATTATGAAAGAATGTATACAATTATGTTATATAAAGTTAAAAATAAATGTACAAGAATATTTATATATCAAAATAGATATACGGATACGATATACATGTTTGTTGATATGAAAATGATATCGGTATCCGTATCCATTTGAAAACAAACGCGGATACGGATGTCAAAACATGTATTATATGGATATAGTGAGGGATCAGATATATATCTATCCATATCAATACAACTTGTAAATGGGAGATGGGGGGGCTATTGTATACAACTTATTGTTGTTTATAGTTAATTAATTTATATATAAATCATATTCTATTATAATAATATAATATATAAATAATAAGCAGGAGAGACGGGGGCCAAGCCCCCTCCCGCCCCCCTTGTCTCCGTCCCTGTAAAACAGTATACTTCGATTATTATACTTATGCTCCTATATTACACTAACGGAAGGGTAATACTGTGAGTTTTGTAAGGACACAAGAGCACACGTGAAATTGCAAAAAGTTAAAGGCACAGAAAAAACTCGCAAGTACACAACTGCAAAAATCCCTAATTTAAGAAGACACCATCACGAAAAGGAGAGATGTGGATTTGTTCTTTATTTCCCCCCGGGGAAACTATGCAGTTGTCAATTATATTATATATTATTTAAAGAGGCCCATATATAGTCTTATGGGAACATAGAACCGGAGGCCATTACTAAAAAAAATAGGATTTTATCACTTGTACCCTTATTACCTTCTGCAAGTCGACCTCAAGTCAATGTGTGCATCGATTAATCGCTTCAACTAGTTCAAGATTCACCACGATTGGACTGACCGTTAAAAAGACTGGAAAAAACTCGTATGATCAAACCGTTTTGCTGTACAGATTTCACAGCGGATTTACCGACAGCTCCCGCAGCAGCATCTACCGAAACAGGGACGGAGCCAGAACATTTTTGAGGAGGGGGCACGAGGTTTTAAAAAATATCTATCAATTACAGTACAATCATATTCATTATATAAGAATAATTGTTATGGACAAAATATATCTATAGTTTTCACGTATATTTTCATCAATTTTGAACTTATACAATATATAATAATAGTCAATTTTGAACTTATTTTTTAATTAATTATATCTTTTTATTCAATTTTACATAAATAGATATCATATACGTTCCACAATGTCAGGATTTTTTGTAAATGATATTTATACCTTTTTTAAAAAAGTAAGTTATATTCAAGTGTTTTAATTATTTTAAATTCAGTATACGGATTTTGATTAATTACAACATAAACTACTCTTGTTCTGAATCTGTATCAAATAAAAATATAAAAATCTAATTCTATATTTTTATCAACAACAAGAAATATTAATATCTATGAAGAAAAATATATCGATAAAGAATAAACGTGCATTTGACCACTTTAATTGATAATAAATAGGACCAATGAATAATATACAAGATTTGACAATAAATGATTTTTTTTAAATTTATTTTTTTAGATTGTGAATTATGAATGATCGATTCATCCTATAGTTCAACTCTAAAAAATGGATTACCAATAAGATTAGGGTAAGGATCTATTATAAGTTGATCAATTGAAGAAATTATCCAATATAGGTTGATTTGAGGTAAAATCTATTATTTTTGGGTAGGAATTTATGTACGAGACATGTTATCTATTAGTAAAAATTGTTGAACTTTTTCAAAAAAATGAGGGGGCATGTACTAGTTTTACCCTCAAAAAAATCTAAATGAGGTATTATAATTATGAAATATTATAATTATTTTTACCTTAAAAATCTATAGGAAAAAAATTACATATACATATATATGTAATTCCAAAATTAAGGAGGGGCACTTGCCCCTCCTTGCCCCCCCTTAAATCCGTCCTTGTACCGAAACACAGGACGCTCCACCACCTGAGGCTGATCCTGCAGCGGCAGCTCGATGAGCAGGCGATCGAGCAAGCTTCCCCAGCTCCCGGAGCATCCTTGATCGCTTCATGCATCTTCTTGAGCAGGGTCCTTGTCGTCGCACATTCCATCTCGTGCACAAACCTGCCTAGATGGCGGATGTAGTCGAGGTACAGCTCCAGATTGCAGTGGCCGCCCCCTTTGATCCACAACGGCTCGTACGGCTCCGTCGAGAGCTTCCACAGCCCCTCCCCATGCCGCCATTTCACCACGTCGTCTTCAGTTCCCTGCTAAAGAACACCATCGAGAAAACGTGGTTACTCTCGACACGAATTGTCAAAAAATGAAACGAGACATAGAAGCGCATACATGTATAACAAGAATCGGGCTCTTGACCATCTTGATCTTGTTGGCGTTCTGTGATTAAAACGAAACATCAATCCATGTATAAATCCGTCTTCTATCATGAGACTTTGTCATCGTACCTTGTAGATGTCGAAGCAGAAGGTGAAGTTCACTTGGCAGAGCACACAGAGGCCCAAGAGGATGGCGTTGTTGAGGACGACTCCCCTCAGCCGAGGCAACCGAGCAGCCAAGTGCACCGTTGGGGCGCTGCCTATGGATCGCCCGTACAAGATGGAGTCTTCCTGGCAGATCCCGTACTCGATTTCGAGGCATTGGTACACAACGTCTATATCTGCATACGTATCGTGTTCGCTCGGCTGAGGTGTTGGAATTAACAGTTGGAATCTTTGATAAAATTTGATGGTCAATATTAAGTTGTATTAATGTATCTCAATTCATGGAATTCAATGTTTCAACCTTGTGGGGTGCTGTTTAGTCCCACATCGTGGAGAGTCAAAACTGACACTTGGTTTTTATATGATAAGTCCTGAGACTAGTCTGGAAACAGACTAGATAGGACTTTGGACCACCACACATGGACGAACGCGCGCGTGCACACCCGCCCGCCTGCGCCGGGCCGGGCACGGGTGCGGCTGCGGCTGCGGTGTGAAGACCAGGTCAGTTTTGTATAACCGCACGTTTGAATTCCAAGGGACGTGTTCCTTTATCCTCTCGCGATGCATAACCGCTCGCACGTCTTTAAGTATTTCTTAAAGTCGTGGCCGTGGGTTACGAACACAAAGTTCTCATTCTCACCGCCTCTTCTCTCCCTCTCACGATCTCGGGCTTCGTCTACGGAGGTGACTTTCGAGGACACTCAAGCACGGTGCGCACCGTCGACGAGCGTGGACCGTCGGACCATGGGAGAAGCACGTCAAGGTCCTGTGCGCCGATAAAGTGGTGGTTATGTCTCTCTAAGGGGAGTCCTAGAACAGGATGCGGTTGTGATCTCTAACTCTCCTTTTTCTTTGTCGTGATGTTTGTTTTCGAATTTTCCCCTTACTTTAATATGCATATGTTCTTAAAATGGATTTCTTGTCAATGATAATCTAAATGCATACATACATTTATTTTAACTCGAAACCTATTGAAAATCGGATTTATGTATGTATATTGATGACGTTTTACTCAACAATTTTAGAGAGACAGATCTTTAACGTGATAAAAAAAAATGTCGAATTAGAGGTTTCGATCTCGTGTGGATTTCACTGGTACGCTAGAGATATTCGACGGTCAGAATTTCAAGCATTGGCAACAACGCATGAAAATATGGCTGACCACGATTGGTCTAATTTCAGTTCTGGAAACCGAATGCCTAAGTTATCTAAACAGAATCCAGATCCAAATCCGGTTAAGATGGCGGATGCATGGAAAGAACATGACCGTCTATGTCATGGGTACATTCTTACTGCACTATCGAACGTTCTGTTCGACATCTATGGCACATCCACCAAGACTGCTAAGAATATTTGGGAGGAACTGGATAAGAAATACAACACAGAGAATCTGCTCTGATACCAATCTGTCGCGACCCCGTTTCCCGGACCGTCGGATCCTCCCATATCCGGATCTGCTTACTCAGCAATAATTTATTCAGCAATCACAACTAATATTTAGAAATATACTGCAAATAAAAATACTCGGAAGAAAGTATTTCAATACTTTTCCATTAACAAAATAAAGTTCAGATGATACACTGTCCCACTATAACCATTACATTTACATCAGCTTGAAAGAAAAATATACAAAAGATTACTAACTACCTTAAAGAGTAAAGCTACTGTGGCTGGCTGGATGTCTAGTATGTAAGTCGGATGAATTTTTAAAGTCCTTGCGATGGCTCACCGATACCTGTTGCGTTTTCCATAAATCATAGGATAAAAATTAGCGAATGCTAAGTAACGAAGAAGAGAAAAGCAAACAAATTGTGTAATTTTTCAAAACTTGATATCACAAAAATTTCATTCCTTTTCATTAATTTAAGTCCTATTCCTTTCTATTCCACATCAGGGATTAGTCCAGGCGAACCCCACCGTTCTTGGACTCCGAAGCTGTGGATGCTTCGGGATTAGAGATTGTGTTGATCTTGGTAAGCTTATGCCGCCGCACGTCGCCTCAACCAATCCTCCAATACTACCCTGACAATTTCCTTTTCTTTTATTAAACAGGATCTCAACCCTCAGCCTGAAAAAACAAATGAGCACACCATCCTCGAGGACTCGATTGCTTAAAACCTCAGGTTAATATGTAATCATATAACCTAACGGCTTTAAATACATGTTATTGTGACCCAACCACTATTAAACCACCCGTGCCTCCACATGCCACGACCACATCTTCCGTCGTTCCAACCCGAATATATTGGCTCCCGGTACCACGCGTTGCAAAACATTCATTTCGTGCGCACCTATCATAACATGGCAACCATGTACCACCTAGGTAGGGAAACGACAATACGGGTTCCTTCCGACAAACCTACAGGTTGCATACCCGACCTGTAGTTCTACTCCCAGTCATCCTTAACGTGACACATAATCCTTTTCAGGATCCAACTCAAATCACATCAATTCACATGATGTAATTCTTTCGTTAAGTCTTCGATTTACATAATCAACAATACTTAGTATAGACTCACATATATATTATTCATAACCATATATATATTCGTATTTATGCCTATTTTAACTCCCAAATCCTAACTTTCAAAGCCACCGCATCAATTTGATACTTAAACCTTATTTTAGTGGGAATTACAAAGCAATTCTTCAGACTTTTTTCAAAAATAGCCAAAATTAGGGTTCTTCGTAGTAAAGAAATAAAATCAATAATTTCGTATGAAAACCCAATAGCAAAAGGAAGGATTTCGTTACGTAATCGAGCTCTCTCTCGTGTATGCAAGGCTTTATCGAATTTCGTTTTTAGAAAGGCTATTTTAAGGCTCCTAAAAAGATCGAATTTTATTTTTCGTATCAAAACACTAAGAACATGTTAAGAACGCGAAGAACGTTAAGAACATATTTTCTCTTAAAATTTCGGCAGAGTTTTCCCTTATATCGGGAAATATTTCTCGGAAAATTTCGGCAGAGTTTCCCCTTTATCGGGACATATTTCTCGGAAATCTTTCACGACCCTGTTTCCCGGGCCGTCGGATTCTCCCATGTCCAGATCTGGTTACTTAGCAATAATTTATAAACAATCACAACTAACATTCAGAAATATACTGCAAATAAAAATACTTGGAAGAAAGTATTTCAACATTTTTCCATTCACAAAATAAAGTTCAGATGATACACTGTCCCACTATAACCATTACATGTACATCAGCTTGAAAAGAAAATATACAAAAGATTACTAACTACCTTAAAGAGTAAAGCTACTGTGGTTGGCTGGATGCCTATTATGTAAGCCGGATGAATTTTTAAAGTCCTTGCGATGGCTCACCGATACATGTTGGGTTTTTCATAAATAATGGGATAAAAAATAGCGAATGCTAAGTAACGAAGAATAGAAAAGCAAACAAATTGTGTAATTTTTCAAAATTTGATATCTCAAAAAATTTCATTCCTTTTCATTAATTTAAGTCATATTCCTTTCTATTCCACATCAGGGATTAGTCCAGGGGAACCCCACCATTCTTGGACTCCGAAGCTGTGGATGCTTCGGGATTGGAGATTGTGTTGATCTTGGTAAGCTTATGCCGCCGCACGTCGCCTCAACCAATCCTCCAATACTACCCTGACAATTTCTTTTTCTTTTATTAAACGGGGTCTCAACCCTCAACCTAGAAAATTAAATGAGCATACCGTCTTCGAAGACTCGATTGCTTAAAACCTCAGGGTAATATTTAATCATATAACCTAGCGTCTTTAAATACATATTATCGTGACCAGCCGCCATTGAACCATCCGTGCCTCCACATGGCACAACCATATCTTCCGTCGTTCCAACCCGAATATATTGGCTCCCGGTACCACGCGTTGCAAAATATTCAATTTGTGTGTATTTATCATAATAGGGCAACCGTGTACCACCTAGGTAGGAAAACGCAATACGGGTTCCTTCCGACAAACCTACAAGTTGCATACCCGACTTGTAGTACTACTCCCAGTCATCCTTAACGTGGCACACGATCCTTTTCAGGATTCAACTCAAACCACATCAATTCACATGATGTAATTTTTTCATTAATTCTTCGATTTGCATAATCAACAATACTTAGTATATACTCACATATATATTATTCATAACCATATATATATACTCGTATTTATGCCTAATTTATCTCCCAAACCCTAACTTTCAGAGCCAACACATCAATTTGATGCGTAAACCTTATTTTAGTGGGAATAAAAAACAATTCTTCATACTTTTTCAAAAATAGCCAAAATTAGGGTTCTTCATAGCAAGGAACACAAATTCAAGAATTTCAATAATTTCGTATGAAAACCCAACAGCAAAAGGAAGGATTTCGTTACCTAATCGAGCTCTCTCTCGTGTATGCAAGGCTTTATCGAGTTTCATTTTTAGAAAG